>JALIRY010000070.1:0-179223 GCA_026401215.1 Trichoderma erinaceum
TATTTTACCCCACCCCCCCCCCTGGGGGGGTTTTCCCCCACCCAAAAACGCCTTTTAAAACACCCCCTTTTTTAATTGTGGGGGTGGGCCCCCCCCCCCCCCCCCCCACAAAACCAACACGACTGCGATGTAATTATGATTTAAGTATAAGGAATGATGCGATCGTGTCATGTTGTGACCGTGGTACGCGTAAATGTCCCCCAGCGCCGTTCATGGGCTGTCGTCTCGTTGCGTGATGAAGAGACTCGAATCTCAATCTCCACGGCACCAACACAGCGACCCCGTTTTACTTGCTCGTATGTCCCCCCTTCCCCATTAAAACAGAAAGCTACCAACGCCAACCTGGTATCTCGAAAGGCGACAAGACCCCAAAATCTTTTGTTTTTTTTTTCTTCATCTGTATTCACACCGAAGCGGCAAATATTCAAATAGTTGTCGTGGCGCTCCGATCTTTCTAAAAACCAAAAAGGAAAAGAAACCAATGAAATGAGAAGACCTGTCCAATGCAACGAAAGACGATAAACAGAAAATCGAGCGTGTATGAAAAAAAAAACAACAACAAACAAGCCAAAAACTAAAGGAGGGAAATTCATTCAGTTCCCTATTATGCCTCTTCAGGATCAGGGTTCGTGGCTCGAAGCACCGGGGGCCTTTGGATGCGTCGTGAATAGTCATGATCATCTCGTAGAGTATTGAGACTTTCGTGGCTTCCACGGATGTAGAGACCCTGCTTGAAGGGGTCCATCCGAGGATCAATCTGGATTGTGCTGTTCCTGTTGGCAACAGAGACCGGCGAAGCTGGAGAGCCGCCGTTTACGCTCATCTCAGGGGGGACTGATCCCACCATACCAGATGAGCTGCCCCGGACGCTGGGATCGTCTCGGTACTCGTCCTGATTCTGCCTTCTCCGCCGGAGGAAGAAGAAGAGGGCAGCGGCGATGAGCGCCAAACCACCCACAACGCCAACTACGATACCAGCAATGGCACCAGATGAAATTCCCGACTTCGATTTTTTGGAAGTGGCGCCGGATTGGTCTCCGCTTGGATCTGCTGTCTGCAGGGGAAGACCACCGCTGCTGCTGCTGCCGCCGCTGGAGCTCTGCCCACCAGAGGATGATGATGAGGGCGGAGGTGTAGTACTGGCAGAAGAGGAGGACGACGTAGAGCTCGACTATACAATATGTTAGCTATTCTGCTCTCTCACGGTATGTCAAGTTAGCATTCATCGTTTGGGCGGCGGAACTGCTGTCCAGGAGTCAAGTCATACAGAGGATGAGCTACTCGAAGAAGTAGTCGACGTCTCTGATGTGGAAGAGGAGGTGGTGGAGGACGCCGAGGTGGAAGTGGACTCGGTGGTGGAAGCAGTTGTGGAGCTGGGCGTTGTTGAGGACGTTGTCGACGTTGTGCTCTGCACCAGTCTTAGTCACACTGTTGGTCACAATCACAACGTTCGCCTGAAATCCCAGGGGGTTCATTCTAAACCCATCTGGTTTCTCAGAAGAACAGGCTTTTGACAAAGAAGAGGCGTTACAAAAAGTGGCGGCCAGGCCGAGAAAGTGCGTCCAGTCCTCCTAATGATGCTTTCGTGGCGTACATTTCATGACTGATTCCAAGTGGACAATAACACGCGTGCGCCGCCGCAAACAAAATCTTCAACTTACCTGTGCTGTTGTTGAGCTTGCTGGTGCCGTGCTGGTGCCTGATGGGGCGACTTCGTTCAAGAGAATATAGCCAAACAAGCCGGGTCCACCGCAGTTTTCTGGCTGCCAGGCTGGACAAGGTACATTGCACTTTTTGGTGTCGACGACCGAGGCTTGGTCGGGATAATAGTTTGAGCACCAGCAGGAGTTTTGCTGTGTGATGGAGAAGGCGTAATTTTTCCTTGTGCAAAACCCTCCACAGAGCCCGTTGGTTTGATATATACTGACGTCTATTGAAGAGTTAGATGATTGGTCTTGTTTTCTATCCAAAACAAGTCGACTTACTCAATGGCGTTTGGGCCGTGTTGAAACTGGCACAAACATCAACCTGTATAGCAGAAACTAAGGCTGTAAAGGCCAGAACCAGCAGAACCAGATAGCCCTGTTGCAGGCCACTGTTCCTAGATGAGGCCATGGTAGATATGTGAATGAGTCGAGTGGTTGTTAAGTTGTCGGTCTCGAAGGTGCAGACTTAAAGCCACGCAAATTTGGAACACACTTTCCCTTGAAAGTCGGTCGTTGACGTGACTTCCTTTCCTTTTTGTTTATCCCCCTTGTTTTTTTTTAAGGTTGGTTTCATGCAATAGTTTGGTCGATCAATTGGCTGCTCAGAAACAAGCCATAACCACCTTTCCTCGCAGATTATCAAGCCGCGTCCAGTGCTGGACTCGTCCCGAGGTGCAACAATCGGAGGCAAGAACACGCAGGTCGGCTCTTGATATTGTACCCAAACTCGATGATATTGAATTAATTGCGCAGTAGTATCGTGTGGAATATGTCTTGGTTGCAAAGCCGGAAGAGCGTTGTTCAAATCAGAGACACAACGGCCCAGAGACTGAACACTGGAATGCTTCGTAAACAAGCGTGACGTTGTCGTCGAGGCCGCAAATCTTCGATGATTGGGATAATAGTGACTGGAATGTGCGGCTCAAACGCAAACAGGCCGTAAAAAACGTTTGCAAGCTGTTGCAAAGACCCAAGGCGACGCCAAAGAAGGCGGACGATATTAATAAGTGGCAAACACAAGAGGCCGCTCGCAGTACCCAATAGGATTCTGTACCCAGGCTCAGGGATTTCAGGAACAGAAATCGAGTATTAAAACAGGAAAATGAAAAGACAAAAAAAGAAAAGGCTCCAAAAAAAGGAGGATAAGATGGGCGGCCAGCAAGCGGAGACGAGTAAAATGTCTTAAGCTAGAGACTACCGAGGCCGCTTTTTATTCTGCTGGGAGATGCCAAACCGCTCTGGGAGATGATTAACAAAAAGCTGGCAGTCGGGTGTGGCTGAGAAGCGATGGCGAGAGGCGAATGGTTGCGGCAGCGAGGCGTTTGCTGATGGAGGGGGAGATGCAGCCAGTCAAGCAGAGGAACGACTCCAGGGGAGGTTGAAGATGGCAGAGGAGGAGATGAGGAGAGAAGAGAGAGAGAGAGGGAAAAAGCGTAGAGTGAGGTGGTATTATGGAGGTTTGCCTGTCTTTGGCGTTGGCTGGAGGGCAAAGTACCGGGTACAAGGCCCAGCTGCAGGCCTTTTGGGCACAGGCTCCCTTACAGCAGGCCCCGGGAAGATCAGGCCCGAGCGCTGCAGTGACAAGTGACTGGATTTTTTTTTTACGGGGTGATCCTGGTGGCCTGAGGGACAAGTGATGGCCGGAAAGAGGCATCAGCAGGACCACCGCTGCTGCATGCGATATGAAGCGGAGAAGAGTATGAGCTTGATCTTATCAATATACTACTGCTATACCTCACAACTACTATGCCTGCATACTATCTAGTAGTATCTATGAGAGAGGAGAGAGCACCTGGATGGCCCCATGTAGGTGTCAAGAGTCAATAGAGCCTATAGGTACTTGTACTGCTACCTGCGTGGCTGTCGCATACCCCTGGCCCATGGCGTCACTGGGGCGCCACGGGGCAGCAGATGGCGGCATCTGGCCCAGCGGGCTAAGAGACGCCAGCGCCGCTAGAGGCCGTGCGGAGGGTCGCAAAGACAAGCCACAGTGGGTGCGCAGTTTTTGGCGGCATGGGATGCTGGCCCGGAGCTGCTTTGG
The DNA here is from genome assembly GCA_026401215.1 of Trichoderma erinaceum. Classification (NCBI taxonomy): domain Eukaryota; kingdom Fungi; phylum Ascomycota; class Sordariomycetes; order Hypocreales; family Hypocreaceae; genus Trichoderma; species Trichoderma erinaceum. The sequence goes on from JALIRY010000070.1 coordinate 3,748, forward strand.
GCCGCCGTCTGCGATCGAGCGCAGCGATCCTGCTAAAAGCATCGAGCAAATGCCCTGTTCGGAGCAATGGACGGTGTTGGCTAGCAGCGTTATGAACTGGCTAAAGCAAAAAGGTAGCACACACACACACACTCAAAGCAGGCAAGGGAGGCGATAGCATATGCAGGTTTACTGATACCGTATTTGTATTCCGCATGGTATATCATTGCCTGTTACAGCATGTATTCAGGCTCAAGCCACACTTATTTATATCAGGCTGGTGGCGCTATAGCCTATAACTGTGGCTGTAGAAAGCACTTTGCCTGCGGGGATGCAAACCAAACTTGAACGGCTCTGGAGTTATCCGGCTCTCCATGACGCGATGATGAGCACAGAGAGCAGAGCGTGCATAAGGATATTTATGCATGCAGTGGATTGCATCACAAATCGATCATTCATTCGCAAATATGGATGAATACCCGCGTGTAGGTATCTCTGTGCCTGTGGCTGAGCTCCGGATAGCAAACGGGAAGGTTTGTGGCTTGACACTGGCACGTTGATGTGCATCCAAGCCTCAGCTCATCTCCATCGTCGTCAACTGAAACGGCACGACGAGGCCCGCCTAGCTGACATTAAAACTTTTACTATGCTGCAACCTATTCCGTATTGGACCGACACGGCAGCTATCAGAATGTCCATCAACTGACTCTCCCACGAGGGGGGACCGCTAGCTGTTACGGAGCCCCAAAATACTAAGACAATGGATGGCGTTCAAGTTTCGGTCCATACCGTCAGCAGCGCCCGTGTCCCAAAACACCTAAACAAAGCAGCCAGCAGCAGAAAAATATCAATTCGAGCACAGGTACCGGTACCTGCACTCCCACCACAACGCCAGCAGTACTAGTGCTGGAGCTAGTGCCTGTTGCTTATAGCAGGAGGTGGCAAGGAGCCACAGACAGCGTCCCAACCAGGCAAGTTACATTGGAGAGCTCACTGTGAGCGCTGGAACTAGCAGCTGCCTACTGTAGGCCTGAATTCAATTCATGGCTGTCGATGCCACCAGACGCTTTCGACACCTGAATTCTCTATCGTCTGCCTTCTCCGCCATCGCCAGAGCGCAAAGGACAAAAAGACCTCAACATGCCATTCTTTCCGCACCGAGCTGCCGAAGCCGCACCGCAAGGGATCACAGGCTCCGTCCGCGCACCGAGCCACAGGCCGCGAATACCGCTCGCTCGCTCAAATGCATGCACAGGTCACGGCACCGAACAATACGAAAACCCCTGTGCTGTGGCCGTCGAATACGAGGCACAAAGATGACCGCGTGTGGGCTGCTGCTCGTACGGGAAGCGTGCTAGTAACCGCCCTCAGTGTGGCTCAACCGCCCAATGGCGCCCAAGAGCCCAGCGCACGTCGCTGTCTGTTCCTTTGACGATTTACTGTAGACGACCGTGGTTGCGTGGATCCAGAGCTGCATCTCGGACATGTGCCCACCCACACACGCACATTCGCTTCGGCCTGCGCTATGCCGCTCGGGGCATGTATCATGGATTGGCCTGGACGACTAGCCTCGTCCGACTGATGGACGATACGAAGAGGACGGGATCACGCGGTTGGAGAGAGCAAGAGAACGCGAGAGATAAGCAGCGAGAGCAGAATATCGAGAGATGATGCCGTGATCTGATGACAATTGCCACCATTGCAATTGACAGACTGTTCTAAAGATCGATGGCTAAACGCACAGTTGATTGCAATGCCGATCCGCCAAGAACAGACAGCCAAAGACAGCGCTGGGACGATCAGGGGAACGCTCCAAACTTTGTCACCTCTTCCTCGCCTCGCACACCGGAAGCCAAAAAAGCAAAAAAAGTTTCTCGGGTCCGTTCCATGACGATGATAATTTTGGATGCACGGGAAAGCAGGGACCGGGGTTTCTGCTTGGGAGTGGGGATGGTGGCACCGCATGCCTGACCCGTTTGCCTTTATTCTTGTCTTTTTCGCTGCTACAAACACGATGCCTCGTTGCCCCTGTCGACTCGGATCGACAACAAGTACCTGCTACTCCAGATGAGCACGATTTGATACCGGCGCAGCCGTACGAGCTCATCACCCATACTTGAGAACATGGCTCCGCTGATTTCAAAAGCAACGCCCGACACACATGCATCGGACACAGCTGTCAACTGGCCCAGACACTTATTTGCCTTGGATCCCCTGTTATTTGGCGGTCAAAGGCGACGTGAAAGTGTTCCATATCCACGCGTATTCCGCGCACTTTGGCTGGTCGCATCGGAAACAGACTGACCCCGCGCTGGTGCCCTTGATTTCGCTCATACCGATGAGCCACACTCAGCTCGTGGGCCCCATCGATCTTTATTTTGATTGACAAAGCTATGAAACCGATCGCTTTTCCAGAAAGGCAACTACGTTGACAAAGGATGCCATCCAGCTGCCGTCTTATGTCAGCCGGCCGCTTCAATACAACGTATTTCCTTACCATGCGGCTTAGCAGAGCGCATGGATGGCAGCTCCATCCATACTCATACGAAGCGTCGCATACTTGGTAAAATTATCGACATGTCGATATCTACAAGTATTCCCCGCAGCAGTCTCAAATTCACCAGCAAGTCCTATCTGCGAGCAGTTGGCCTGGTCTCGGCAAAATAAACATGAGGGCGCCCCCCGCAACCCACGCGTCCTCACATACAGCCACAAAGTTCCAATACAGGAACCTGTTTTGTGATGGCTGCTCTCTTGCATTGGCCAATTATGGGCAGCCCCCACGGTTCGTCTCCCTTCATCCCAGCCTCCTTCACCAACCTCCCCATATGCGCAACTTTTGCAAAGGGAAAAGATGGGATGTTGTAGGATTTCTGGTTCTGGCGGTGGACCAATTCGCCCTGTATAGAGTAAGACTATGCCGGATGTCACGGCGTTGGCTCATCGAGTTGATCGGCGTTGATAAGCGGTCGACCAGGACCACGCCGCCGAATCATATCATACGATGCGCTTTCTCGAATGCGTTGTGGAGAGTTTATGCGCATGCGGCAGGTGATTCCATGTTTTGAATAGGTAATCCTTATAAGTCTGAAGACAAAATTCTTGTCCTAAATCTGGCATGGTGGTCCACAAGTGGTCGTATTGAATTGCTCGATGCTTGGCATCCGTATATACCAAGGCAAGAAAGTTATTGCAGCTTTTGATAGAAGAAGGAGTCAAAAACCTCAGCGTATAGGCGCATCGACATTCTGCAACATGTCGGTAGAGCGACCGCGGCTTTCAACAAAAGCATATGAAATTGAATCATTTTTCGGCTATCTGAGGTCAAAGGATGACGCCGCGTTTGCCGATCTATAGGTCAATAACGATCGACAAGCTAGGAAGATGGATCTCTTGTAATTGGGAGCAACCGCGCCGGGTGTTTCAAAAGTCTACAACTGCCAATTGCCATGTGAACAGCAGAAGCTTGAGCCACTTGGATCGAGAAATTTTTTTCCCTCACGCGTTCAAGTGCGAGATGGAGGTACAGCTCCATGTTTCTACATATTGTGATCTATGATGCTGTGTATGGTGGGTTATGGCTCCATACCGTTTCATGCCATGCTTGTTGGAACCATCGCATCACATTCTACTTGCGGTGACCAATCGACTGCCTACAGTGGCCCATTGGAAGATTCGATTCTAGGAAAGCTGTCTACCTATCCACTCAACGATGCTAGCGCTGCTGCTGCTGATACAGGCTAAAATGAAGCTCCGTGACTGGCGGGCCACGATTGTTAAAAGTATGGAGCAGCCCTAATCGAGACGCGCGCGCCCACTGAACCGGAGCAAATGGCTCGAGTCAAACTATTGCCTGCTATTGTATCGAATCGTCGTTTCCAAATGAAGATTCTAGAGCGCGTGTCCAATTGGAACCCAATTGGGAATTCAAAGGAAAAGTGTTGACATTATCGTATGCGCCGAGGCCCAAAGTTGAAGAGAAGTAGCATATTTTTTTTTTTTTTTTTTTTTCTTTTGACTCTTTTGATTTCTTTCTACACGCTGACCCTCCCCTTGCTTCTGAGGTGAGATGCCATCCCCTTCTGATAACATACCTGTACAATAGGTACCTACTGTATGTGTCCGACTCGTGCTCGGTGGCTTGGCTCTTGAGCTTGCAAAAAGCGGCCGAACTTACGGGAAGCTTCCAATAGCTCAAAGCTTCATGTGTGAGCTTTCTCCTTATTATCATGAGGTTATGGCAATGGATTCCACCGACGAGGCTTGCCCGCTTCAGGGTCCATCCCTTACGTGCACAAAGTCTAAAGTAGAGAGACCCCCATAAAAGACAGCAAAACAATATTGATTTTTTAGCTCTGCGAATCTCGGGGCTGGAGATGCCTCGCGCCGCGCGCCAAATCAGCGCCCGCGAATACGAGAAGCCGCTTTGGATATTGAGGGTGAGGGTCTACTCTAATTTGCGGTAGCGCCGTAGGCAGAGGGCCATTTCAGCTGAGTTGGACGCAGCTAAGGCCCTAGATTTACAGCTACGTAGCACTAATAACCTATCCCGCTCGGTGGAAAGGGCGACGATGTATAAGAAGTTGCTGTTGTTGTTCGGCACTGGAGCTAATGAGGGCAGTTGACGGGCCAAAGTGGCGTGTAGTTGCCGGATTGAGAGTTGAGACTCGTATCCCCTTGTTCAAGTAGGATTTTCTCGTGAGCTGCATTCAAGGGAGGGCTGGGATATCCGAGAAAAATAGGGGGATTGAGTGAGTGAGATCTAATAACCACCGAGGATGAGCAATTTATATCTTTGATCAACGATCAGAAAAAGCCGATCCTGGACACTTGTAACGTTTGATAGGACCGCGGAGAAGTAACAGAGTGGTTTTGTTTAAAAAGAGAAATATCGCCGTCGGCTTGTCAGAAAATATGGGGTGTCTTCACACTTGATGAAATCTTGAGCTATGAATACGACCATACGAAAAGTATCGTAACTCTTGTAAGGAGTCAATAGAATTTCGATGATAGATGCGATGCGAGTTGTAGTTTAGAGGTGAAGTTGACAGGGTTTGTTTTTGGCGGTGGTGGCTGATTTGAGGCTTGTCTCTGGTATGCTGCTTCACACGTGGGATGAATTGGTGGAAGTGATGGATCATGGATGGGCTTGAACCTTGAAGCTTAAGAGCACGTTGTTGTTTGAATGGCTGGAACTGCGTTGAAATAACCAGAATACATGGATCTTAATGAAAAAAAAAATGAGCGTTTTTATATCGAATCTGTCTGACATTTGTCCCTACTTGATCGCACTGATATTATCAATTAACTACAACATACAGCGAGGCCTGTTGTAATTCATAGTGGTAACAGCGCTGTATTAAGAGTGACAGCCTGTGATTTGCCCGGAGCATTTTCGGCGCGGGCCAGCTAGGAATATCTTCCGGTTACGCACGGCATCGCATCGCATCGCATCGCATTGCATCGCATTGGCATTGCATCATCACCATCTTTCTTATAGGTGTCTCTGATTTTGGCCTTTTCGCGACCACGACTCCAGCGAGCATTTTGGTCCTGCGAACGAATCTCACCATCACAAAACTCGCATATACAATTGAATTGGTTTGTTTGTTTGCTCTGTGTCGTACTGTGCGAGCTCTTTGACTGACTAAACTCTTACTTGATTACCCCAGATATTACCTACCCATCGCCCTCTTCCGATGCGGGTCATTGCCTGTTTGCCATAGATCGGACCGCTGTGTCTGGACGACCTCCTTGCTTTGCGCACCCCGATCCTTGCATTGCAATTGGACGCCGGGACGAGACGAGATACCAACCACCATCAACAGCGCAACGATAGAAGAGGTTCACTGCCGGTATCGCATCGCATATACAGATACACATAACCGCCGTCACTATGGGCGCAATATCACTCCCCATCAAGGCCCTTGGGCCTCATCAGCCGCATCCCCCGCGCCGCCGCCGCCTCTCCTCCAGCCTCATGGCCTTCGTCCTCCTCCTCGCCACGGCGCTCTTCTACGCGCTCGTCTCCCTCGGCACAGGGCCCTGCACCTCCGGCGCGACCTGCTACCGCGGCTACCAGTCCCTCTACAGCTTCGACGCCGGCAACGAGGATCACGCCGCCTGGATGGCCGCCATCCCGGACGACGTGCGCATCACCAGCCTCAGCATCCCCGGCACGCACGACACCATGACATACGAGATTGAGTCCGAGCAGCTGCAGTGCCAGAACTGGAACCTGAGCATGCAGCTGCAAAGCGGGCTGCGGTATCTGGATATCCGCGCGAGGTTGAGAGATGACGAACTGCATATTTACCATGCGGATGGATACACGGGGTTTAGCTACGAGCAGGTGCTGCTGTATATCTTTGCCTTTCTGGACGAAAACCCTTCTGAGGCGATCATCATGCGGCTCAAGGAAGAGGGCGGCCCGATTGGCCACAACACGATTTCCTTTGAAGACGCTGTTCACTATCACCACTATGCGGCGCCGCTCACTGCGCCCGGATCCGAGAAGCATCTCCACAAGTACGAATTCGCCGCGCCCATCCCCACGCTGGGCGCTCTACGCTCCAAAATCTTCATCCTACAAAACTTCGACTCCCGCGGGGGTCCCTACGGCTTGCAGTGGGAAGGTCCCGAAATGGTCCTCGAGGACCTCTGGATCATCCCAGACGTGTACCACCTCTCCGAGAAATGGTCCGCCATCCGCGACGCGCTGGAGAATGCCGCCCTGGCACCCGACGACAACCGCTTTTTATATCTGGCGCACACGAGCGCATCGGTGGGTGTTTTGCCCATTGAAGCCGCGGCGGGACCGATGAATAGGACGATTCAGGGCATGAATGACATGACGGGGCAGTATCTTGAGGATGCGTCGGGCAATGTCGACGAGGCGAGGGTGGGCGTGGTGATTATTGATTTCCCGGGGAGGAAGCTGATTAGCACGATTCTGAAGTGGAATGTCTGGTTGAGGGAGAGAAAATGATGGGGACTACTACTGTATTACTACTGGTATTTGCGAGTTGGATTATTGTTTGCATTCTTTCACTGAGACATGGCGTTTATTGATTTGGATATACATACGTACATTTTACTGCATAAGACAGCATTGGAAATGAAATAGACGCATCCAAAATTGGAATTCAAAGGGATTTTTATACCATTTTGCTTAGATGATGCTCAAAATAAGTCATATATATACTCATGCGCACATACATACATGCCCACCGCCGTAGATACAACCCATCCATCCATCCATCCATCCATCCATCCATCCATTCGTCCATCCACCAAACCATCCTTCCACCTCTCCATGCAAGACTACCTATATATATATATACATGCAAATAACAGCACCATTAACTTGCCAAAATACACAAAAACGCTCAGTTAGCTACACTTCCAAAACGAGAGGGTGGTATGTAAAACTCCAGATGGTCTCCAAGCCATCCATATATCCCAACACATGTCCCTTGAAATATCCCTGAGTAACAAAAAGAGAAAGAAAAGAAAACCACTCCTGCCCTCGACCCGACCCCTGCTTCACCATTTTCTTCTTGCTAATGCCGTCCAAGCTGTTCTTGACTCCGCATAGATTTCTTGCTCTTGATGCTCCGCAGCCCCGGCGTTCCCGCCCTGCTCACCGAGGAACTGTTGTCGTTACTATTATGACTGGTGCCAAAACTCTCAATGCGATCAACCATCTGCAGCACTCTAGTCTTGGGCCGCTCAAACGTCATGGCTTCAGCCGTATACACGCTCGCTGATCTGGCAAATGACACGTCTGTCGCGATAGAAAGCGGTCTTTCACTCCTGTCGTCCCGGTCGCTCTTCTCTTCGTAATCCTCCTGGTTGATCCTTAGGAAGCCGTCGTCGCGATCTCTCTCGTCTACAGGCACACCGCCGCCTTCTTCGTCCAGGTGAGAGCTGAGTTTGCTGGCGCTGCGAAGCGAAGGATCGATTTGCGATGACCGCTTATCCATGTCAACGAGCTCTGCCGTCTGTGGCATATGGAGAGGCATTCTTTCGTCGGTACTTGTTCCATCATCAAAATCCTCGCCATTAACAACGCGAAGACGCTCTTTGGGAACAGTAAACATGACTTGCACGAGACGGTTCTCCACAGCCCTTTCAATGTCCCAATCGTTTTCTCTCCCTGCAGCACTGCCAGCATCTGCACCTTCCCAGTCCTGGCGGCCTTGCTTCCTTCGAAGAATCTCGCTACCTATGGCCGTGAGCGGTGTCTCATAATCGTTGCTTAACATATCCGTCGAAATTTCTCTCTGAGGAGATCTATCCCTGGGAGATAACAAATCGCCCGAATTAGACTCTGATCCAGAAAAGACGCGTCTCAAAGAGCCCAGCCAATTCCGTCGAGGCTTGAATTTTGACGGTGAGCTAGGCGGTTCATCTTCATCGAATGGGTCTTGTGGCGTTGATCGACCAAGCAACAGATTAGGACCCTCTGCCTGTAAGGCGCCGAATCCTGATTTCGCTGTGTTGTAGCTGCTGGAGGAGGAGCTACCTGGTTTGCCTGGTTCTGTGGTGACTGATGATGTACCACCAAAAGCACTAGTAAGAATATTAGACCATCGACCAGAACTGGATCGTCCCAACCCGTCTCCTCCACTGCGATTCGATTCCGACAGAGCTGAATCGGTACGGAGATCCTCCTCTCGCATGCCAGTCGAACGCTGCGAGCTTCGCCTCATGGGTGTTCCACGGCCTTGAGCTTGGCGTGTGCTATTATATCTCGCCAACATCGTATCGGCGGCGTCAACGTCGGAAACCCAATCTTGTACATCTGGATCGTGTTGGAATGAGCTATCTGGGTTTGGATCAGCGGTGCTTTGACCAGGAGGCGGTGGTTGGAACACTGGCAAAGCCCCTGAAGCTACAGCAACGGTTGGAGTGAGGAATGGATCAGAGTATGCGTCTGATGTGGGCGTAGTGACTTCGTTAGGATGGACACGCTGCTGAGCCAAGTCTTCTTCCTCATCCTCCATGATGGGGTGGATTTGACCAGGAGTAGGCATAAAGTTGTTCTGGGCATTCGCCGGCATATAACCGCCACGAAGCTGCCGGGATACTGGCTTTCTCGCAACTCCAGGCACGACCGGAGCATAACCACCATATGAGCCGCGCATGCCCTCATACCCGAGAGACCGGTCATCTCCGCCAAGCTGATACTGATCCGGCCCATTGGAGTACCAGCTGCGATAGCCCCAGGGGAAATTATCGTCCCGCTGAGCCATCTCGGACGTGTCGTGGACAAACATGCTCGCGTCTTGGGCCATGGCCCTAATGGTCTCTTCGCGAGCAGCTCTTCTCCTCTGCCTCTTACGCCAACAAAAGCAGCCAATGACGGCCAAGATGATGAGGAGGGCTCCGCCGCTGATACCAAATCCAAGGCTCAATCCTAGAATCTTTGACTTAGCCGCATCATTTGTCGAGCTAGAGGAACCGCCTGAGCTTTTGCCAGGAGCCTTGCCCGACGAGGGATTGTTGTAGCTAGTCGACCACGTCATATCGGTCAGGTTCAAGAACTGCGGCGAGGTGGTGACGCTGGACTGTCGCTTCGCTTTGCTGGACGAGCTGGAGCCGCCAATCTGCCACCCTCCATACGCCATCATGATGTTTCCTGGCAAGATGGCCGCGCCGTGCCCATAGATGCCACTGCCTCCAAATTTGGGCTGCTGTTTCGGCACGGTCCACATCCAAGAGCTATATGTTTCGCTCATCTCCAGCACTACAAGTTGAGGATCCGCCGGGGTGTTCACATCGCCGACCCAGCCTCCCATGATGATAATCGAGTGCCCATCTGCGCCTAGTACGGCCGTGTGGCCGGATCTACTGTCTATACCGTCGGTGTTATCGGTTGGCTGCTGAACATTGATATAAGACCAGGACTCTTCAGGGAGACTCCACACAGCAGCGGTACTCATATTGATGAAGGCTTGTTGGGTATGGCCGCCGATGACAACGTACGCCGTCTGCTGTGTGACGGTGCCAGAGTTATTGCTCATTGAGCTCTGCAACGCGGTGAGGCTAAATCCAGCAATGGGCGTCTTAGGCCCGGTGCTTGACGCGACGCCTTGGACGTAGGATTTTGACGACGGGCTGCTGTCGGTTTGGGTAAGAGTCATCATACTCGTGGTATAGTCTGCTTCGGACTGCCAATCCGTTGAGTTGTCCGAGGGCGTGTCGCACATGCCGCCATAAGAGTATATTGTCGGCTCATCTAGCGAAGGGGCCAGTGTCGCCGAAAAGGCAATTGTTCCTCCAAGGAAATACGGCCCCCTTGACGCGCTCTGCTTCAATTTCCCCAATGTGGTCGCCTGCTTTACCCACGTTGCATTACCGCTTCCCTCCCCATAGGTCCAAACGTCTCCAGGTCCCTTATCGCATGCTCCAACATATGCCAGGACCGAGCCATCTTCTGTTCTTACCGCGCCAAACGCCGTGTTTGGTGGTTGGGTTCCGTCCAGGAAAGGCAAAAATGTCGATACAAGATTCAGCTTTGTGTCTGCGCCAACCGAACCCGAAATGTTGAGTGACATGAACTGTACGTGGTCGTCGCTGTCCTGGGTAAAGATGTAGGCCACGTCCGCACCGTGACATGCACTTTGGTTGAAGCACACGCTGGGCGTAAAGATCTGTGTGGGGTTATAAGGGAAGCTGTGCGCAGAGGCTACCAGCGGAGCGCCCAAGAACAGCGCCGTTGTCCAGAGTCGGCGCAAAGGCGGCGCCAGTCGTGGTGTTGCGCGATGCGGCTGCGCGCGTCCGCGAGGGATCGCCTCTCGTAGTGCCGCCATTGATCGATTTCGCTTCGAGATTCCGCTTCGCTGTCTGAGATGTGTTTTTTGGTGTTTTCGCTAGAGTTCGATTGCCTTTTTCGTCGTGTCGATCATATCATCGTGGCATGTCGATCCTTCGCAGGCTTGTCGCAATCGCGGTTCTTGGCTTCGGTCTCTGGCGATTCAAGCTGCCGTACAATTCTTCTCGTCGCCTTTTCAGAATCGCATCTGCCGTCTCAGCCAAATATCTGATGGCTCCAAAGAAGCTCTTTCTCCCCGCAAAGATCTTGCCGAGTCCGTACGGTACGTGCAATAGTAATGGCGACGAAGCCGAAGGTGGCGGGCAATCGCCCCTCTCCCGCAAAAGAAGAAGCTTGGAGACGCAGCTAAAGGATAAGGGGAAACAAAGTCAAATAAGAAAAAAGAACACAAATAGCAACGGGATCCAAAATGAATCAGCCTCTATTGCTTCAACGCAACGCAACGCAACGCAACGCAGCATCCAAAAGCAAAAGCTCGAAAGAAGCTCTGCGCCAAAGCGGCCGCGAAGGAAAAAGGCAAAAGCCAACAAAAACAAGCCCAAGTAAACGACGCAGGGACCTGGACCGGGCTCTTTGGCGGGTACCAAAACACAGAAGAGAGGCAAAGAGGCAAAAGGCGCCAAAGCGGTGGGATGCACCCCGGCAATTAGCGTCAAGTAGCAGAAAGGAAGGCGCAGCAGCGGGTGGTGATTGACAGATTCGGAATCGTCCAAACAAGGGGGCAGGCGCGATTAAGGCGGAGGGAAAGAGCTAACATCGACGTGGTTGCAAAGGCCAGGCGAGCCTGCAGGCGTGGTTGCCGTGGTTGGACATGCACCAGGGCTGATTAGCCGCTGACTGGCAGGCTGTCGTACGGCAGGTGCGACTGACGGGCAGCTTGTCTTGATAGCGTCGTATACAGGTTTGTATGTACATGCGTCTGTCAAAATACACTTTGCATCACTACCACAAGTGCCTTACTTTAACTGAATCCTTATACATTCACTCAACTCAAATCTCATGCACTCAAGCAGGACAGCCCTACACCCATATCTGATGTTTCCATAACAGTCAATCACTGTCCGCTGTACTTCGTATCTATCTACTAATGATGGCTCAATTTCCTTTCCTTCCCCACCACCCCGTTTTGTTGTCGTCGCCTGCTCGGCCGTCGTTGCCGGGAGCAACCAAAGCTTGGCCTCGCCACGGCTCTAGCGGGAAGGGGATCCGAGCTCTCTCTCGGTTCTCCATATAACCGCCCGCTTAGACTAGGTACAGTAAGCCAACTGCTGTTTTGGGCAGATCTTGGCCCAGCCACCTATTACAGACCAGACATGTGATGCTGCGAGGGGCTGGGGAGAGCTGCGTGTATTACAGCTACTATGCATGACAAGTATATAGCAGGCTCTGAGCTATCACTGGACGCTGCAAATAATAATGGCTGGGAAAAGGCTGGCGGCTTATGCCATTGGCTGAGCCCTGCACATCATCCTCTGCAATGCGTGTCACGCTGGCTTTTTGTTTCTTCTTTCATGCACGCTGGCTCTATCCATTCATCCATCCATTTGATGTTTTGAACGAGGCTACACGGAGGCTCCACTTGCTGCTTGGCCTGGGAAATGACAGAGACCCGCGCCACCGTCATCCACCGTCCACTAGTCAGGATTGGGGGCGGCAAGCAGAGACACTCGATAGAAGTGAACAAACCGGCCAGCAGCATCCGACACAACTGTCAGCGCGTGAAAACCAAGGAAAAGGCGCCCTCATCCGAGACAATTCATCTTGTACTTCATCACTACTCCTATTGATAATTGAAATTATAGATGCAAGATGGCCTGCGAGTCTTGATCAATGGGGATACAACAAAATGCCGTTCATCTAATTATAGGCTTCACCTCATGCTGTATTCCTCAGAAAAGCGATACTATCACATATTCAAATCAGACCTTTATCCATAAGACCAATAACACGTTACCCCGTACACAAGAAAATATTCCTCTCTGTCCCCTTCTTCTCGATCCTCCATTAAGACCACCATGTATATATATAACGGTATAAAAAGAAAAAAAAAAAAAAGGCCAGCAATGCTGCAGGCAAATTAAAATGGAAGAGGGTATCACGTAACATGTCGCCTTAATAGTAAATCTTTTCTTCCCAAATGGGAGGTCGGGCTCCCTCAGAGTCCCACGTGATGTGGTTCTTCTCATCCAGCACCGCGCCCTCGTCTGTGATCTGAATCACCTTGCTAGAAGCAGCAATCTCAACCTTTGACAAGCCGGCAGGGTCCGAGGGGATCCAAAGGATTGGGGCTCTGCTCGATACAGATGGTGGCAGGTAGGCCTCGGCTACAATGTCTTCGGGGTATTCGATTGGTTCCGCAAAGTGCTTTTCGGAAGTAAACCATTCGCGTAGAGTTGCGTAGTCAGCATAGATCCAAGGCTTGAAGAATCTGAGAATAAAATTGCCCCTGTTGGCGGGAGCATTTGTCGCCACCTTGGTGCCTGGTGCCTTGCTAACGGTGTCCTCATGAGACAGTTCGTTGGTGGTCAAGCCTTCCTCGGCGCTGGTGGCAGCCTCATTGCCAGCGATACGCGCTAGGATGGCCTCCTCCTCGGCCTGAAGGCTGCGTGGCAGACCGTAGAGGAGAGGATCGAGCGTTCTCGACAGTGTAATGTGGAATAGGATGGTGAAGACGAGGAAAATGGCCATAAGAACAGCAGGCCCAGCGGCCTTGGAGACAGCGAACAGACCAACCATGCAGATCTCGGCCAAGTAAATACCAGAAAACAGCTGCTTTAGAGCACGTGGATAGATCAAGCCGTGTGTATCGATCTGGGTTTCCGTAACAAACAGGATATTATATCGGTATGCCAGATAGAACAGACCCATGCCAATGGTGGACCAAAACAGGATTAATGGAGCGATAATTGAGTACGTAATGCCTAAAAGATAGAGCGTTAGTAAACATTGAACAAACAATAAAAAAGGATTTACGGAAGAAGCATACTAATGACGGCAATGTTGGTGTAAACAGGCATAACACTGCCCCAAGAAATGGCACTGAGGCTTGTCCACTTCTTGTACATGGCTCGAGGCGTCTTGGCCAAGAATTTGTACAAAAGCGTGAAGACGAAGAAACCGACAACCTGGGTAACAACGCTAGTGGCGATAGTGAGACCTTGGACGATGAAGTAGGAAATGTAGAAATTAGATGCTGTTGGCAGAGATGAGGAGAGAATGGTGAAGACCTGTCCCGGCTGTTGAGCAATCTGAACAAGGGCCGTTGATGCTGCATTGGTCAAGGTTTGGATCAAGAACACCTGGATGAGCTGGAAGAAAAAGTACGAATTTTGCGTAAACAGCTCAACGCGAGACTGAGATACTTCGCCGGCGAGTCTGGCGCACAGTCGCATGATGACGGGAACCAAGGACATGAGGATGGAGAGGGCCACTGCCGGGAGCAAACCAGACACGACACCGAGAATGGGCTATCACCTAATTAGCGCATGTCATATTGGGAGCAAACGATGTATGTCTTTGTGTTCAGAGATGGCTTACCTTGGGAATATCTGCGATCCAAGTCAAGCCTGGAATGGTCTTCAAAGTGTTTACTTGGGCAATCAAACCAACAATACCGACAGGAATAGCCCAGAAGATGATGAGAGCCGCGATGAAGGCGTACACCACGTATCGGCGAATGATAATCTGCCACCAGGGGAGGGTCAAACTCTTCCAGACAACTTCTCCGGGTTGAATGCCAATGGCTTTGGGGTCCATGTGCAGAGCCAAGTGATGAGTGACAGATTGGAACGCGAATTGGGCATCGCCCTGAGTCTCGAATTCGACAAAAACACCGCGGACCTTTTGGTAGTTACCAGCTCGCCAATCAGCTTGGGCCTTTTCGACCTCGGGAACCAGTCGCTGCAGCTCAGAGCGGCACCATTCGATAGTGTCGACCTTTTTGCCGACGAGACCAAGGAGACCTAGACGGTGGTGCGGTCGTTTCTTGTCGGCAATCCAGCGAGAAGCAATGTCACCAGTCTCAACATCGCCATCTTCGGTGTTGGCAGTTGCAGGACCGTCGGGCTGAGTCTCTCCGCCGTTCTTCAGAGCCTTGGCTCGAGCCTTGTTTACTTCTTTCAAAAGATTAATCTCGCCCTTTTCAAGCTTCAAAGCGGCATCATCTCGCTTCTCCACAAGTTCGTCGAGTTCATCCGTCTTGCCACAAACCCAGACGTTCTTAACCGCAGCAAACATGCGGCGGATGCGCGCCTCGTTGTTGTACTCATCTGGGACTGAAGTGAAGAGAACGGTACGGGCAGAAATTCGCTTGGCATAGTGCGGGTTGATGTGGTGAGCCTGTCGCAAGTTGATGTAGAAGATGCACTCGCGGGTGATCATGTACATGAGGAAGCCATAGACGGCCCAGCCAACAAAGGTATGAGCATAGAGATAGTTCTTCTTGGTGTCGATGTCGACGTTGCTGTAGGAGAGAATCTCGAGCTGGGACAATCCTTTGCCTCCAGTGGCGTTGACAGGGAAGAGAATAGGCCAAGTAATGAGAAGGCTGACAAGACAGATGACGAAGCAAATGCGCAGATATCGGAGGAAGAGATAGGCATCGAGACTCTGGTGAGTGAGAACGTAGGCATCGGGGATCTTCCAAAAAGCGGAAACCCAAGTCAGTAGATTGCTGGGTATACTTGGTGTTCGCTCACTACATGGACGTCAATATCAAATCAAACCTCAAACCTCTCTACTTCACCAGAGAGGTGTTACTCACTCTTCTCGTAAGGACCCCAGATATGTACGCGGCGCATAGTAGCGCCGTTGTGATCTTCTGAGAAATAGGAAAATGATGATGTAGATGGCTGATAGAGCTAGTACAGGAATCAGGGTATCAACCATGCCTAACGTGACACGCAAGTTCAGTCAGCCACAAATGAAGTCTATTATTTTGCATATCTCGAAGCTTCAGCTTACCCCATGCCGACTCAGGCTGAGCGCCTTGGGCCGAACCTTGGTTGGAATCGGGAGCCAAGTTCTTGTCGAGCCAGCTGATAAAGTTGCCCATTTTGGCGTTGTGGTCGCAGCCCTTGCTGCGCGTGTCAGCTGGTGCTCAAGGCTGAAAGGGCCGGTATCGAGTTGTATGCGTCGTCGTCGTGATCAGCGTGAATAAAGAAGGAAGAAAGAAAATTGTGAAGTCGAATTGAATGTCAAGTGCAAGGTGCAAGCTAACAAGGGAGAGCGGGCAGGGCAAGGATTTTGAGATTCAAACAAGATTGCCAAGTGGAGAGCAAAAGGCGGGATAAACAACGCCAACGAAAGGTACAAAAGTACTCTTGTATCGACTATAGCAGATTGATCAACAATCGATCTGTCGATAGCGACGCAAGACGAACAGGGAAGGCGAGTTCCGGAGTCCTCAGCTCAGCGGCAGTGGGTGCCGGACGACAAGATGTTAAACGCGTATTTCGTCAAGGAAAGGCACGAGCTGAGTTGTGCTCCTCTTTACTATGCTCTTTTTCTCCCTCTTGACCACTGCTTGAGCTAGCCAACAGTTAGTGCCATATCTTTTTTCTTCTTATCCCCTCTAAGCTGCGCCTGATGAGTTGGCTACGCCACTAATAAGACACTGTCTCAGCCAAGCAAGGACCCGGCTGCGGCGCCAACTTGCCGATCTAGCCTGTGTGTGGGCCGAGAAACAGAAAAATAAGTTAAAAAAAAAAAAAATGCTATACGTACATGTTTGCTTCAATGCTCAGAGAGAAACTAGATCCTAAACTTGCTACTATTGGAGCTTGTGGAATTGTGGCTTGGCGGGTAACGAACGGATGGCCATACCAGACGACCGAATGAGACGTGCAACGTCGGGAAAGTTGGAGGCGAGAAACGAAAGCTGAGAAGGGACAAGCAAGTCGAGAGGATAGCCAGCTATTGCTGAGCTGTTGAATATGCAATTATTCGCATGCAGCCTGCGCCTCCCTCCTGATAGCTTCCTCAATCCCGCTCCTTCGACCCTAGGGGCAATTTCAGATTCTTTTTGTCTCTCTCCATCTGTATCATTGTCCTCCTTGGTTTCAATATAATCTCATTTCCCCCTCCGAGAGGGGCCACCGTTCGATAACTCGTCGCTCATCCCCTGCTCGGCTGGTCTTAGCATGCATTGGCGCTGCGGCTTCATCCCTGCTCAGCTGTGCTTTTGTGGGTCATTTGACGGCAGAGAGCGCGACAAGGGAAGTTCAATCTCGTCATACCCTTGGCGTAGGGAAAAAAAAACTTGGTTTTGAAATCAGCTTTGCGGCAGCTCCTTATTCGCTCTGGACAAAGCCTGGCTTTGAGGACGCCGAGACTTTGGCGCCACGCGCGTGCTTGGCTCGCCCCATAGAAAAATACACATGAATAGTTGCTCGTCTTATTGTCTGGAATAAGCTTTTCAGAGCGGTCTTTTAGTGTCGGCTCGTTGCCATCGTGTCAGGCCAGGTTCCCCCACAAGCAAGGTGAAAGGGTTTGTTCCACGGCGTCAAGACAGAGCCGTGAGCCCCACGAGTAACCCAGCTCGTCGGAAATGTGGCATTTTCCCTCTCTTCTGACATTCTCACATGATAGCCATGCCGCAGCGATAGGAGGGAGACTTGCATCTCACCGTTGCATCTCAGCTGTGGGTTGAAGAGTACGGCCGAGCGAATCGTTTCGCCTAGCCCAAGGTTGTAGCCGTAGTTTGCGACTGTCCTCCAATTGTCTCGCACAGAATATGTTTTTCGCCGAAGCATCAGGTTTTCTTGTACGGCGGTGCCACTAAGCAGCAGTGAATCTCGTCCAAAATGGAGTTGAATTGTGACCAGCGGCGGCCCTTTCTTCTCGAGTGTTCCACATTCCACACGTGCTGTTGGGTCGTCAGTTGTCAGTTCTCGCATCAATTCCGGCCTCTGTTCCTCAGCACGTAAATTCGTAGCGATCCCGATCTCTCAATCCTGGGCGTCTGGCTGCATATCGAGTCGTCCGTCGCCAAGCTCGTGTGAATGTGGGTGGTATCACACCAACAACTGGTGGCGGTTAATTGATGGCAGTTCTGCGTCATCGGTTGCACAGATTCAAAGTGATCTGTCGGGCAAATGTCGGCTCCCGGCCAGGGCCTTGTTAGCGCTGTAGCGAGGCCTGGTCCAGCTGAAGATGCACTTTCAACGTTCTAGACTCTAAAATTCAGGACTGCATCATCATTAAGGCATGTCACATGCATGCAGCCCCTGATTTATGCATCAAGAGCCAAGTGAGGCATAAAATATTGCCAATGAGGTAGGCTCCTCAAACTGATGAAATGAATGTTACGTGTTATTCTTGGAGAGCAGACAAAGTTCCGCGCAAAAAAAGAACAGAAAAATAAAATAAAAAAGAAAGAAACGCACAGGATGCGCACTAAAGCCTCTATCTCTCTAATCGCACGCAGATTTGATACCTCGGCTGCATGCTCTTTCCCCAGCATATAAATATTATCGCATCACTCAATTGACAGATGGCATATTGACAATGAAACCCTGTACCTCTGTAGGCGTCATTCTTTGGTCGATCCCCCAGCTGCGGCCCAGTTTACTTCGGCCGGTTCATTTCGTTGCTTCATCCGGCTTGTCGATCATGAGGAGGTTAGATCCGAGTGCTAGTAACGTCATCCGTCAGCACCTAGCTACGGAGCTAGATATCGGTAAGGAAGGCTATCTTCTTTCATTATGTATATATGTAGCATAAATACACGAGTTTCATAAGCCGCTCAGTTTTGGGCTCTATCACTACACGCATGTACTAGTGAACGACAGACGGCCCGAGATCTTCCTCTTGCGCCTCGTAAAGAAACAGGCGGGAGGGGCAGATCAGCGTGTTGCATATATTAATCGCTCTCGGAACTCATAAATACGATGCAGATACAGAGACAGCAGGATCTTTGATTACAAACCCGCTGCCCGAACAAGGTAATGGTTTGCACTCAGCCACACCGAAAAATCTTGGTGAAAGTGTTTGTCATTGGCTGTCTGCACATGTGTTCACTGCATTCAATTGGCCTTTGTAGTTCATAATATCTTAAATTCTCGGAAACGTTACACGACAATTTGTGGCCAGTGTGAATTATGTCTACATGTATACTCAATATCCTGCCATACGCTCTATTGGGGTTGGGCGAAGTGGCTGCAACAAACGTATTCTATTTTTAACTGTGAAGTGGAAAGTTCTCCATACGCATATATTCTTTCAATAGTAATTTCTTCCTTATCACCTGGCCTGCGTTCTTTCACCCTCTGAGGGTAGTCTTCATAGAGCTCACATCTGAAGTCATACGACATAACTATCTATGTCTACTAACATCAACTTATATCGATAGTATATAACCTAGATTAGCTGACAGACGTATGTATATCTGACAATATACATGAAGTAACAGATGTGGCATGAATTTTGCAATAATACGCGTAAGAGGTATGATTTACATGATTCTAGTCGCTAAGGAGATATCATTAATTGAAGTC
This sequence comes from Trichoderma erinaceum, assembly GCA_026401215.1. Taxonomy (NCBI): domain Eukaryota; kingdom Fungi; phylum Ascomycota; class Sordariomycetes; order Hypocreales; family Hypocreaceae; genus Trichoderma; species Trichoderma erinaceum. Next base: position 23,062 of record JALIRY010000070.1, read on the forward strand.
GGTCATGGTATTGCGTCAGGTTGGGCTTGGCAAATCTTGTTGGTGCATGATTGATGATCAATGACGAGATCTGTGCAACTTGAATTTATCGACATTGACTATGATTGCGGTATACGTCGAGTAGCGTGACTAAGTATCTTGATATGTTCCTGTTCATAATTTTATCAAGGCTAAGCACTGTATGTAAATGGCACAACCAACATGAAATAAACAGACATGATTTAGATTAAATTCGACACACAGCCGTTTATTGAAATTGTCTTTGTATGTACTTTCAATAGCAAGTGATGCTCTCGTTATTCGTCATTATCTAACGAGAAACTTAGAGACTCTGCCATGTATTGACTTGAAAGCAGAAGCGCTCTTTAAAAAAATCTTTGTATTTGCGATTGTATAGGCCGGAGTTATAAATAGTAAAGTATAGCCGGAATGCGAGCCTAATTTTATCAGTTTCGCATCGCTTCTCGGTGGCCGCGCTGTAATTATGAAGCTACTTTAGGCAGAGCAAAGACAGATCTGGTAGTGAGTGCTCTTTATGACAACATAGTAAATCTAGTGACCAATAATAGACCTACTTATATGGCATTAGATAAGGCTTTGGAAGTGTCGCTAAGAATTAGATAGTAACAGTGGATAGAAATGAATCTTCAATGTTCGTGTTGATACTCTCAAGATACAAGAGGCGAATTGCAAATAACCATTCACCTACCGGACAGGCGAGCTGGCCCTTGATTTTATTTTTTATGAGAACTGAAAGGTCAAATTTCCAAAGATGATTGTCCTTTTGAAGCCAGAAGTGGTGAAATTGCCACCTTCGTTACAGCTATTATGAGAGTTCTCATGAGGATTTTGCCAATGATGAACCACGCCAACGACAAACCACACCCAAGATCAGAGATGAAGTCTGAATAGGTTCCTGAATTTGATGCCTGTGTGTCGTAGTTATTACTGAGCGAAAAGTCTGACTTTGCAATGAGGCATATATAGACGAAGGTTCAACATTTTGACGTATTGGGAGATTTATGACAGCGACAGAGCAGTACTGGAAGCTTACATATACTTTACAATTCACTTCCCTCTAAATCGAACTTGTCTAACGTAGACATTCTCCCAGTCTTTTCCATCTAATTGGTATGTATTCTAGTCGCCTTCTAGCTTATTTAAATAAATTTCAATTTATCGTACTTTTTAGGAATTTGCTTGACTCAACTGTCGTCCCACCGAAGTTTAGTGTTTTAGTGCGGAACTTCGCCTCAAAAAACACCAAACATTTCTAGTGGGCCACTTTTATGATTATTCCTGGCTTGTCACAACTTGAAATCTCAATCTCTCCACTTATGTGGCGATCGATGTATTAAAAATTTCTCACCAAGCACAGACGGAAAATGCCAAGAAGCAATCGGCGCTTCTCTTTGGGAAGATCTCTGGTGAGTTGACGATATACTCCTCCAGCGCCTACCAGGATATACGGAAAACATGCTGGTATCATCAATTTTTATTTGACCTCAAGTCCTTATCTTCCGTTAAAGTGGATCAGAACGTCGATCGGTGTCTTCTTTTGCTTCCACAGACCCGAAGCTATCGTGCCGAAATGCGGATTGTGGATTGGCATGTGGATTAAAGACGTCGCAATCCGGTCCGGTTTACCCGCAGACAACAGTTAGTCCGCAGAATCACAATATAATTAGATATGATGAAGCCCATATGATCTCATTGTTCATTTGTTCGTCGAGGAATTGATCGACCTATTGCTCGCTTTATTTACTTTCGTTACCTCCGCGGACTTTACCAAACGTCTAACCTCTTCCTCTCGTTATCGCAAAGTCGACATTAACTGCTAATGAAAACATAAATAACAATCGGTATTGCTTCAAAATTACAAATTCCAGGCAACCTGACAGGATTGGCGACTGAAGATAAACCCGACAACTATTCTGTGGACGATAACACACGTCAGCCAGAGCCATGAACCAATCGCCTAGTCCAAACCGTGGCTCATCGAATGATGACGCTGGCGCTGGCGATACTACTTCTCCAACTAGACCACATGCGGGTATAGACGAAACAATATCTTCCTCTAGACAAAATGTTACAGGGAGTCAAGAAGACCAGGAGCGTGGAAGCCTTCGCCGAAGGAGCAGAGCTTCCAGGAGATCGACGTTTCGTAGCGTGGCCCCCTTAACAACAGCTGGCCAGGGGACTCAATTCAATCTTGCCGGTCCCAGCGAGTCTCAGCAATTGCGCAGTGCGCATGAGCCTTTCGTTCATCCAGGTTACGGAGATCTCAACCCATCATACGAACAACCGAATAACACCAAGCCGATATGGAGTTTGGCAAAGCCGCTGCCGCGCGTTGTTCGGCCAGGAATGGTCCCCACGAAGAATGAATTGCTGGAGAGCTGTATCAATGCAGAGCTACCGGCCGAAAACTCTCAAAAGCTGGGACTGGACGTTGACCCGAATGAACTGGAAAAGGGTCGCATTGATAAGTCGTCAGACGTACGCAAGATGGCAGCACAAGTTACCGATGCCCGAGTGCAGAGAGAAAACAACTTTATAAAAACGATCCTAGCATCAGATGCTGAGTCGACTTCTGGAGATGTCGCTCAGCTTGTCAAAACAAGATCGAGCCAAAGACGAGCCACTATTACGCGCCCATCGGTCCAGAGCCCTCTGGATCCTGTAGAAGAGAGCGTATTTGAGCATGGGAGTACCACATCGAGGAAAAGACTTAGCCGTGAGTCCCAGCGGCTAGACGAGGCCGAAGGAGAAATTGATTTAGGACCAGACGAACTCATCGAGGGCAACAGGTCTCTCGAAACACTTCGCATCGATCAAGAGGCATATCCGGAGGATCTTCACCCATTAGTCCAGAATTTGGTGGAAGATGAAATCCATAACAACCACACAGTCTGGTCTGTTATCCGTACCCATCATCGCGAGGCTTTGGCCGAATCCCTTGCTGTTTTCATCCAGCTGACTGTCGGATTTTGCGCCGACATTGCCGTTACTGTGGCTAATGCTGGTAACCCCAATACTACAGCCTGGGCCTGGGGATTTGCTACCATGATGGGGATCTACATTTCCGGTGGCGTTTCTGGAGCTCATCTAAATCCTACAATCACCATCATGTTGTGGTTCTTCCGCGGATTTCCTAAGCGCAAGATGCCCGAGTACTTTCTCGCACAGTTTATTGGAGCATTTTGTGCGTGTTTTGCTGCGTATGGCGTTTACTATGTGTCTATCCAGCATTATCTCACGAGTGACACGGGCACAGATCAGGGAATTATGAACTGCTTCGTCACAAACCAGCGTAGCCCATACATCAATGTCCCCACAGCTCTTTTCAATGAGTTTGTCGGCACAATGTGTCTAACTGTCGTCGTGTTAGCACTCGGTGACGATCAAAATGCCCCTCCGGGTGCGGGTATGAACTCTCTTATTATTGGTCTAGTTATTGTGTGTCTCACGATAAGTTTCGCCAATCAGACGGGCGCTGCTCTTAACCCGAGTCGTGATTTTGGACCACGATTGGCACTCTTGGCTCTTGGCTATGGTTCTGAACTATTCACTAATCCTTATTGGTTTTATGGTCCTTTCGCAGGCACGCTAATGGGCTCATTCACTGGGGCGTTCCTTTACGATTTCTTCATTTTCACAGGTGGTGAATCCCCAGTCAACTATCCTCTGGACCGGACACAGCGTGCCCTACGTAAGAGTGGAATGAAGTGGCGGCGTCGTTTACACCTGTCTCCTAAAGAGCAAGAAGACAAGGTTGTTTAGATAATCAATTAATGTACAATTTTGAGCGAGTTTATAAAGGATATTGTTATAGTAGAAATACAGTCCATCGTCACTGTATTCAGACACAAAAATGTTGATATATACACTTTTTATTTATCTGTAACTATCTAACTTTAGAGAACGCCAAGTCTCTTTTTAAATCTCTCATATATATACATAAGATCGTTCATAGATACATGTGCTTAAGATGGTGGGGCACCAACGAAGACGGTAAGAGTGTCAGGGCTGCCTGAAGCAAGAGTACCAGAGGCATTCTCACCATCAGGGTTGACGTCGTCATATGGGAAGGCATATCCTCTTCCATCAACCTCAAGGGAGTGTACGAGGCGGCTGTAGTGGTTGGTGGGGTTCACAGTGTAGTACGAAGAAGCGCTGACACCAGGCTGGACGTTGCCGCCAGCGATCAGGAGGGTAGAGCGAACAAAGGCAGCGCAGAGACGGGGGACAACAGCGGCGTGGACAGCATTGTCACCGCCCTGAATGGCGAATGGTCCGCTGTTGCAGCCCCAGATATCACCAGCAGTAGGCTTAGCGTAGCCGCGGTTGTCGCCGTTGCAGTTGAGAGTGCCGCCAGAAACCTGGCAGTTGACGTTGCCAACGCTCTGGGTGTTGATGGTCAGGGGGTTGTTGGTGTACTGGTTCCAGACCTGGTCGACATAGGCGCTCCAGTAGTTCTGGAATCCGGCGGAGTTGATGACATTGTAGTCATTGGGCGAGAGCGCACGGATGGGAGTTCCTGCAGAGTTGGCAACGCACATAGAAGCCCATGGGTAGCCATCTGAGTTACCCTGCTGGACGAGGCCGTTGCAGATCGAGCTGACAGCGGTAGAGCTGAGACCCTTGGTAACCTGAGTGCCGCTACCATCCTTGACGGACAGGGTCATGCTGAGGATCATGCCGACGAAGTCAACATAGCTGATGTTTGCATAGACAGCCAAGCCGCTTGTGTAGGAAAGCTCGACGAATCCCCAGTTAACGCCTGCACTAGGATCCGAGAGGTTGGTGGGCGAAGGCTGAACCAAACCGTCACCGTTGGGAATCTTGACCATGAAGAACTGGAGGTTGCCCTCGGAGAAGTAAATTCGGGCAGAAGTGATGACGATAGGCACAGTGATGGTAATGGAGTTGCCCTTGGAAGGCAGAGGAATGGCAATGTTGCTGTTGATGGCAACAGGGACACTGGAGCCTCCGGAGCTAGGGTAGATCAAGCTGCCATCGGCAGCAACGAACACAACTCGGCCATCAGAGTCGAGACCGGAGATGTAGGCGTTGACCTGGCCACCGCTGAAGCTGTTGACGAGCTTAATTGGCAGACTGCCACCAAGAGCGCGAGAGTGAATGGCGTTCTTGTTCACAACTGTCGTGGTGGAGCTGTGGAAAGTTCCGTTGAGAGTGTTGTTCGCAGTGATGATGATATCCTTGGCGTTACCGGGCTCGGCGACGCTGAATGGCGACTTGGCTCTGGCGATGAGCGAAGGAGCAGCAGAAACTGCACCCAGGAGGGCAGTAAGGACGGTGAGATATCTCATGGTGGAAAGCTTCTTGCACTCGGCAACGAAAACAAATCAAAGAAAGGAATGTGGGAGTCCGACAACTTCTACCGCCTTGGATTCAAGACTTGGATCTGGAGTGTCTGATGAAATATCTCCATGCGTAGACTGTTTGCTTTATATATTAGTTTTTGTTGTCGAGTTGCAACTTCGAATATCCATCATCTAGTCTCAGATAGTCAAGTGCTTAACCTTCGGACCGAACATCAAATCCAAGGAGAGAGGGAAACTGTTTCGTAGCCCACTTCCATGTTTGGAGCATGAAAGTTATCACTTTACAATTAGAGAATAGTATCGGGCTTCCTTCGGACACTCCAAGAAATGTATGACTTCTGGAATAAGGAGCCGCATCTTCGAGCTGCCAAATTCAAGCATGATAGTCCTTGGCAACAATGGCTCTAATTATCTAGGATATCATCTAAAGCGAAGTTCATGCAGGAGCAGCTGTTAAGCGTTTCGTCGAGCCGAACTAAATCTGGTTTGTGATAGACTTATGATGCATCTAACTGGTACTATACCCACTTGCCATTGCCTAAAAAGGCTGCGGCCGCAACTCCGGGTCCTCCCGGGTTACAAGTCTTTCAAGTGTATATAGAGAGCATATAACTGGTAGCAGGGGCTTGGAAACTGAAATCAGCTCAGAGGAATGTTGGAATGTTAAAGTTCTCTCTCATCATGGCCATAATAGTAAGGTAGCTAGTAAGCATCGATCGACGTCTCTTCCTTCGATCTTGGCATTGTCAATCCTAGTAAACATGGCCACGGGCACAGGACCACGAGCACAAGATTCTGCAGTTCTTACTAGTGCTAGTATCATCTGATATGGGAGCATTACCTTATAAACCCCTGAGCTAGCTTTGATGTTTTGGGCATAGGATCTTTCCCTTCTAGGCCGCATGTAGACTTGGTTCTTGGTTCTTCACACCATCACAACATCTAGCGCTTCCGAACATTCGGGCTAATAACACACAAGTTGCTGCACCCCACACTTTGCTAAAGCACGATTTCGTGCATCAAGATGGCACACTGGACGTTGCAACGTGACAAATCGAGGCGAGCAAAGAAAGGGATGCGCGGCGCATCTCAAAGACGCCCGCAAGGGCCGCTGAAACGCTAGGACTTATGACTGCCGAGGCGCGTATAGGAACGAATCAGGAGAAAGTGTTCATTCAAACATGTGATCAAACGGTAGAGCCACTAGACTGGATAGTAGCTTTCTTGGCTAGCTTGAGCGGCTGTCATATATTTTCATAAACCTCAATATATCAGTGTCGTTGAACTTGATTCCAGTCATGGGACAGTTTAGCCGATACAACCGAGATTCGGACCTCATACTACTACTTTTCACTGAATTTAGGCACATGTCATTTCCTTCTCTAGCATTTAAGAAGCCTTTTGAAGTACGTCCAGTGCCTCGACATGCTGCGTTTAAGTAGTTGTATAGAAGGATTTTGATTGCTAAGCCTCTTCATGTAGTTTCAAGGGGGATTCTGAGTAGGAGCGACACCCCTGCGGAAGTTGCCCGCAGCCACATATAGGTAGAGTAGGTACATGTAAAATTGAATTTAACCACTCAACCTGCCGGGGTAATGGTACTTGAAGGGCATCTTCGGCTTAACGTAAAATAGCGCAAAGACTAAGACGGCATTGTACATAAAGAGAATAATTTCTGGTTAGAAGCAAGAAGAAGATGCGTTTAGAACCAGGCTTTGCGCTTGGTATCTCATGTAACCCTGCAATGCGGTTGCCTAAGCTAGTAGAATCCTTTCGGTAGACGAGTCAGCATCGCGCTCCCCCGCGTGCGGCTCTCAGTTTCTAGATGAAATTAAGTCTTCTTAGTAGAATGTGATTACATATAGGCCATTCTTTAGACGGTTTTTGCCCAATAGACGCTATATAGAACTGTCGGATTAAGCATTTACTTGCAAGGGCTGTGATTAGTATTCAAAGCTCTGTTCATCGTCTGATCGATTGCTTATTCTCTTGAAGTGGAGAGGAGGAGGAGACCGAGACGAACTAAGATACACCCTAATTTGACCAGGAGACGTCTTTAGACTAAAAAGAAGTTCGGTGCATTTTTTATTGGCTAATATATTCCTCGGTGGAGATATTGGTCTTGGAATCGCTACTAATCCTGGTAGTCCTCGCAAACAGCTTCCAGGATGAAAATGACCGGGGTGCGCTTCGCCTTTGATAGTGTTCTTGTCAATGCGTGAGATCTGATCTAAATGCATAGTGACGCGTCCAAGCTACTCCGAGCACCGAACAGTAGTCGAGGTGGCATGGCCCCCTTACATGCCCCTTAATAAAGCTTGCATTCGATGGCACGTAGAAGCATGAGCTGCCATAAACATTCACTAGTCCTAGTAGGATCAGCGGCAGCACTTAAGCGGCCCTATCGGACTGTCGGATTCTCACCGATTGAGCAGGCATGAAGCAGGGGTAAAGTTGGAGCAGGATTTACATAGCCGCTATGGGTTCATAAAAGCGATGTAGTCTAGATTGGCAAACTCGGAGCTTGGATTGTGGGTAATATGAAGGTCAACGCGCTCTCTCTCTATATATATATGGAACCTATAACCCCAAGATATGAAAGCCGGACAGAGCCTAACAATAAGGAGCCAACTGCTTACACTGAAGAGCAATATACATCCCAATCCTCCTCGATTGCAACTGCTGCTCTGTTGTTGGAACTGCCAACACTGAATAAGCCAGCTTTACAAAGGGGTAGGGTCAATTTCGCCAAGAGTGAGGTTGGCAATAACGTCCCAGTGTTCCACGATGCAGCTCCCATTCATTCGATAAGCGTCCATGATCTTGATTGGTGGTGTAGAGAACTCGTAATGGTGTACAAAACCAGTGTTGTTGATAAACGTCTGGTGTACAATGGTAGTATTAACGCGTGGTCGCCCAGAAAGCGCAGCAATAGCAGCATCCCGGCCCTGTCCAATAGACGGGTTATGCTGAATGTAGTCGACCCAAACGTAGTTATTGAACGCTTCTGGGATGTTCTTTTGAACGTTGAATTCATTCACAAAGGCATTAAAGATCTTTTCTTGTTCCAGTGGAGTTGCTGGCCGAGGAGGGCAAGCAGGAACCACAGTTTGAATCGAACCTGAGCCCGAAACAAGAGGGAGAGTAGCGGTGAGAGCACCGATATAAAGCGGAGATTTCATGATGTAATGATTTCTTTAACTGAAGGTTAAGGAGAGCTGAAGCAGTAAAGTTATGGAGCCTATACTCGCGATACAAAGAGTATCTGAAGATCGTGTGATGTATTGGGAGGCATAAGAAAGCTATTTATCACCCAAAATCAAAAGAATTATGATGTTCAATGGGAATCTACATCGGATCGGAGATTTTAAAGCCTTCGATGTATTAACTTACCAATGCTGACAACAACAGTGATATTTCAATACACGAAGCATCTTTTCTGTTGAAAATGCTACAAACATGGCAACTATATTCACTGAGGCTTCTCGACAAAGTGGATCTTTGTACTAAATTGGTCATCCGGTCGGTGTTTCTACCTTGTGTACGTGGCCAACCCCTGCGAATGTCAGAGCTCGAGCTAAACCAATTAGTAGCACGTCTTAAATCCGGTGCCGAGTGCCGACATTATGGATTCAGCGATCTTCAGTCTTGACAGCGCCGATTACATACCCTATATTCTATGAATTTTATAAATCCTTCATAGGGCAATTGATGTTACGTCTTAAACCCCAATCGCTGTAGAACATAAAATGTGTTCTACACAAGAATCTGAGAGCTTGATCAACATCTTTATCGAATATCTGCCACGGCGTGGCAGTGGACTGGTATGCTAAACATCGAGAAGCAGATAGAACAATTGATAGCGCTGGAAGAATGCATCCAACGCGGCACCCTCAGTTAGTATCGTATGGAATCAAGTATAAAGTAAGAGAATTAAAGTCTCATGTCTGCGAAATAGAAAAGGAGGAAGGTAGAAATACCCTTTGCCAAGGCTTATCCAGCATCATGAGCAGGCGTATTTGGTGCGTATTTGATATAAAAATAGTGGGACTTGAACGCGCGAGTATTGAAACATGCTGTATTAAGTTATAGCGGATACCGAATACGCTTGCTTGAACATCAAAATACGCTGCCCCTCCTCTTTTCGTTTCAGAATACACACCTAGTTTCCTAGACCGCGTTGATGAGCCTTCTTCTACATTACAAGCATCATGGGTACTATACGGGAGTAATACGGTTCTGTCGACTGTAACAATCAATGGCGTCACAGGCGTCTCAAAACATTGCCTATATAGGGGAATGCTTCAAAACCTATTCGCAGACTTTTAAGAGAACGTCGTACTATTCCATACTCGGATCGATAATTGAAGCAAACCACAACCCGTAACCTAGAGTCGAGCTGTACTTTTTACATCCAAGGGCTTTGCCGAAGAGCCGAGGTTGAAAGGAGATTATCAGCGCACGCCAGTGAAAGAAAAGCACATAGTTAACATAACAATAGAGTGATAGCAAAATGGCGTGCATAATTCTCATGCTTTGTGTGCTTCTCATTTCTAGCTTAGATTTACAAGTCGCTTGACAGCTTTAAATTTGAGAACACGAAAATTGGTTCTATTAACTCCACCATAGCCTTTGCGCCTCCTGCGTAATTAGAGACATCAACGCTATTAGTCAAGCAGTATGAGGAAGGTTAGAAGCCCACGTAGACACAAAGGCATCGGGAGGAAGAAAGCAAAGCGTTCGAAATACTTCAACAAGAATGATCAGCCGAGATGTAGTGTATAGGAGCAAGACTATAAAAAATAGCAGTACTCCACACCAGCTAGGTAAGACATTAGGGAAATGTTTGCCACCATCCTTAGCATTACATATGAAGACGGCGGCAAGGAGCGCAATAGTCGCATGCATAACTGAATAGGTACTTGCACATCTCCAAAGATGTAACTCGAATGTAGAAGGAAAAGTGAAATTCCATGCTCCAATGTGTATTGCGCCAAACAGAATCATTGCTGCCAGCATTGCCGCTGCAGTTGGAATTGCAAATTTCTTGCTGTCGCTCGAGGCCCGGCCATCAGCGGCGTGTAGTGGTGCACCAAATGGGCTTTTGCCCACAGGAAGCACCAGATTTATAATGGAATCGTCGTCTTCTTCAAGTTCATTTGTTACCCATGTGTGGTAGTCTTGATGTTGCAGAGAAATCGTAGTTGATACCCCGATAGACTTTGGCTTATCCCAGTACAAGCCGTATATAATGATTGCACAGGCTGCAAACGCTAAAACGGCGAGCTCAAGTGGGCAGATGGAGAGTTTCTTTACGGCACGGACAAGGATTTGTATTGTGGACCATATGATTTGGGCAACTGAAATTGTCCTGACGAACGGGTCGTCTTTAGCCCTATCAATGAGTTCTTCTTCAGTGATGTCAGGTATTCTGGCGACTCGGTTCGTTTCTCGGAGTTTGATGAGATCCCTTCCAGATAGGTGATGCAGATTGTATCCGCTCACGTTTTCTCTGCTTTCTTCTTTCACTAAAACAAACCCTCCCATGTTTGCATAGTAGGTATGAGTTAAAGACCATCTAATGCGGTCTTGGTCTGCAAGACGTAGTAATATCGGGTGGTCTTCGCGAGCTTGGAGACGGACGTTATAAGCCACGCCAATTATAATTTCAGGTGCGAGAGTGGTCAATACAAACGCATTTGTAGCCGTGAAGAGGTGTCTTAATTTCCATCCGGTATTCCCTTTCCATCCAGATATTTGGTTAACATCATTGCAATTATGTCTGTAACCATGACGTTGCTCTGGGACATTGGGATGCTGAAGTGTCCAAGTACAAGCAAAAATTGTAAACAGCGAGCTCCAAAGTATATCCAGCGTGCCTCGGAAGTTAGGAGAAGATACATAATTTACGCCGATAGGAGGCTTAGAACATGTCGTCTCAAAGACCGAATATGCCCTGACACCTGCAATGAGACAGAAGAGAGTGAATTGAGATGAAGTAATCAGCGTTTCTACGGAGAAAGGCTTGGACTTTTTGATTGACTGATCCAGTGGCTGGGAAATTGCCGATAAACTTGAAAGATTGGTGGGCTGTGGTATTGCTGCCATTTGTATATGTAGGCATTGATGATATATATCTTGTATTTTAGCCATAGTAAAATCTTTGTATGTGCCGTTCCTGCATATTTCTGCAGCAACCACAACGTCTGGTGACATAAAAACGCCAAGGTCAGTGGCCAATTGGATGTTGAATAGAGAATCGAGTTTTCGGTGATCGCCCAAAGCAGACTGAGCGCGAGGCGCATACGCAATCCTTGAAGAAGAAATCAGGCTTAGGATATCTAATAATTGGCCGTAAAATAATTATAGCTGCCTGATGTGAGCGATCCATCCGAGAATCCGCCAGGCTGGATCAAGGCTGAGGCGCAGCCCCCAATAATACATCACGGCAGCATGCTGCATCGTAGGTAGGCATCAGTATTCATTCTAGAAATGTATACGGATGTGAAACAAATCTCTATATTAAGCCATAGCATTCCTGTCATACAACTCCTTCGGTTCGCGAGGGGATCCTTGGCAAGAATCGTTAATTCGATAACCAACCAACAGAGTGCAGTAGCGCTATAATAGCGCAGCTCTAGCAGCATTTTCGTGCATCTATTATGTGTAGGAGAGGTAACTACCAGGCGGGCGATATGTGTGACTCAAATAACCTGCTCTTTATGGATTAATACATGTACTGTTCAATCACATGCAAGCATGACCAACGCGCACGATGTAGTAGGCATCGCGGGCCGTGCCTTGAATTGAAGACAGCTATCCCTTAAATGTTGCAATTTTTCCCTGTAGCAATGTAGAATCTTACACTACAAATTGCTCCAGACTTGAATATGTTTAATTCCCCATGACCGCTGCCACCTCTTCGAGCCTAGCGGCGCTGCGTTTGCACGATCTGCCTAGGCTGCAAGACCTCTCTCCGGCAATATGGGCCATTGTCTTCTCTCTGTTCGACTCGGCGCAAACTGTAGCACGTATCGCATTGACGTGTAAGAAACTCAATGCTGTGGCCCAGGTGCAAGGCTGGCCTTGCTTTGTCAGGAGCCGATTTGCGAGCCTTCAGCTTCCAAAGGTACTCGACGACAAGGAATGGGCTGAGCTGGCCAAGAAGTTGACTGCACAATCGCGAGCCTGGGATCGCCGAGCTTTTTCTATAACTTCAGTAGTGTCTCCTATGCAAAACGGCGGAGACAGTGAGCGGTCTGGTCTGAATCGGGGGCGAGGGCTTGGACGTGGACGTGGACGTGGACGTGGACGTGGTGGTGGTGGCCAGTCTAGGATGCAGACGTTTCCGGCACACGTTGTCGTTGATGCGAGTTCCAAAGTTGTCGGGCATAATGAAGAGGAGACAGTCGCTTGGGGTCTCGGCGAAGACGTGATCCTTCGATCGCGAAAGTCCAAGAACTCTGTTCTTCAGGGTGAGACCTGGATATCACTCCCGGGAGTCGAGGCTGGTTTTAGGAGCGGCGACGATGATGTGACGGCCATTTCTATTCTGTCGGATTCTGCGCCTCAACCAGGTCTCCTTATTGGCCGAGCAAGCGGTTACTTGCAGCTCATGTCCACAGGACGCAACGACGTGGGACGGCTTCTCGCTTGGTTCCATCCAATGCGTGGAGGTATAGATCAACATGATATACAGCACTTTGACACCAACGAACTGCAGAACGCCATGGTCGTTACCACAAAGGAAAATGTCTTATTCTACTCTTTAGAGCCTAATGAATGGCCGGCTGCGGACATGGCCAATGGCACTCCGGATATCGTCGTTGAGCCCACTGAGGCCTTAAGCGTTATGAGTATGCCCAGCTCTCAAGATTTTAGATTCATTCGTGAGGCGAAGTACATGAGCAACGGAGATATTGTCTTGTGCATGGCTAGCAGCGCACAACCTCTGCGCTATCTAACAAGAACGCCCTCGGGCACCGTATTGGCCAATGCCGCCAAGTTGCGAGCCTCGAACCGTTGCACCAAGTCGCATATATTTGACGGCAACTCTCCGCAAACTGCTCGGAGTGTATTGCCAGTTCATTCTATGTCAGTTGTTGGTGGATCTGGCAATACCGTCTTGAGCTCTTACGATGATGGCACTGTTCGGCTGCAGGATCTTCGGAGCCATTCTCCCATCGACGCAATATTCCAAGATCATTTTGAGATGACCGCCCCTCTCGGCCCTCTCCTGTCTTATGGAATGGATAGATTTATTGTTGGAAGCGCCCGATTGCCTATCCTGAAAATCTTTGACTTCCGATGGGCGCGGCCTTACTCCTGCACAGATGCCCTCGATTGCAGCAAAAGCGAACTCGGCCCAACGCCAAAGTCACTCACCGGAATGCCAGCCCCGAAGTCTCCAAATTATGCAAAATGCTGTCATCTGTTTGGACGCCAGTGCACCCTTCATTCCCTGGCGCGAACCAATTTCTATAGGCCAAACTGCAATTTGTATCTCCCCGTTGTGTGTCCCGCCGTGACGCCATTGTATTCGCTTGCTAAATCGTCAGACATGGCATCAAATCTCTACGCGGGTGTTACCGGCGAGCTGCTGAAAATAAGTCTCAGAGATGCTGCGGCCGATGAGCGGGAGGATTTCTGTATGAAGCGGATGGGGAACAGTAACCGCTGCGGCTATACCTTTCACAGGAGCCTTGCCAACTTGGTTGAGACGGGCGACGGAATTGCGTTGAGTGATATTTCCAAAAGCAGGAGACTTCCACTTTTATTCAAGCAGAATCCTGAGCTGCTGTCTGTCGCCGATACAGGGGAGCTCCGTCGGCTCGATTACGCTTTGAGGTAACAAAGTATACTCAATTAACTCTGTGCGTGTCATTGATCCTTTGTATTGCTATGTTACAAGTGGCTTTAAAAGCATGAAACATGACCAAGGTTATGTTTAAGAAGAGGGAACCACGATTAGTACAGCTTCATTCTCCAACACCCCATCTGTAGGCCAAAATGACAGTCAGTCTACATGTAAATGTATTAAAGATCGTGGTCCAATGTGGTCTTACAACGATAGTAATACTCATAGTGGTAGTAGCACCTTGTTTTTCAACAGTACCTGGGTAGTTACTAGCGATAGTAGCTTATGCTGTCACTACAGTGTTGGATAATAGAGCTGAGATACTTGAAATTCTCCCTCAATGAGCTTACGAATGAAGTAAAGTATGACCAAACACATTTCCTTACATGCCATAAGTGTCGGAATCTAAGTATAACAGAAAACTCAAGATTCTGAGTCCCTTTGAGTGTCAAAGAGAGTTTAGCCTTTTAAATTAGGCCTCAAAGCTAAAAATGCATAGTCATGGTGATCAATGCAGTGGGCCCAGAATTTATGAGTATAAATATATAGATATGGACTACCATAGCCCGATCTTCATCTGGGAAAACAACATCATCTGCGAAAACATGTCTTTTTCGCCATTAGTTGTTAGCCCTGCCACAGGCCATTCTCATACTCACACAATCATCGTCTTGCATGGTCGCGATAGTGAGGCCCAAGAGTTCATGGCTGAGTTTTTGGAGTGCGAGGCCACAGGACCCGAAACAGATCGCACGCTACCGGCGCTTTTTCCTACCGTCCGCTGGGTGTTCCCACAAGCAAAATCCCTGCATTCTGAACGCTTCCATATCGAAATGTCTCAATGGTTCGATATGTGGAGTGTGGAAGACCAGCAAGAGCGAGCTGAGCTGCAAATAACAGGCTTGCGAGCGAGTGTCGATCGTGTCGCCAAATTAATCCAAGAAGAGGAGCTACTCGTACCCAGGAAGAGGATATTTCTAAGTGGAATCAGCCAAGGGTTTGCGACGTAGGTATTTGACTCACTATACCATATTTAGAATCCGTGTTGACGGTATCTTCTTTTTAGTGTATTAGCTACCTTCTTTGCTGATGGTAGAGGAGGCTTCGCTGGTCTCTGCGGATTCTCTAGTTGGTTACCGCTCGCTGTCCAAGCTGTATCAGAAGTCTATGCTTTCGCGGGTAATTCTAGTCAACAATTGGCCGCCATGCAACGACTTTACGTTGGTAGAGACGAGTTACCGCTATTACAAATGATGTCGACGCCTATTCTTCTAGAGCATTGCCGAGACGACGAAGTTATTGATATTCAGAGTGGGACTCGCCTGCGAGATTTTCTATATAAGTTCGATATGGAGGTTGACTGGCATGAATATCAGGATGGAGGACATTGGTTCAATGAGCCGCAAGGCGTTGATGATTTCGTAAGGTTTTTGCGAAAACACATGTAGATAAAGACTCTAAGTATACGACTACGAGCATATGTAACTTTCAATATCCATCACATGTCCTATGCGTTGAGACCCTAACATGTCGCAGACTGGCCGGGGCTATAATGAGAAGCTGTGAGGCCAACACGTACGTGTGACTGCCTCCCCAAATCTGCTAACCAATGACAACAGTTAGAAGATTGAGTTGGTGGTCTATTTTGGCTGCATATTAAGGGGTTAGCTGAAATGCAATGTAACGGCGGGGCCGTGTAGCGGTTATCAGGACATCTATCGTATATTTTACCGCTGCAGCTCGGATAGCATACCGATAGGGCTCATTCACTACTGGGACTTACATACCGGCACGCTTATCTCTGTATCTTCTATGGCCGATGAAGCGATGATACCTTGTAAGTGTGGTAGTACCAGCATTAGATACACTATGCGGAGAATTACTATGTGCATCTATACTCTTATGAGGAGGATCTCCGTAGACATGCTTTCCATCAAACACTAGTCTTGTACTATGACTAATTTGAGATATAAGATGAAGTCTAAACGAGCACTCTACATGTTAGAAACCCTGTGCTGGGAAATGAGTTCTGAGAAGGGTCATGAGTTACCACTAAGGAGAACTGTTATTGAAGTGGCAAGATAAATGTAGCTACATCTAGCTACCTACGATTAAGCTTTCTATTAAAATAAATGACTAAATAACACATAACTTGCAATTCGTATATTCTTGGCTGCTGAGCTACCTTGGTCTGTAACGTTGGACAGGTATTATATGAAGTCTCTCGCGGGAAGAAAACAGAATGATGTCTCAGCGATAGTCGACATGCGCAAATACAATGATTCTCGACACATATCCAAATATTGTATCCAGTATAAGGAGAAAAAGGTTACATGTAACTAGCATGTAACTATACGCTGGGTGCATATGACTGGATAGGACATTCTCAACTTAGGCAATACACATAAAACTTCCAAAACACAAGCTACCCTTACACTAAGACATTGAGGCGCAAGTCACTATTCTTAGACATATTTTTTACCCTGTGTATTAATATACACACAAGCTAATGGCCTATATCTGGCGCTGCAATTGTTAAATGTTCTTCCTACCAAGTTTACGTCCCTACTCTTATATCACGATCTATTACCATCATTACATTCCATAGACAAAACACTTTCCTACTAACAATTACAGCTGCAGAAACTTCCCGATGCGAGAGCAAAGCAATCATTTCTGAGGTACTGAATCCTTGAAGTCCAAGGCCAGGTAGAGACTGATAGGTGCGCAGTCTCTCCCTCGTATCTTTACCACAAAATGTGACTATGACGCGAATATTCGAGAACCACGAGCCTGCCCTTCTAGCATTAATATGAGCTCCAAAAGTGTGAAAAATATTGCTGCCATTCAGTCTGATGGATGATGTAACTAGGACAGTGCGCTATGGCTTGCAGGGCCACGCGTTTGGCGTTTCTCCCATAGATTGGCGACAAGGAGCGGGCCGCAACGTAAATGGCCTGTGCTGACTTCCAAAACCAGGCCTGATCAGCGACAATCTGGACGTGGAGACGGCTCGTTTAGCCGGAAAATCTGGCCCGACAATTCATGGAGTGGGCGGCGGGGATGACAAGGATTGGTGGGAGACTAGGCTGACAGAGGGAGCTGGATAGAGATAGGGAAGATGGCCTCTGAGATAGTCTTGGGACTTATGCAAAAGTTACTAAACTTTGTAGAATACCTACTCGTATACGAAGTATTCAAGCTCACAAAGTTTTGCAGTAGAGCGATGGACACGATAGGTGTACTTTGAATACCGTAAGGGATGAGAGGACCTCACGTACACATGTTTTCATGGCGGAAATGTTTCGGCTCGTATAGACATCTATTTCTCTCTACCCCTAAGCTGTTGGCTATATTTGGCTAGATGTGGCATTTTATTGACCTAATTCATTGGTGATGTTGCGTCTTACTCCATCGCTGACGTGCTCAAAAGTCTCGAGCCTAATTAACAAACGGGTAAAGAGCACACGAGGGATATACACACATTCTTTTCCGGCTTAGAAAATAAGGCTTATAAGGCTTATAGCAAGGAGCAGCTCCGCTTCGCTCGAGTCCGGATCGCCGACTTTCACTCCATTCCTCCAATCACAAAGATAAACCTCCTCACTCTGATGATATCACTCTTAGATTGAGCCGACGTCAGTGAATGGAGACGGTTGAATTGCACCTAGGCAATGTTCTATTTCAAGGATTGCTTAGTGAAGTGTAAAAACCACAATCAGCCATTGCTGCTGTTTTGTATCACAGAACTGGTGAGGCCGCTCTTCGACCCAGCCACGAATGGTCAACTCAGTTCTATGCCGTTTATGATACCCATAATTGGAACTGCGGCTGTGCTGGTAGAGAAGAATCACTGATACTAAACTGGTAGCGATAAAGGCGGTTTATGTCGGCTATGCGGGCTGTGGATTATTAAACCTTGGCCAAGGATATTCATACTGTAGCTGAGTAGATAAGAACAAGGATCAAGGCAGGGGTGGTAGGTATTGTTTGGAAAATGCAACAGCCTGAAGATGGAGATGATGGTATGTGGATTATACTAACAGTATTGGTAGAGATCGCGGGGGGCTAGACAACATGTATAACACGTATTGAATATAGATGACAAAGTATTAATAATTTTATTCGCCTATGTGCGACATATGCCTGAGCTTGCATTTGGCCAATGCCATTATTGGAATAGTTTCTCAGCGTCTATGGACCACTCCAGTGCATCCTGAGATGTTCTCTATGCGTTCCTAGTTATCTAGCAATTGAAGAGCAGCCCCATCCATATTGCTCCCGACAACAGCAAGTAAAAGACTTCATTCAACTATATTCTCTTCTTTTTTTATGAGCGTTTTGGATGCTTTGCTTTATAATCGTTACGTATATGCGTTCTATCTACATGAGCGGGGGAAGCACCAAAAGTCCCTAGCAAAAAACCCTGCATCTGCCTATTTCGTCTCATCGATGTTGGTTCTACTGCAAGACTGCAGCTAGTTATTAGAGCGGCCACTAAAGATTACGATATTTGGAAACCGGGGTGCCCGCATCAACACGGGCGAGGTTGTGCACTGAAGCCGTGGATAGCGTATGATAGCGTCATATATCGCATACCTATCGTGTGATAGATAGCGATTAAATAAGCACGCCGATTGTACTGTTTCCACATCAGCTAGCTTCAAGTAAGCACTCTATTGATGTTTTTTACGTATTGTTGCGCCGCCGGGCTTTTTCAATCCTCCTCCGAGTCGCTTTTGTTCTCCTCAGGATGCTGCCTCACATATTCGAGGTACGCGGGATCGACGGGCCAATCATGCTCGCCACCCTCACGCTTAAAGTACCAGACATCCGACGTGGGGAATCCGATGCTGTCAACCCATGATTTGAGGCCGTCGAAGTTGCGGCACTGGAAATCTCCGCTGAATTCTGGCTGCGGCTGTATCATGTTCTCGTACCAGTGCCAGAGGATAAGGTCAACGTCTGAGTGGCATGTTGCTATTTGGGTGAGGAAGTGCAAGCAGTGGTAAAGGTGCTCCCAGTCATGGCGGGATCTCTCTTTGCCATGAAGGTAATGAGCGCCTTCTAATCCCATTCTCAAGTGATTAATGCAATGCAGTTGGTGCGTGACAGAGAGCATCGCAGGAAACGAGTTGGGATCTCCTGGCATATGGGTTATCTTGGCTGGGTCTTGGCCGAGCTTCCGCACATCATCTGCACTAATAGTTATTGTAGAAAGTTTTGAAAGCTCGTGCCATGCCTCCTCGGTTGCATTATTCGGCCGCTGGCGAAGGACATCGTCGCTGAGCAGTTCGTTCTTGTGGAAGACTTTCTCAAAAGAAAAGGTATACCGATCAAAGACGGGTGCTAGACATCTGTTAGCCAAAGGTGCGCTGACTTATGATTGGAGAAGTCCGTGCGTGTAAGGAAAAAGCCATAGCTTACAATATCCTGATGCCTTTTCCAACAATGAATTTGTGTTTATGGTATCCAGAAGCGACTGTTGCTGTGACGAGCGCTGGGCCGAGTAGAGTACAAGTACTGCTCCTACGAGTATGACCAGGAGGATAGAGTTGATGGCGATGAGCATAATACTGCACCAAACAAGTCTGGAGTGACGAGTTTGTTTAATCGACATCGGCATGAGTGTTTCAGTTGAAGAGGCGTCGTCTTCATCCTGCTTAGCCAGAGCGGCATAAGCTGTGGAACGCACAAACGACGGCATGACAGTTTACCGTCACACGAGGCTGATCTTTAAAATTGAACAGAGAAAACCAAGTGAATGTTACTTGAATCTAGACAAGATTTAAGGAAAGGAGGAGATTATCGGCCAAGTAACTACCGAATAAGATAGTAGTAGCCTCCTTGGCAGTCCGTAAGGATCTTATGACGGGACTCCTCATCCTCGAGCTTCAAAAGTCCCATAGGATCCAAACCTTGTACCGCGCATGCTCCATCTACGCCACTTGAGTGGAGGCTCGTCGTACAGCCTTTCTTTATATACCGATGACCATTTACAGATTGGGAGTCTTATCATGCTGCGGTATAATTAATCCCGAGGCCATACGGCATATATTCAACCCGAGGGTTATTAGAGGCAGTGTACCACACTTACGTACCGCCACCCCGCGGTGTCTGTGGTCTTATATCTGTTGCTAATAGATTAATACATGTGTATGTCAGAGGGGAGAAAATGTTTTCCATGTATCAAGTCCCACTGTGGTGGAGTCACCGTGACCGAATAGGTAAACGGTCTGCCTTGGATATCGGTTCACGCGGGGAAGTTTGTCATATTGAACCCAGTTACACAATCGACACTCCGCTAGGATCACGACTTTAC
The DNA here is from genome assembly GCA_026401215.1 of Trichoderma erinaceum. Lineage (NCBI taxonomy): Eukaryota > Fungi > Ascomycota > Sordariomycetes > Hypocreales > Hypocreaceae > Trichoderma > Trichoderma erinaceum. The sequence goes on from JALIRY010000070.1 coordinate 43,589, forward strand.
AAACGACAATGTGGATATGACGATCGCGATCTCTTACCCTGTCGATGAGCCCTTGAGAGGCCTTCTGTTAGTCTGAGTTAGACCAAATATTGCTTAGCTATAACCGTGCTGAGTGTCAGCAAAGCCCACACACTGCATGCACATAGCTCCATCAAGCTGCCAGAATAGGAGCCATATGTATACGAATTATACAAGCCCACCAAATCAGTCTCATCAACACAGAAGTTCCTGTTGGTTTCTTGTTGGCTTCGGGCTGTTTAGCCATAACAGGCAGCTGCATTACTTTCAACAACCTATGGCATGATGGATCAATGATTTACTAAATTCTTGGCTTCAATCTTTTGTTGATCATTTCAACCGAGAGGGGTTGCCGATATTGGCCCAACAGTGATTATCCTCCAATCCTATTCGAGAAAATTTCTTAATGGGGCAAAGCCGCTTGATAAGGCAAATATTTAAAAAAAATCATGGTCTACAAAAGAATAGTTCGTTACAGTTTATTCATGCCAGCAGTAATAATATATAAAGCATGGTAAGAACTGTACTTCCTTTCTGTAATATCAGGAACAGCAACATACTACCCCACCCCAGTTAATCGGACATACTGGTCATCATGAAGTTTACAGCCATCGCCGGCCCCCTGGCCTTTGCAGCATTTGCTGTTGCTGCGCCTGTTAGCACCAGTAAGTTGAAAAAAAAAATCCAACCAAGCAGATTGAGCATTGCACAATGCACATTCATTTTCTTCTACTCATATTGGTGTATATCCAAAGCTTTCATATTGCTCAGAGTTATTGTGTTTTCCTATTTACGATCGAATAGGTGAAATTCAAGCTCGCGCAGAAGCCATCGAGCGGCCTTATCACCCCAACATTGATAAACGAGAGGAAGCCATTGTCCCTCCCGCATATCACCCTCTTATTGATAAGAGAGGGGAAGCCATTGTCCCTCCTGCTTATCACCCTCTTATTGATAAACGAGAGGAAGCCATTGTCCCTCCCGCATATCACCCTCTTATTGATAAGAGAGGGGAAGCCATTGTCCCTCCTGCTTATCACCCTCTTATTGACAAGAGAGAGGAGGCAATTGTCCCTCCGGCTTATCACCCTCTTATTGACAAAAAGAACTAAATATTAAGTATATGGCGTGCAGAGACTATTGTATAGTTCAATAGTCTTAGCTATAGAATAAAATGTATCATAGCTAGAACCATTAGCTACAGTTACATGAAGCTAATTTTAGGATAGTTGGTCATGGTCGATCGAAATGTCAGTTGCCATTATTATTTTTGCTCTGTAAAATAAATTTACGCAAACATTAAAGAGAGCTGGCGCTTTCTCGAATAGAGACAAATAAGCAAACCCGTCATACAGGGGCCAATTTTTGCATGGGCGGTAAAAGTCTAATATCTTCTATATTCTCTATAGTGAAAAACCGCAAGCGTTTAAATAAAATTGTTTACATGAAAATGTAAAAATGCTGTTAATTGCTTTCGCGTGCTCGAGCTAGTGGGCCGGATGCCGGTACCCCTATCTCCTGATCTGGCTATGAATATCGATAATTTCTTAATGAAGCTTTCCTTGAATATGCAACGAAAGGGCTTTCCAAACATCATCATTAATATACCGGAAAGCCACAAATGGCTGCATCTCTTTCCCAGTCTTCAAGAAATTTGATGAGAGACACCTACTCACGTCAAAATAGCTAGAGCGTAGTGGTAGCGGGGCTTCAACATTATCTTTCCGATGTACTCGCAGAGCAGTCATCAACCTCCATGACATGCACGGCTTCTTATACTTCTATATTATTTTCCAGTCATCAAGGTTATTTACGAACAATACTTGTATAATTCGGATTGGCATACAAATACAACCAAATATACAAGTAATACTCACAAGCCCTGTCAATGTACCAAGGAGCCTGATTGGGAAGAAATAACTAGTGCGGAGCCCATTTATTCATTACTATGAGACGAATCGTGCATTCGACCTATCCATCTTGCTGGTAATTGTTTATAACAACGAGAAATCATATGCGTAAATGTCCCGTGCCGATAGTCCGCAGTTTGCGGTATTCACTTCCGTAGCTTCAGCATCAATGCTCAACTCTTGCGTTTTGCCCGTCAAAGATAGCATATCCCTCACAGACAAACCGTAACTGGAGTCAGGCCCATCGAGTGCCAGAAAATATTTCTCCACACTACTATAATTGACTTTCCAACAAGTAAAACAGGATAGAGAAGCAGTGATCTTAATTGCAGGAATGCCAATGAATGCAATAGCGTCCCTTTGAAGCTTCTAATTCAAGTTTGGCATAAAACCGATATCCTTTCTCCAGCATGTTACTTCGTTCAAAGGGCGCAAGGGGTCGTCATAAGCTTTTCCTGTTGTGACCATAAAGTGGCAGTAATAGAAAATTTTGCGGTATGATAGCTGCTTACGAGTCACAATTTTAGCTGATGCCGATATTAGAAGGGTAGCGAAGTGGAAGAGGCAAAGGGCAATCATTTGGAAGAGTTTGTGACTTAAAGGCCTAACTAATTTGCATAAACTAAGTGAGAATGCGAAAAAGTCAATAGATGATGGTGGAAGAATTGATCAGCAGACGAAGAGTGCAAGGGCGGGTTGGCAGATGAGAAAGGGCAGCAAATAAAGGAAAAGGGAAGTAAAAAAACCGCGTTTAGCTTTATTGAGCCGAATATCATGAGTCGCGGAGTTAGACAACATTCCCACAGATTGGAGTAAATGAGATTATGGTGCAACAGTTGGAATACCATCCAACCACAGTAATGCCGGCCCAACCGTCAGGGACGAAATTTGTGCACGCAGACAGTGAATGTGTTGGTTCTTTAGAGGAGTAATTACGACTTTGTTAACGTTATTCTACCGTTCGAGGTTTAGCACAAAGAAAGCTTGTTGGCTCAGACAATGACCAGTTCAAAATTGTCGCACAGACACTTAGCTAAAGCATATGGAGCTGCCCAAGCTGAATACGAGGTTCATAACCACACAATGCATACAGCGTTGTTGATAGTAGTTCATATTTAGTTAATTAAGAGATTGGCCAGTGTAAGAGGTAAATTGTGGATAAGGTTGGAGTAAGTTCCAATTCTTCTATCCTGATACATACTCGGTGCAGTTGCTAGCTGTTGCCTCCTCGAATCCCCCAGCGCTTCAGAGACATAATGGCTCTTTCCCGGATTGCTATTCTCCTCTTGTGTCACAACTTCCACATACTCTTTCTGATCCACAAACAGTTCTATTAAGTCGGCGTCCCTTGGAGAGCCGTCATCATTGTAGTTCCAGGGAGCGTCGATAGCGGGCGGAACGGTCGACAGGGTTAAAGGGAACATGAAGTCTAGATATCTCTCGTGGTTCAGTAAACGCCATATCTCAGTCATTTATACCCAGAAATATTATGATTAACATCCATAACGATGTAATAATGACCAAATTTCCATGACGAAGAAGAAATGGACCATGGTCGCGGGTAGTGTGCCAATGGAGTGAGCGAAGCATAAGACCAAAGGAATAATTCTAGCAGCGTTTGGGCCGCATGATTTCACAATTTCATCCGTCGTTCTAAACTTGGTCTTGTCTGCCCATGCTTTGAAGAACTCTGTCACTATGTCAAAAGGGCCTCCTAGGCCTGGAATTGGACCTTGCTTGTATGTTCCATTCGCATGCACAGAGACAATTGTCCCAAACGTGGGCAGAAGTACCGCAGATAATTGAACCTAGGAGAGAAAGTTACGTCAATTGACAACCTATGTCCAAGCCATAGACTACTATATTGCTTTACATGGAGTCTTGTTAAGCCACGTAGAAAAGCTTTTTTGTACTGTGGCGGCACGCTCATTGTCAGATCCATCCCTACATTGCCTGCAAACAGTTCATTAACATGAATGGAGCTGTCCCCTTGCAATTTCTCCACTCTTCGATTGCGATGAATTTCGGGGATGAGTATGTGTGGTTTTTGCCGTACGAGGTAAATTGTGCTAAACTTACGAATTCCCGATGTCTCCAAAGCAAGAATTACCTTCTATTAGAGGAGGCAGTCGCAGTCGTGCTACACATTGGTTTACATCTGAATTGGATTATCCGAACCATATGGTTATAACCAAGGCCAAGGCCGATATCAGGAAACAGTATGCAGCTTACTCCATTCCTTTTGTGAGTAGCGTATTCGAGTAGTGCAGTCCAATTCACAGATGCGAGAAATGAGTTGGCCCTTGAACGAAGGGGTCCGACTTCAACAAAAGAACAATAAGTCCACTGATGCTCAGAAGATCCTTATACATTTCCCAAGCTGTTTTTAGTGTACCCTAAAGGCCAAATCTGATACGAAACTTACTAGAATTATAATTAGAGGATATATTTTCGAGATCATTGTTCGGCATGAGGCAAAACGAGAAAAGGATCACCAATGTCGAACCTGGCATGAGGATTTAAGTCGACTAAAGGGGCATAAGGACTCTCTTTAAATGCCGGCTCGGCAATATTATGATATGCAATTAATGTAGATGGAATGTGCCACGCTTTCTGCTGTATGTATCTGATAAGATTAAGTCTTTCTACCTACCTAGGTGCCTATTAGTACCTGATGCATGTAGGTATTTGCAGCTTTGCCATCTGGGATCATTGATATGAGGAATGGTATGTGCAGCTGCATGTACATAAGGCAGATGACGCGTCCAGTTTTTGTTGGCGGAAAGATTTAGGAAGAATAAAATTGACTTGCGTCTTGGAAACCATCAAATGAACGTAATTACGTATATATCTCATAGTGAGAACAATAACAAAAGATTTAGGCCTCGCAGGGCAATTGAGGACTTACAAACAAAATAGGAAATAGATTCAATACACCAAGATTGGGTAGTGCACAGGACGCCGGGGCGCACAGTATAATAATCATTCCTTTATTCTTTCCAGTCGCCGTACCAGTATCTGCAGCCCGTAAGCACAGAAGCATGATGCTTAGAGATGTGAGTTCATACGACTTTTTCTCTCATTTAGCTGCGCTATTGCGTCTCGCCTAGTTGAAATAGGCTAGATTTGGTAGACTTGGTAGTTTTGGTGACTTGCTACTCTTTATTACGCGTGATATCAACTATCTGATATGAATCTAGGATCAATTTACTTACGAAATAAATCCGTTACCCATGTCCTTTTGTATGAGTCATGGTTAGAGACATCGGGTGACTCAATTCAGCGTCTAATTTCTCCAAGTGTCCGGGCTTCTCCAAGCTTCCACGCACAGCCGCAAATTCCCGCCTGCAAAATTGGTGCTTGTTTAATCCCTGTAAAGCTTATAGAAGTCCTCAAGCTTGAATCCGATTGGTCAATATGCATTTCCATTTGCACGGTGGTGGTCGCAGGATAGCTGCTTGACTTTCGTCCTTCTATCGTGTCTGTGACGGAGGATGCCTCAGGTCGAGGCTGAGTAATATAGCTGGCTACTGCAAGGGATCGAAGTAATACATGTAGGTTCATGTAGTAATATCACGTATGTCTTCAAGAAAGCATATTTAATGCCAGGTTCCCCTGTGATTATACCAGCATCTGCTTTTTTAATTCGCTCGTTTGTACGTCAATTTCTCCTTCACAGAATGGCTTCGCGAATTCTTTTCCGGGCCGTTTCATCCTCTTCGCCTCTAATACGACAAGCTAGGCTACCATCACATCTTCCTCTCCGCCTATGTCCTAATCTTCCGCCCAAGTATATTGCTTCTACACGCCTGTTGCCTTGTACATTTCGCAATGCCCGATTACAAAGTACTGCATCACAGCCCCAACGAAAGCAAAGATTGCAGTGGTATTGGAAACTGCTGATCACTTTGGGGATCACTGCTGGGGCTACTACTGGCGGCATTCTCCTTGCGGATAAATACTATATGGGAGGCATCCTGACGCGCAGTTTGAGAGCTTATGCGACACTCGCTCAGGTTGGCATCGACTATAAGATGCACTCAGGCAAGAATCCCAAAGGAGCCCGCGTGCCCATTGATGAGCTGCACGACCGTAATGCCAAGAGAGTCTGTGATATGATCAAAACCAACGGTGGCATGTTCTTAAAGATTGGCCAAGCCATCGCCGTACAAAGCGCCGCTCTCCCAGAAGCGTACCAGCGAGAGTTTAAGGACATGTTTGACGATACCACTCAGGATCCCTGGGACGACGTGCAAGCAGTTATCCGAGAAGAATTTGGAGCCAGCGCAAGTGAAGTATTTGGCGATGGCATTGAAAGAGAGCCCAGAGCCTCCGCATCCATAGCACAAGTCCATTACGCAAAGCTGCCAGATGGGCGAGAAGTTGCCGTCAAAGTGCAGAAAAGGAAGCTGGCGCAGCAAGCATCCTGGGATTTATGGACATTTAAGTATGCTTCTTACTGTTCTCTCTATACACAATCTCTCACGCAGTGTACTAACCGGATATCTCGATAGAGTTCTTCTCGATATAGCCGGCAGAACGACAGATTTGCAGATCCAAGGTCTCGGAGACTACATAATGAAGAGCATCATGCAGGAGACCGATTTCCAAAACGAAGCAGCAAACACGACACGTACTGCGGAACTTGTCAAGTCTGATCCCGACCTGAGCGCACGCGTATATATCCCCAAAGTCTACGCTGAGCTTACGTCCAAGCGTATTTTGACATCTGAATGGATCCATGGAGCCAATTTATGGGACAAAGACATCATTACTGGCAAATATGACGCATCTGATGAAACAAATACGGCGATGGGCCTCAGGGAAGCAGATGTCATGACTACAGTCATTGACCTCTTCTCGTCTCAGATGTTTAAATGGGGTTTTGTACATTGTGATCCTCATCCCGGCAACATCTTCGTACGACGCCTTCCGACAGGCAAGCCGCAAATAGTACTAATAGATCATGGCCTCTATGTGTCTCTCACCGATACGCTGCGGCGACAGTACGCCCGGTTCTGGAAATCCCTTCTAATGGGCGACCAAAAGGGATTGGACGAGGTGTCGGCTGCCTGGGGAATGAAGACATCTGATGCCTGGGCTGATGCGTTCATGTCTCGCGACAGGAAACCTGATCCGGTCGGCGAGACGCCCGAGGAGCGTGCCGAGCGAGCCCTTAACGAAGCCTCTGGCTTTTTCGGCGAGGCTGGGCTATATCCCCGCGAGCTCTTATTCTTGGAACGGAACCTGGCTCTTGTTCAAGGCAGTAACCGCTTTTACGATTCTCCAGTCAATCGACTCGGCATGATTGGTCGTTCAGCAATACAGAACCTGCGCGACGACAGCCAAGTGACGTTTCGGCAGGCTCTGAGCTCACAATGGTCAATGCTTGTGCTTGATACCGTCTTCTACATTAGCCGTTGGAGGCAGTATCTGGGATGGGGCAAAGGCTTTGAGGCGGAGCTCAAAGAAGCAGAGGAGAGAATGGCTCAAGAGATGAAAGAATCCATGTCTGGGATTTGGGAGGTTGATGAGGAAACGTAGTGATCGGGGACAAGCTAGGCCTCCACTATACGAATAACGACTTTCTTTTGTTAAGCGTTTGGCATTTGTTATCGACGTGCGTGGATACTGTACATAGACCATCTCTGTTCTGTATAAATGTATTATTACTACTCTCCAATATATTTATCTTCTCCTTCTTCTGAAACTTTAGCTGATCAGAACGATTGGCATAGCACTATACAGAAATATGCACCTAAGCTGTCTCAAACCCGATGCGCTCTACGGTAAGCATCATACGTGGAACACTTAAACCAGATTTCCAAGTGGCGCAGAGTCAGATGGGGCCTGTTTCGAAACGTAAGCCAGGGTCGGTCAGTAAGCCCAGGGACTCAGGCTTTCAACAACAGTTAGATTTGTGTGGGTGTAATATATTACGTGAATGCGAGAGAGAAGTAGTAGAAGAATGTATCGCTTCATCAGATAGGTAGAAAGTCCATTGGTAAAGTGAGCATGTGGGTCGATGATGTGAGCCGAAAGAGGCGCTTCTCTGTCTGTATAGAACGCCAACGTGACTTCATTATTCATTTTGGTCATCTAGGTATACAGCTTGAGAGAAATCTTGTAAACGTTACCCCATTTCACAGAAAACCATCACCAAAGCGACGGAGCATCTATAGTCGATCGGCTAAGCAATATTGTAGTGGGAGGAATCATGCACCCATATGCTTTGAGGCGGCATTCAATTGCGTTTTTAGTCAAAGATCACAGTTAAAATTCATTGATATAAAGCCAAATATGTCGCTCCAAATCTGGACCGTTCATCTCCAAACATTCCATTTACAGATTTCCATTTACAAATTTTCAGGTCGCGCAAGATGGCTACATCCAAACTCCCAACCAAGGCTCTCGGCCGCAATGGCCCTCTTGTCTCTACTATGGGCTTTGGAGCTATGGGTCTAAGTGCCTCCTATGGATTCGGCGGCTCCGACGAAGATCGATTCAAGGTCCTTGATCGCGCTTACGAACTTGGTAGCACGTTTTGGGATACTGCAGATGTTTATGGTGACAACGAGGAGTTGATTGGCAAATGGTTCAAGCGTACGGGTAAACGTGATGAAATCTTCCTCGCTACCAAATGCGGCGGCGTATACGGTGCCTCTGGGAATTTCACTATTCGTTCAGATCCGGAGTATGTGCGAGAAGCTTGCGACAAGTCCCTCCGGCTGTTGGGTGTATCCTACATTGATCTTTTCTATCTGCATCGCCTTGATAAAGAAACTCCTGTCGAGTTGACAATTGGTGCTTTGGCGAAATTAAAAGAGTTTGTCTACTATAGATGCACAATGATCATCAGTATACTAGACTGACAGATGAAATGAAATTTCAGAGAAGGCAAAATCCGACACCTTGGACTCTGCGAAGTATCTGCAGAAACACTTCGACGCGCCCATGCCGTGCATCCGATCACAGCCATTCAAGTCGAATATAGTCCCTTTTCAGTGGATATTGAACACTCTGAAGTCGGCCTTCTCAGCACAGCAAGAGAGCTCGGCGTTGCTGTTGTGGCCTACAGCCCGCTCGGACGAGGCATGTTGACAGGGGAGATCAAATCGCCCGACGACTTTGCCGATGACGATTTCCGAAAGTATCTTCCGCGCTTCTCCAAGGAAAATTTTCCGAAGAACCTTGCATTGGTGGAAAAGCTTAGCATCATTGCCGCGAGCAAGGGTATCACATCGGGGCAGTTGACTTTGGCGTGGCTGCTTGCGCAAGGGGACGATATCTTTCCTATCCCTGGGTGAGCATTTCTTTGTGTATCGCTCGTCAATAAATATATCGAGCAGATAAAGCTGACAATAACTAGCACAAAGAAGATTAAATACTTGGACGAGAACCTGGGAGCCGCCAATGTCACGCTCACTAAAGAGGAAGAGGCGGAGATTCGCAAAGCAATTGATGAGACAGAGGTCATTGGAGGCCGATATTCGGATGAGTAAGACTTGGGCGACTCCGTTTTCGTGTCCAACTTGTTCTAACAATTGTTATAGGATGTCAGGCCATTTATTCGCCGACACCCCTGCTCTTTGAACTTGGGTTGCAAATGCATGGTACGAGGGGATATTAGTAGTGTCTATAATGTCGATCTATACTTCAAGATGAAGTGAACCTATAATATATCTCTGGTGATACCAAGAGGTGCGAAGAAAAAAGGGACTGTGAGATAAAAATGCATACACAAGTTTAAAACATTAATTTTATTTTGTCAAAGAAAAAAGTGACGATTTCCAGCGCCCTAGAACTGTTGTCTAGCAGTAGCAGTAGTAGCAGTAGCTTGTTAATGCTGTAACTAAAGTGCTGGATAACTGTAGATAGTGTTATGCTATCGTGTAAAGTTAAGAAGTGTATACTCATTGTCTTAAAATTCCCCCTTTTCCTTGGCTACTTCAGCCACTTACATGGTGCTTACCAAGGTACTTGTCAGAATCCCCTGGTCCCTGTAGATCTCGGAAAACATCGAATAGATCCGAAACTTATTTCCATTCAGAGCAATATGCCACAAGGTTAAAGCAGGCATTTGCGTCTCTTCCTAGTTCTCTACGTGGCCTACAGCTCCCTGTCAGACCAAAAACGGACATATTTGGATGGTGTCTCACGGCCATTCACGGAGATAGATGGACGGTTCAAACTCCGCTGGTATATGGAGCGGAGTTCTAAACAGAATTTATAGTGGGTGTAACTAGTAACTAATGTGTCAATCTTCTTGTTATAAGCTTCCCCTTGTGAATTGAGTTTAGATTTCTTACTGCTTTGATTCGCTATCTCGATTAGTGGAAGAATCATTCACCTTTGCCTATTCGACCAAAAAGTGGATCTTTAGAGACATACGCTCACCTCATCATCCTTTAAGAACGGCCTGCTCACCACATCAATTCTACGAAGCGCCGTTCGATTTGCTGTTACCGTTCATTTATTTTTACACGAAGGAATTAGCTGCCATCATCAAACATCCGCGTAGGTTCTTCTTGGTACGTTACAAGTTGATGACGAGATCTGCATATTTTCGGCCATGGAAGATGTTGGCGCTATAACGACAGATGCCGAAAAGGCAACCGAGGAGCAACAGCTTGGTCAGAGTGACAATGGGCAGGCTTTGGAACGGCGCGAAGGCTCAAAATCCCAAAGACCGAAACCGCAAAAGCTGAAGACATCCGAAAGGAGGCGTATACAGAATCGCGCAGCACAAAAGACATATCGTTAGTACAGGATCTGTTCTGTTTACGCTGCACAAGCAGAAACAATTCCGCTAATACGTTGAATCACGCAGGAGAGAAGCAGAAGAGAAAACTGCAAGCTCTGGAGTTTTATGCCAACTCTCATACGGCTATCTCTCAAGATGGAGTAACCTTCTCCACCCCAACGCCCACTGTTAGCCAAGATGTAGCCGGTATGCTTGGCATAGATTCGCCAATCATGGGGCTATCAGATTTATTGCCACATCATAGTCTCCCAATCCCTGACATTGGCATAAATGATCTTGTAAGCTGCGATGCAAGTCTCAATGCAGCTCCTTCAAGTCGTCTAGCCAGTGGATCCGTTCCAATATGCAACCAGTATATACCGAGCAGTAATTTCCAAGTGGATAACGTTCAGAACTCTAGTAAATCATTTCAAGAAGAACTATTCTCGGTATCTGAAAACAGGCCTGCATCTATTGCCGGCTCAAATGCTATCACCCCAGAGAGCATCCTCAATTCATCCAATGGTCAGCAAAACTATGGGCAAGCACACGAAGACAGCGCGCCAAACGGCGATTCACATAATGTTAGCGAAGCAGATGGTTTACTTGCGCAGTTTCTTTTGCAAGACGACGTTACTCTAAGTAGAGGTCTGCTTAGGGATATCCGGAAACACAAGATTACTCTAAGAGACGTGCTAAGGCTTGGCCTTCAATCGCTCGAGGGCAAGCCATGCAGAACAACACAGAGCATGAGAGTGACTGAGAGCTCACTACAACAGCGTGCATATCGTAAGTATATAGCTACCTATTATAGCTATTGATATCATATGCAATGGTCTACTTCTTGACTAACAAAGAATTAGTACAGCTACCTGATCTCCATACTAACACAATTCGCCTCACGCAAATGTCATTTGTGGCAGCTGTTTTACAAAACGCTTCCATGCTTGGCATAACAGCATCCGAGATCTTCTCACACGATACCGAGTCATTGTTTTGCATCAACAGAGGCTCATCAGAAGCATCTAAACAGGCCACTCAAGAGCCCACGCTCGACCACATTAAGAAACATTTGAAACCCACCCATAATCAACTTACACATCGCCATCACCCTTATATAGACACTCTCCCATTTCGAGCATTTCGCGATAGGCTAATAGCAGTGATTCATGCTCAGCCTCCTATTATCAACATGCCAGAGCTTTGTCACGATTTGCAGAGTGATGGGGTTATATGCTGGGGATCCAGTGCTGGGGCTGGGGCTGGACATTCTGGAGCTCCGTGGGACATTCGAAGCTGGGAAGTGCGGCCATGGTTTTTGAAGAAGTGGTGGATGTTGACAGAGGGCGCTGATGGGGAGATGTATCAGCAGGCAAAGTGGTGGTGCGAGATGAGAGGCGAGGACATGCCGGCTGTTTGGTGATGATTGATAGGGCTTTTTCATCTATCAGCAATGCCTCACAATTTCCCTACTCATGCTTGTTTCGTCTATTGACGGTATCAGGCTCGGCGTGAGCGAACTATATAGCCTTGGAAAAGATGGTTAGTCATATTGCATCTTGCTGCTACTGCTGCGAGTGTCTTACTGCACTATAGCTGGGGTGCTGGATGATAAAATTCGGAGTGCCGGATAACTTCTCCCTTTATAATCCACTGCTTGTTAACAAGGCCTCGGAAGCAGCGCTAGTACTGGGAGTTTTACGTCTCTTTAAGTCCTCTAAGAAGATTGTCTTTTTATGGACGACCTCGACCCATATCCTCGACCCATATCCTTGACCTCTACTATTCCTGCGTTCATATGGTGGCTTGCATTTGGGACCTGTAACAACTTGGTTCGCGTGTGCGACGCAACTACAAGGAATATCTTGAATCTGGTGTTTCTCAAAAAAATCACGCCTCTAGCAATATACGCAATACATGTGCATAATCTCGACAATCTATGGCGTAACAATGATCTTTCCGTGTGGGCAGAAGTGAATGAAGAAAATGAGCACCTGTGTAGTATAAAGCGACTGAAAATATTCTGTATGAGTCACTACGTCATAGTTGGCTTCTACTTAACATGTGCCCAAAAGGAAGACGAATATCACAACATTAATGATACGCAAGCAATAGAATAGTCTCGGATCAAGTTTTAGATGATTTCTAGTAATTAAATGCATTCAATCATCAATTTACACATTATTTATCCCGGGCTGTTCAAAACTTTCAGCTCAATTGCACCGCGAATCTGCCCCTCCATGCCCCACCATAGAGCTGCGTAGCTGTCGGATAAACCCGCCGATCTTCGGATCGCGATAGACAAAACCGTAAGAAAAAAAAAAAGTCTCGTCTTCTTGTACTACTCGAAGCCAGCCAAACAAGACGAGAAAAGATCCAATTGACTGCGCCCGCCATGTCAATTCGCACGCTCAGAATCGGTACATATTCCCTCTATTTCGCTCATTCCAAATAATACCATCATTTATCCTCTGTTCTCTTCTCCTTTCAAAGGTACAGCTAGCTAATCCATCCCAGGCCTCATCCCCGGTGACGGCATCGGCAAGGAAGTCATCCCCGCCGGCCGCCGCATCCTCGAAGCCCTCCCCGCCTCGCTCAAGCTCAAGTTCGACTTTGTCGACCTCAAGGCCGGCTTCGAGTCCTTTGAGCAGACCGGCTCTGCCCTGCCCGAGGCCACCGTCGATGTGCTGCGCAACGAGTGCCAGGGCGCGCTCTTTGGCGCCGTCAGCTCGCCCACCCACGCCGTCAAGGGCTACTCGTCGCCCATTGTCGCCCTGCGCAAGCGCCTCGACCTCTACGCCAACGTGCGCCCCGTCAAGACCGTCATGAACGCCGCCAAGCCCATCGACATGGTCATTGTGCGCGAGAACACCGAGGATCTGTATGTCAAGCAGGAGACGACGCGCGACACCCCCGAGGGCAAGGTCGCCGAGGCCATCAAGCGCATCTCCGAGAAGGCCTCGTTCCGCATTGCCGCCATGGCCGGCGACATTGCGCTGCGCCGCCAGAAGATCCGCGAGAGCTCGCCCAGCATCCACAGCAAGCCCCTCGTCACCATCACCCACAAGTCCAACGTGCTGTCGCAGACCGACGGCCTGTTCCGCACCGTCTCCAAGCAAGCCCTGTCCGACCCCAAGTACGCCTCCGTCGCCATTGAAGAGCAAATCGTCGACTCCATGGTCTACAAGCTGTTCCGCCAACCCGAAGACTACGACGTCATTGTTGCCCCCAACCTGTACGGCGATATCCTCTCCGACGGTGCTGCCGCGCTCGTTGGCAGTCTCGGTCTCGTTCCTAGCGCCAATGTTGGTGAGGGATTCGCCATTGGTGAGCCTTGCCACGGCAGCGCTCCCGATATCCAGGGCAAGAACATTGCCAACCCCATTGCCACCCTGCGAAGCGCCGCCCTGATGCTTGAGTTCCTCGAGGAGCCCGAGGCTGCTGCCAAGATTTACGCTGCTGTTGATGCCAACTTGGAGGAGGGCAAGCTGCTGAGCCCTGACTTGGGTGGAAAGGCCACCACTGATGAGGTCGTTGAGGATATCCTGAGACGCCTATAATAGGTGTCTCATACTTGAAACAACAATAAAAGTAAAATTGGCGTGCAAATGCAAAATATCATTATTATATCTCCTCAGGGTCTGAGTAGCATTCATGCGAAAAATTCACTGGGATATACCTGAACTGAGAAAAGATAAAGCAATTTTGAATAACGAAATATAGTAAAGCAATATTGATAAGAAAAGACCATCCTTAGTAACCGACCAAGCAAATTTGGCATCCAGCCCGTAAGCAATCATTCTGATGATCTTTCCATAGAGACTGTAAACGAAGAGATCAACTGTAATATCTCAAGTCTCCGAATATCCATAATCAAGTCGGTTATCAAATAGCGAGGTAAACAAATATCACTAAATAGCGCCATGAACGTCGCTTCATTGATCTCATATCCTAAAGCACCTCAAATACCACGTTGGTAGTTATCCCAAATGTCATGCGAGCAGAAAAAAAAAATAGCAGAATATATCGAAAAATATCAAGATACCTTGAATGCTCAAGCTCGCCTCAAACGTTCTTCTTCTTCTTTGTTCTCTTGGCCTCGTCTTTTCGGGCTTTAGCAGCCATCTTCTTCTCTTTTGCCTGCTTTCTGCGTTGAAACGCTTTTTGCAGCTCGACTTCGCTCACAGGGTGAGGAGTATGACCGTCATCTTGTAGAGTACGATCCACATCTTTGGCCTTTTTCTCTTGAAGAGTATAGATGCGGTGATCAATGGGCTCCTCAGTTTTGATGTTGACAAGGTGAGTAATCTTCTCTTGCCCAATTCTGACTACTCGCCCGAATGCTTGCTGCTCAGCCGTCTTGTTCCACCATGGATCGATGATAATGACTCGATTAGCAACCGTAAGGTTCAGAGATTGGCCGCCGCTCTTGAGAGTGGCAACCTATATGAAGATCAAGCTGATTAGAGAAATTGATACCGACTGGAGACGGACATTTTTTGTAATACTAGGTTAAACTCACCATTACTTTTATGTCGTCTCGAGTTTTGATCGTATCCAAGGCTCTGGCCTTCTGCGACAATGCAAGACCGCCATAATAGTATACAAATCCAATATCAAGAGTCCGAAGCATATGCCCCAGCATCTTTGCCGTACCCTTGAATTGGCTGAAGACTGTGGTGAGGTAAAAAGGTTACGTAAGTGCTTGTCATCTGGAAACAAACTTCAAACTCTCCAAACTTACCAAGAATTTTGTCATCGGGTGCTTCATGCATCCACGTAAGAATAACCGCCATGGCCGCTGTAAGTTTTGTGCTTGGAAGAATCGGCAGATCCTCCTGAAATGTACTAGCTGTGAAGAAACCATTTCGATCATCACCATGCTGGACAGAGACATTCCAGCAGTCTTTTGCAGGCTCGCGATACCCACTATCTCTATCCTCGGCCTCTTCCATTATTTTTTGTATGGTATTGATTTCTTCTCCCACTGCGAGCTCCTTTGTACAGTTTTCATGAGGGCAGACCTAGGATCATTCATTAAATGTCACTGCTTATGAAAAAAAGATGAATTAAAAGTACTCACAACTTTTCCGTCGCTTCCACGAGCCTCATGCTTCAGGGCCTTGAGTATGCATCTCAAGCAAAAAACATGGCCACACTGGTTGCTTCGTCAGCCGAAGTTTGCATGCTTTACTTCTTCAATTAAACTTGCCTTATCTGAGAATATCGGCTCTACTGGCGGTTTTGCTGTGTTACAGAGGAGGCAAGTAACGTCTCTTGCACTACACTCTTCTCCCAAGATATCCAAGAGGGGGACCATGTCGAAATATTTGCCAAAGAAAGTTTCTTCTCTCTCCTTGAGTATATCCAATCCGTGCCGGTATTTAAAGACCTCGTCGTCTGCTTTCATACCGATCTGCATCTGATCCAAGACGGTTTCTTTGTTGCTGATTTGGTCCAAGTTGCATCGTAAGTCGGCTAGCTCTTCTACCGAGAAAGCCTGGCGGAGAAGTGGCTCAATGCAAAACACATGAGAGGTTGATTGACGCTGTCGCACTTGACTTGCACGTCTCAGCAGATAATCTGCCTGCCGTAGTGAGCGCGCTTTAGTCACAGATTTGCGCCGGCAATTTTTGTTCTTCTGTTGCTCTTCTGCGTCATCGATTTCTTCCACGTCGTTTATATCCTTGAAATCTCCCAGACCGAGCGTATTCAACTCCAAGCGGACTTTCAGTTCTGCGTAATGCTCGCTCACAGCGCTAAGAAATTAGTATGAGCATTCAG
This sequence comes from Trichoderma erinaceum, assembly GCA_026401215.1. Classification (NCBI taxonomy): domain Eukaryota; kingdom Fungi; phylum Ascomycota; class Sordariomycetes; order Hypocreales; family Hypocreaceae; genus Trichoderma; species Trichoderma erinaceum. The sequence goes on from JALIRY010000070.1 coordinate 60,044, forward strand.
TGTATATGTACGGCCAAGAAAGAAAGACAAGCGATAACGAGCTCCATATTTTCAACTTACTCGACAACACACTGTTCTTCCGCTGAGATGGGAATCCAGAGGTTCGTTTCGACCCGTGCGGGAAGGCTAATGATTTGGCTTCCTAAAAAATCATCGTCCATTGTCCTGGGAGGTCATTAGCCGTGACGCATATGAGAAGTCATGACAGAAAGGAAACAGAAACTCACCGTCGATACATGATGAGGCTAGTCAATGCCTCAAATTCAGCGTTCGGTTCTTTCTGTGACGGTCAGTTCAGATCTCCTTGAATATTAAGTTGCGTTCCTTCTTACACCAAAGTAGAAAGTTTTGAGAAACTCTCGGCGAGTTGCGGTCCAGTTACATTGTGTAAACTTCATGTAGGGATACATTTCTGTGTTTGTCAGAATTGATTTTTATACGTTGATTCGGAGATCTGCGCATACCTTCAGAGCTGTTGGATAACGGTGTACCAGATAAGGCCCATCGATATTTTCCCAAAAGTGCACAGCAAGCCTTGGATGCTGGTGGTGAGAAAGAAGACTAGAATTAGTGAAATACCTTTTAATCACGGCTAACTGGAACGTACTGCGACTGTCGGGATTTTTGATCGCGTGGGCTTCATCCAGAATAATTCTGTACCAGTTGATGCGAAACAAGTGGCCCATAATCTTGTCTAGCTCACGATGGTAAGATATATCATCAGTGCCATACTTCTCGGCCAGTAATTGAAGAACAGAGCTTTCTGGATATTGAGTAATGATCTCTTTGTACGTGGTGATCCTGTTATATATTAGACAATATTATCTCAGAATTTAATGCAGACGAAACTCACACGATAAGATTCTCTTTACACAGCTGATCCAAATCTTCGCGCTGTCTGTCATACATAAAAGCCATACGTTTGTATGGCTCACTACAATGTCTCTGTAAACTCACTCAGGTTAGAAAGTCAAAAAATGTAATCTGTGCACTTGTTTCGATACTTACCCGTACTTCCGCTTCCCATTGCAAAGCAATTGCTTTGCTCGGCACAACTACAAGAGTCGCGTTGCAATATTTGGCCAGATGCGCATCATCTGCTTGGTTTCCGATAATGCAAGCGAGACTCATGATTGTCTTGCCCATTCCCATAGCATCGGCCAAAATTCCACCGAACGGCTCCGTCCGAGCCAACTCTCTCTTAACCATCCAGGCCGCTGCTGTGAGCTGATGAGAGCGCATTGACGTTCTCATTCCTTTCAGTTTCCAATCGCCATTGTCAGCCTCAACTTTTTTGAAGCCAAATAGGCTTTTAGCCTCGATGAGATCTTTTTTCTGTGTCGATCCGCGCCTGTTATCGCAATTTTCAGGTATTCCAGCAATAATCTGAGCCATTTGATCTGCATGAGTCTTGGCCTCGATAGATTGCGCAGGAAGTAATGGATGATCAGTGGAGGTTGAAGGGCAGCCATTAGATATGACGAAACCATTCCCACTTGCCGTCTTCAAAACCTTGGAAGATCCCATATCGCTTCCAGCGAGCTTGCGCTTGTGTGAGCGTTTTACACTTGATGGCATTCCTTCTTCATCTTTCATTTTTCGAGCTTTCTTTTGGTCTTCCTGTTCGTGGAGGCGAGCAACGTATTCTCGGGGGGTTTGTGCAACTTTTCGTCGAGGCTTGTTGTTCTTCTTAGCCGTGGATGAGTCGCGGTTTCGTCGTGGAGCTTCGTGTTCGCACTCATTACTAGAAGAACTGCTACTTCCATCTTCCATTTCAGATCCTCCATCATCCTCGGCGACACCTCTGTCGTCGTCTTCAAATCCTTCAGGATTTGGTACTTGGGGATCATCCAACACTTGGGTAGCGATATTATCTACTGTCGGTAAAACGTCCTCTTCAACGTTTGCTTCGGGTTGGAATGCTTGTAGCGGTTGCTGCCTCTCGTCTTCCATGGTAAGGTCACCTTCCATTGCATAGCCATCCTCCACGATGTGAATATTTTTCATGGCATGGCTCTCCTCTTCTTCATGATGTTTCGCTTCTTCAATGTTATTCTCCACCATTTGGGCATCTTCCATGTCATCTTGGTTATCCTCTACGAATATAGAGGGCTCTAAAGAGTCCTCCTCTCTGAGAATGTCTTGCACGTGGAGTAGCGGCATTGGATCATTATGATCATCGCTGGTAAACATGGAATCTTTATGCGCTTCCATATCATTGGCTTGGACATCGCCTGAAGAGAGTTCTTCTGAGCTGCCACCAGTGGGTTTGGGTGATTGGCAGGGTGAGAGTTGCTGTTGAGGTGGCGGCTGAGGCGACGTCGATGCCCGTTCCATGCTTGAATCCATCTTGAACGATATCTGTGCCATGATTAGTTCAGTTAATCTAATGACATTGTAAACAGTGAATGCATGTTAGAAGATACCGTAAATTAGGTCGAGTTTGCGGCGCAAGAAAGAAGTCGCTTCATTTGCAGCAGCAACAGCGAGTGATTGGAGGCTTGTGAAACTGCTGCATAGGTATGCTTGAAGATTGATCACAATTGGAAATAGAAAACAAAGATTCTAATCACAGCAGAAGCGGTGAATTCGGATGAAGAAGAAAGAAGAAAGGTTGAAGCTAGTGTTTCGATGAAGAGGTTTAAATACACACGTCGATGAGGGCGGTGAATCATTGCCGGGCAGCTGCACCTGAGTGAGGCGAGCAGATGTTCTCCGAATCACATGTATCTTCCGAAATCCATATCTCAGCTCTTCATGCAGAAAACAGCAGTGCCAGCTGTGCACAGATTTTTCAGACTACTTGGCTAAATTGAAAAGCCCGCGCAGCATTCTCAGAAGCGATAGACGGCCTGCACACGAAGAGCCATCTAAAATCACATATTGTGCGATTACATTTATTGGAAGCTCTATAATCTGTCTTCGCTTCCAACGGTATACGGCGTCGCTGATGTTTAGGAATATTTGAGCTTAGGTGTTTCTTACAATCGAGAAATGATGACTACAAGAATAATAATGGCCATGCACAGACAGATATATTCCTATCCTTTTAGAGGTACGCAGCCGAGTAATAATAACACCCGAAGTATCTGTAGTTTTTGCTTCTTCCGTTGGTGCCACAGCTTTTACTGCCTGAATCCATATCTGTGATTGCTGCTACCATCACCATTGCTGTTACTGCTATAATTTTTGTAGCTCTTACGGCTTGTAATGATATGAATTCTTATTATTTTACTTTTATATGCTAATTTGGTATATACTTCCATTTTTTGGCCCCTATCTCTTTGTTTCCCCCTCAACCTCCCCACGTATATACCCACCTTCCAAGGCACAAGCTAGCATCCTGCGATAAAAATTGAGGTGGTCAGCAAATAACAGCCAACTATAGATATAATGAAAGTTTCTTTTAGAAGTAGTTTTACCTTGATTCAATATGTGCCTATACATCTTTGCCCTTGTGTCAAGATACTTGAGATTTCGGCAATTACTCATGATACATTTTACAAGTAGCACCCCGAGCTGCGTCGCAACAGTCAACACCCTCCCAGATGGCCGATATTGATTCTACATATGTATAGTTCTTGAATGTAATAAAAATCGAGACAGTAACTTCATCTCCAAAACTTGCTTCTACACGATTACCTATTCAGTGGTCTGTTCGTTATCTGGCCTTAGTCTGTCGCTCAGCGTCATATATGTGCATATAGTATTGTGCTGTGTAAGGATGTATGATGTGCAGTCGTATGATGCGGCCTACCTCATCTGAAGGCATCATGGTTCGGATCAAATACCGTTTCAGCGTTTCATCAATGTCATTCACTGCCATCCTGTTCAATTAGCACCTACAAAATTATTCCTTTCTTGGTTTTTACCTCGGGAAAGCTGAGTTTCTTTTCATCGATTTGTCGAGATACACATAGTGCTCTTACCGAATGCCGCGGTTATAGAGAGAATAGAATTCAATGCTTGATGGCTTTGGCAAGAAGTCGCGTGGTTCGGCCGCCAATCTCGTCAAACTCGTCAATCTTGTCAGCTAGCCTAGCTGCAAGTCGGCGACACTGGAGATAGAGATTCTCAAGAGAAGTATTGACCAAATATATTGACCAACCAATTCCCCAGACGAACACATTGCTTGGCTTCGCACATTTCTCGGGATTTGCGCCGTAGAAATGAGTCCCCCAGATTTCAAGTATTGCCGACGGCACTTGAGCTTCGCTATCCGGAGAGCTAACTGTAGCTCTAAGACGTGGATACAGGAGTTCCACACGGAGAATAAAGCCACCCCGCAAAATCCTGCTGCTACCCGATACGCACTTGAAATATCTGCACAAGTCTGAGAACTTATTCACTGCTGGGAGCTGGGATAAACATCTCGGAATGGCTTGAGACCGAACCGAAGAAGGAAGCAGCTCAAAGCGAAAGGCGAGTGCTCCTTTACAGCCCTATGCGTCACAGTAATTCTCCGTCCCTCGCTCTTTTTCCATCGTCGGTCTCCGGCCGTAAATAGCGAATGCTACTCTACAGGGATGTCCCAAAGATGGGCCCCGGAGACTGAGCTATCATGTAAATCTGCGGCTATCAAACAACGCCTTGCATAAACTGGATGAATATAGTTGCCGCCCCTATTTAATCGGCACGTCGGATAGCCACAAGTGCGAACTAATCGAGTTAACTAAGTAGTGTGTGCTTCCTTCATTCTGTGTCGCGTGGGGTATGAGGAGCGATGAAGTGACGCGATAGCTAGATGTATCGATGCCGGAGCGAATGTCGCTTAAACTTGATGTCGATGCCGCTTAGACTTGGAAGTCGGTGGTTGAAGCTCGGTGATGATGAACTCCTCGGAGGATGCTGTCACGAATTATATAAAGCTGTACTTCATTCTCACTTTTTGTCAAGTGTCAGCTTGTGAATAAATAAACATCTGTATTTTCTGCAATGAATGACCTACTAGACGTCGTCCTTGCTCGCATTCATCTCTTTGGGGCTGTTGCAGTGGCAGCGCTAGCTTATGTGAACCTCCGTTGTCTTTCGTTTGCACAGATAGCTTAACATTTGCTAACAGTCGCACAAGCTGATCTTCTATGCCCTTCGAGACCCACTATCCAAAGTCCCCGGCCCTTGGTATACCAAATGGACTTCAGTCGTGATCAAGTTTCACTGGCTGAGAGGCAATCGAGCAAGTTACCAGCATAGCTTGCATCAAGAATATGGCACGTATTCATCATGAAAAGCGTCTTCTTATGGTGAATATTGCTAACCCGGTGTTCATCATGGCAGGTCCTGTTGTACGTCTCGGCCCCAATGAAGTCGCTGTAACCAACATCGAAGCCGTCAAGAAAATATACAACGCCAGAGAGACCTTCCGCAAGACTTCCTGGTACCAAGATCTATCCGTCACAAGCGAGAATGTTTTCAACACCAACCGCACCGAACTGCACCGCCGGTTACGAAGGCTTCTTTCAGGCTCCATGTCTGAAACTTCACTGGCGGCTGTGGCACCCCAGGTCCAGAGGACGATTGATCTGATGATAAGAAGAGTTGGAGAGGAGATGGAAAGAAGAGGAGCGGCAGATGTGATTAAGTGGTTTCTGTTCATGGCTACAGATGTCATTGGAGAGCTTTCCTTTGGAGATTCGTTCCGGACGCTGGAGATTGGTGAACACAGCGAGTATACGAAAGACCTGGCAGAACTGGGCTACCTCGGTGCTGTTCGCTCTGCGTTTCCGACCCTTATTGCGATGGCAAAATATCTGCCCATTTCATATTTCAGACGTCCCCTTCGAGGCACGAAGAACATGATTCGTTATGCGGACGAATCGATTGCGCGCTACAGAAATCTGTTGGACTCTGATCCAACTAGCGTTAAATGGACGCTCTTCACCAAAGTTTTCCAGGACCAAGGCAAAGAAGAAGGTCTCAGTCCAGTAGAACTCAGAGGCAACGCTTCGGCATACATTGTTGCTGGCAGTGATTCCACAGCAGTCACTCTCACCTATTTAGTCTGGTCCGTCTGTCGCGATCCCAAAGTCAAGACCGCCCTTTTAGCAGAGCTCCAGACGCTTCCAGCAGACTTTACCATTGCAGATCTTCGCGATATGAGCTACTTGAACGCAGTCATTGACGAGACTATGCGTCTATACTCTGGCATTCAGTCCGCGCTGCCTCGTTGGGTGCCCGAGAGCGGCGACAGTATCGCTGGATACTGGCTTCCCGGCGGCGCAACCGTTTGCGCTCAGGCATACAGCATGCATCGGAACCCTGAAGTGTTTCCTAACCCCGATGTCTTTGACCCTTCGCGATGGGACATGCCAACAAAAGAAATGAAAGATTCCTTCATGCCTTTTGGAAGCGGAGCACGGAGTAAGTTTCTTTGTCTTTTAACATGTGAATTTGCGCACGCTGACTCCGGGACAGTTTGCATTGGACTTCATCTGGCACGGATGGAACTGCGCTATGGAGCCGCACGCTTTTTCCTGACGTTTCCGGAAGCCAAGGTATCATCTTTGGAGGGAATGAACGACGGGGATATGGTGCCGAAAGTGTTTTTCTTTACTGAGCCAAAGGCCAAGCGATGTTTGATCCAGAGGCAGTGAACACAAGATACCTGTATCCAAGTTATACGCTTCAAATACCGCTTTGGAATGGTTCTTGAGGTGATTCTTTAAGTAGGAAGCGTGAGTCCATCAAATAGCAGGTTACTACCTACATCGCCCAGTGTATTTTCTCCAACTACTGCGAATTGGTCCTGGTTCGGCCAAGGCACTTCAGCCCTTACTGTAATACAAGGAAAACAAAGAACAAATGTGTGGCCAGGTTGAAGGCGCGAAATCCAGTCTTTGTTGCCTACACATCTAATAATATCGCGTGCTAGAGACGTATAGCAGTCAGTGATCCTTGTTGATACAGCTTACAAGCAAATGCTTGCTTGCCACCTAGGCCAGCTTCATTACGACAAGGGGCTGAGAACGAAACAAAAAGCAGCGTTTCGCCCAAAGGCCTATTGAAGATTGCCATCTCTGTTCACTGTTCGATTTCGTTAGGAAGTTTTTATCGGCATCTTGTACCCTAAACATACTCTCTGAAGCACCTTGAGACTGTAGTCATCATGAAAGATTTCCATAACGACTCGTCTTCTGAATCGGATCCCGCAAACTCCTCGGTAGACGGCGCGCCTTACTCTGTTCCGGCGACAGAGTACTCGATAGCGTGGGCATGCGAATGGACTAACCCAGAGTTTGGTATATGTAGCGAAGCAGATTTGAAGAGCCTGAGACACGTCAACTGTTCGTATCTGTCCTCGGGGAGACCACCAACATTGCTGGCTTTGAAGCAACATGCTCAATCCCTCGCGAATCTCATCAGGAAGATATGTATCAGCAACACATTTGGGGTCATTAACGGAGGAAACAAACGACAGCTTGCTTTTGAGAAGGATGAAGCGTTTGATTGGTTGACAAATCTCGATAAACCTTACACAAACGATGATGAAAGCCACCATTTGCCTCTTTGGGTTCTAGCAAACCAGATTGAAGACGAAGATGAGGAGATGGGAATTGAGTGCCATTGCCCCCTCAAGATTGCACGAGATTTTGGGTCTTTAGATGACGGCAAAAGCACGCGACGGCCGTACAGCAGCCACCAAAACCTGGTAATGCATGCAAATGCCTGTCTCGAACTCCTGGATCACGAATACGGCGCGACAGGAGGCCTCCTTTCGCTGCTCCCGTCAGGGAGTGAAGAGGATCAGGAGCAAATGCAGGGCGCTCGAAACACCATACTGGGCCAGTGGCTGCTTCATCACCAGCACTTGATTGCGCGTATGCATGAGCTAGAGATCAACTACGGAATGGGCCAAGACCTCCTCGCGGGTGAGGCCGTCGTGCCCATGCAGATGCTCAGACGCTTGGGTCCCGAAGAACGAGCCAAAGGCCGTGAGTTAGTCTATTCCCAAGACCGCTTTGTTCTGGCCAACGCAGGCGACGATGTCTTTGATCACATTCATCGCTTGATGGATAAGGCGGAATCGAAACTTGAAGAGAAGGAGAAGATATGGTGGGAGTCTGGAGTTAGCGGCGAGCGCATGTGGATGGAGCATCGAGGAGGCGACTATTACTCCCGCGGCTTGGTTCCCGTCGACCTCATGACGCGATTTGTGCGTCTCAAAGAGCATGGAGACAGGTCCACCATCTTCGTGTTGCCAGCAATCGACCAGCATCCGGCCACGGCTCGAACGCGCGAGAGGGAGAGTCAGCCAACGGTGGTCTCGGTGGTGACGCCATCTTGGCCAGAGCGAGCATCTGATATCGAGCAGCGCGTGAATGCTCAGATGGAACAGATGAAGGAGCTGGAAGACGCCAATCATGCACTGACCAGAGACAAGATGGAGATGGAGGCGCAGATGGCCACGCTTTTGGCCGATCTGCGAAAGACGAGGTGCGAAGTCAAATTTTACGAGGGCACGTCGCAGGAGGGAACGAGAGACAAGATCATGGCAGAGATGGCCGCTATGAAGCGCCAGCTGGCCAAGCTGAGAGAGGCGCTGCCCCAGGAGTATCACCAACTCTTGGAGGCTTGAGGCTGAAGCTGAAGACTGAGCTTGAGGCCAAACGTCAATGATTTAGCAGCGTCGTGGCAATCTTTCAGGGCTAAAGAGGCGAGATAATTCCATCGGCGACCTGGATTAGTCTGTTGACCGTGCGCCTCCAAACTCTCCGATACGATTGTTGTTGGTTCGTGGATGATGTGCATTATATGTAAGGTATTAGTTTGAACGTTAGCGGTTGTAGGTAGCGTCTTTATTGATAGCGAGTACCTATAGCGAGCATGGCGGCTGCAGCTGATAATGGGGTGGCCGCTATCAGTGGAACAGCCGCCCCGCTATAGGCACTACTCGAAGGTTTCTAGAATCCAGTCAAGTTCATTTGCTCCATTCACTCACTCCCTTTGATCTAAACAGCATCCACCACGTCCAACAACCGGTGCTACTGTATGCCGACTTGTGTCTGCGGAGAGGTAGCAGCGTGCAGATGCCTCCCGATTGAATCGAATCCGGCACAGTCCTGCAGCCCTCCTGCAAGGAACGCGTTTGCTTCCCCTTCTCCGTATCGTGTCGTCTTGTCTCATCTCTTCCAGCGCCATGGCGTCTCAATTCACGAGGCATTGTCTTCTGCAGCGAGCCCCATTGAAGTCCCGCTGGACTTGGACAACCAAGAGACACCTTCATCTTGCCCCGCCGTTTCTTCTGGACGACTACACGCCACGATATCTTAGACTCTCTTCCCGAGACGCCGCCAAAAAGCGCTCGCTAGCCTATGCTCACCTCCGCAACTGCAATCTTTGCCCCAGGCTGTGCGGCGTCAATCGCTATGAGACCACTGGAATGTGCCTCATTGGCGACAAAGCAAAGGTCAATGTCATAGCGCCGCATTTTGGCGAAGGTCCGTAGGCGTCTGCCTTCTTTTGAGACATCAAGTGAAAGTGGCCGCTAGAAAGAGCGCCATATCACAACCTTAAAAACCCACGTGAGATGTAAAGGCTGCTTGCTAACATAGCGCCAGAGCCGTGTATCCAGGGGCACAATGGGAGCGGCGCCGTATTCATGAGTGGATGCAACATGCGGTGCATCTTCTGCCAGAACTACGACATCGCCCACCAGCGGAATGGAATGGACCTTACCCCGGAGGAACTAGGCCAGTGGTATCTCAAGCTCCAGGAGACGGGCAACGTCCACAACATCAACATCGTCACGCCGGAGCACGTGGTACCTCAAGTGGCGTTGAGCATCCTACACGCGGCTGAGCTAGGGCTGAGAGTCCCGATCATCTATAACACCTCAAGCTACGACTCACTAGCATCTCTGGAATTGATGGACGGGCTAGTTGACATCTATCTAGCAGATTTTAAGGTTTGGAAGCCGAGCACGTCCAAGAGGCTGCTCAAGGCAGATGACTACGCCGAGACTGCCAAAGAGAGCATCAAAGCTATGCATAAACAGGTCGGCGACTTGTGCTTCACTGGAGACGGCATTGCTAAAGTGGGTTTACTGGTTAGACACTTAGTTATGCCAGGAAAAGAAGCCGAGGGCGCAGAAATTATGAAGTTCCTGGCGTCTGAGGTATCAACCGATTGTTTTGTCAACATCATGGAGCAGTATCACCCCGATGCGCATGTTGGAAAGAAAAGAAAGCGGAGAAGAACACCCTCAGCTAAAGGGGAGAAGGAGAGTTTAAATCTGCCAGAAGACACGGACGAGGAAGTTCGATATAGCGATATCAATCGATCAGTTACGAGCGACGAGATTTTATCAGTACGAGAAGCCGCCATGGGAGCTGGTCTGTGGCGATTTTGCGACCCTCCGAAGCACGATGGCTTTGCTATCTGACAGCAGAAACTACATCTCTGCGTCTCGGGCTTTGTCGTGCTCGCTATACGGCGGCAAACTTGGCAGCAGATATACATACTATATCGTCAATGCTTTCATCTCATTCTTCTTCGAGTCTAATCCACACATACCGAGCCAATGATGCGTCAGGATTGTCGAGAGTCGGTATCTGCTATTTTGCCAACTAGCGATCCGGATTTGATCTTGGTTTGAGTAGCGTTCCAAGACGAGATGCGATGAGAGCACGGTCCACGAAACGCCACCATGTTGGTTGGCATTGCCCGTATGGCCGGAGAAATGCCCCTGCAGCGTAGAAAAGTCCCTATGCAAACAATCAAGGCGTATGTTGGTGGCGCGGTGGCGGCATTTACCATTGGGTCTTGAAACAAACAAGCCCAGGCCTGGGCATCGCGCTGAGTTTTTGGCTGAACTCTCGTGAGAACAATAGCTTCGGAGCGACGGCAGAAAATGGTCAGCTGCTTCTAGGTCTGGTAGATACTGGCTTTTGGCCTTGTTTTAAAACTCATATACTGGGGATATTCTGCCATCATCGTTCTGACGACGCATCGCTAGATCATCAAAGTCACATCTCTCAACTATCAATCTATGAATATGGAACCAATTTCAATACCCGAGAAATCGGTCCGAGGAACTGCTCGAGATCTCTCTCCAGCATCATCATCTCTATCATCCCGACGTGCAAACTCGTTCGATTCCCGTTCTTCAATGTCAACATTGCCTACTTCAAGAGGGAGCTCTCCTGATGCTGAGAAAATCACCAGAAGTAGCCCCCGCTGCAGAAGCAAGCGCACCTCTCAACATGCGACGCCGGCTTGGAATCTCATATTCCAACCTCGGTCCTATGAAGAAATATACTCTGAGCGAGCATATCTTACGGCATCCCTTCAAAGGCACTCACTCACAGCGATTGAGTTAATCCACCAATATGCCTTGATAGAGGAAGAAATTCATACCAAAGGGCATATTGGAAAGCAGCGACGGAAGCTTCGCAAACGAATGAGTCTCATCAAAGTAAAATTGGCCGAGGCAGCTCGCCAAGAGAAAGCAATCATTATTAGACTAGGTGAATTACAGATGGAGCAACTGGGAAGAGGTACTTGGGACCAGGTACAGCAGCGTAGGATGTTTTACCCATCGGGACCATTGTCCATGCCAAGCACGACACCGCTCAATGCAGGTTCAAAGGAATTTATCCCGTCTGAAACTCGATCTGAGCATTCACACCGACATATTCAGCCTTGTCCGTCCGATACAGCCAAGCCCAGTATCTTGGACACGGTGGTTGAAGTGCAAGAAGGAGAGGGGGACGACGCCAATGAAATTATTAATAATACCGAAGAGGAAGCTGAATTAAAGCCAGAGACTGGTACCGAGAGCGAAAGTCTGTGCAATCATGGCCTAGAGTACACGTACAAAAAGAGCGATAATGCAACGGATATTTCACAGCTACGTCCCTCCCACGTTAGGGAAAGGCTATCGGCGTGTCCTGAGGAAAAGCGCATGAGTCTTCCAACTCTTAGCTTTGTTTGGCCGGGCGCTTGAACACAAAGCAAAAGCATCAAAGAGTAAGGAAAGCATCAGCAAGTTGCAAACAGAATTGCACCTTAAAAGAAATTAAAAAAAAAAAAAATATCAAACAAGAAAACAAAGGTTATAGCATATATGGATTTAATGTTTCGTCTAGTTCGGCATATCATATATCACATTTATCATGCATTAGGGGGAAAAGATAATGGTGTAGTAGTGGCATAAATGCAAGCAAGAGACTTGTATCAACGGTTTGGCTAGGTGGATATTAACAATTAATTCTGGAAAGGCTGTCTATGTTGTAATTTACTGTCTATGCAATTGCACAGGGTCATTTAATCTCATTGTTCCTCTGGCTTCCTTTTTCTTCTCTTTTTTCTACAGAAACTCTCCAAACTGCCCGTCATCAAATCCCAAATTCTTTAGCGACTTTCTCTTTTCTTTGACATCTGAAGTTTTCGGTGGTGGGGGCAGAGAAAACGAAGCTCCCGGCGCCGCAGCTGGTGGAGGAGGAAGAGCAAATGACTGCAGATCCGCTGAGCTGGAAGAGGTAGATTCCTCTGCTGGCTGAGGCCGCCTTCTGCCAAACTTTGTGCCGCCGAGGTTTACTGTAATGGTCTCGCCCTCTTTCAAGCTGTAGTCTTTCGTCTCCGTCTTGGCCTTTGCCTCTGTTGCGCCGTGGTTCTGCTCCGCCTCCCACCCAAGGCTCCGTCTCGCCTCTTGCAGAGAGACGGCCAGATCGAAAGCGTCGGAGCGCTCCTCAAAGCCAATGCCTAGCACTGCTTTCCTTCCCTGCGGATCTTTGACTGTGACGGCGAAGAAGCGGCTGCTGTCAATGACGGGCTCGACAGCGCTTCGGTCGTTGTACGGCGAGGCGGCGAAGAGCTGGCCGGTGGACGGGTCTTCGAGGACGAGGTCGATCTTGACGCTGGACGCGGCGTCGACGTTCTCAAAGGACGTTTCGACCACGCGCAGCCGTGCGGTAAAGATGTGACGGGCGGGATCTTCCGTCCAAGAGGCGGCAGCGTGGCCGCGCATGGACGTCAGAGGCGGGATGTTGTAGACGTGGACGGTGTTGGCGACGAAGAGGATGCGCTGGATGGCGTCGCCGGGGAGGGGCTGGCCGGTGGTTGGGTCGAGCGCCTCCATGATTTGTTTGCAGATGGACAATTCAATTGATCGTAAGGAAGCTGTGTATGGGTGGAAATGGATAGCGGAAACAAGAAGAACAGCAAATAAAAGATGGCGCTTGCTATTGGAAGATTAACAGTGTTTGTTGTTTTTGGTGGTGATGGAGACGGGACTGGAGATTGGCGGTGGGGGATCCAAGTATAAGAAGTACCGCCTTTGTATGCGTCGCTGCCGTGCTTGCTGCAAGTACACACAGAGACAAACAAGGTATTGATGGAGATGCTCTCAATCTCGGTCTCTATTGGGCGCCATCTGCCCGACCTGGAATGGGCGCTGCCGAGGACTTCTTAGTGAAGCTGCTATGGGGACCGACCCTGAAATGGCGGATTGGAGGGGTCGAGCTACAGGGGCTTTCCAGTGGCTGAGTGGCGCAACAGGAGGAAAAGTTACCCCGCCATTTGTGGCTTGAACTTTTTCAGATGCTGCGATCTGGGATAAGGTTAAGCTTTGCAGTCTTTTGAGTCATTCTTGGGAAAAAAGCATATACACAGGCTCTCTCTTCCTCGCTGCGACAAACAAACATCTGCTCTCAGGCTTCTCACTCTTTTGTACCGCTCTATCTCATATACTGCTACCACATCAATTCACAGAATGGCGAACGACTCAGAAGCTGGTATGCCACATCTGCGCGCGTGCGACGAGCTGATACTGACTGTCGCATTCTAGCCGTTGCGCAGCCCATCCCAACTGAGCTCCCTCTGCGAACACAGCCCGACGATTCTACCTTTGAGTAAGCTGTCGTCTTCGATTCTATCGTGTCTTCGCCAGCTCATGTCTAACCTCTCGACAGCATCGTCGCCACCTACAGAGACCTCCTCGCCTCCGATCCCGACCTCACAAAACCCGTCGCCGCCATCGAATCCCTCATCGCCCTCCTCAACACCGTCCCCTCCACCACCGTATACGAGACGCTCGACACCGTCAAATCCCACTCCGACCTCCTCAAGGCCTCCGTCGAGAACCCGCTGCCCCTCCAGGCGGGCACAGACCTCTTCCTCCAGTATCTCGTCTCGTCGCTCAAGCAGCAGGACGGCAGCTTCGACGCCGTACGGCAGCACCTGCTACGCAATGGACGCCTGTTTGCGAGTAGGGCCATCGCAGCAAGGAACGGCATTGCGGAAGCGGGCTGGCGGTTCGTGCGGGAGGGCAAGTGCGTGCTAACACACGGAGCGTCGCGATCGGTAACGGGGCTGCTGGAGCGGGCGGCCAAGAACAGCGAGGGCAAATTCCGAGTGGTTTACGTGCGGGACGAGGTGCGCGCCGATGAGAGCGATCGCGTGGTTAAGGAGCTGAGGAGCAAGGGCATCCCGGTCGCGGAGATTCCAGAGGCGGCGGTGGCACATGTCATGGGGTTGTTGCGACAGGTTCACATGGTGTTTGTGGGTGCTGAGGCTGTGACCCAGAATGGTGGCATCATTTCTCGTATTGGCACTTTCCAGGTTGCCAAGTTGGCCTCGCAAGCCAAGATTCCGTTCTACGTCGCTGCAGAGACGCACAAATTTGTGCGCAAATTTCCCTTGGACCAGAGGGATATTGGCTACAAGCAGGAGGTGCTGGATTTCTCGGCTACGGAATCAAGCAAGCAGCCCAAGGATGCTGTTGACTACACGGTGAGTTTTCGCATCTATTTGATCTATACTTCATTTGTATTGAAATAACTAATGACTGTATATGTGTGCCACAGCCCCCGGAGCTCATCTCAAATTTGGTCACGGAAAATGGTGTTCACTTGCCCGGATATGTATTTGAACAGCTTCTTGATATATACGGCAGCTTGAACGGCTAGAGTCGGAGAGAGAAATAGATGAGATTCAAGTCTTTGATTGGCCGATGTGATGGGCCAGATGCTTACCAGGGTTAGTGTCATGTGTTATGTATAGATATATCAGCGGGTAAGAAATCATCATATCAGGTAATAGTATTTGATAAAATCTTATCAATACTATTTGTTTACAAAATTCTTCATTGAGGCTGTGTCAGGATAATTTCTTCGCAAATAGTCAGGGGACTAATCAAGATCAAGTCATTCTCTTGTTGCAAGGTTATATACTCGGATGGCGACGATAAGGACTATTTATTTTTATGTCTGACCTCCATCATTTTTTCCCCTGCAGTAGGTGCAAGGAATTCCGCTCCTTTATATAGAGAGACGACGCCCGTTTGTGGGAACAGGGGTGGAATAAGGTTCATGTCCGTCTTCTCAACTGCTTGTTATCCGATAGGTCAGCCGGCTGACAAGAATTGCCCAAAACGTGGAAATCGTCCCTGCCATTGCCTAAGATCGGATGGTGCAGATGAGAAATGACTATTGACATAATAAATATATTGCCATTACATGATACGAATTTCTATTCAGTGTCTTTTCGAAATGTGACATCTTTATTGGCCCTTGCGGGCGTAGCGAGGCTGACATATCAGGGGTGAGAATCAGGTTACATCGCCAGCCGTACAAGGATATTGCTTGCGAATTGGTAACATGATGTGCATCAGGAACGTGAATAATGGCCGATTACTTAGGTAATCCATTTTGGGGGTATTGTGCCAATATTACTATTCGGAAGACATATGCCCATGTCCGGAAACGTCTACCGTAAGCGATAGGACAAGTCCTACAAATTGGAATCACTCTACCAGGTATTAAGCGCCCATATACGATCATGATAAATTTAGATCATATAGGTATCCGTAGAAGTCATCTTGTGATGAGATGTAGTTACTGAACAATCAAAGCAATTGCTATTTCTGCCAAGTTGCTCGTCATCCATATCATCAGCTGTTTCCAATAGTACAAATAATCTATATAAAGACGTCTCGACGCCGCAGACTTGAATCATTCAATCATCATCTCATTCTTCGTTAATCGATATCAACACAGACAACATGGCCAGACTCTCTTCATCTCCGACCGGTACCAAATCTGTCTCTCGATGGATTAACCAAGTATCTGCTCTTGCTCTAAAAGCCATTCGAACCGCTACACGGGAAGCTGGTCATGGCAAGGTTGAGGCACAGAGTAATCCAAATGCTGGTGTTGAGCGAATTCCACAACGAAATGAAGTTCAACTTCCACAAACACCCGAAACGTTGCGCCAATACAACGCAGACACCACAGGCGATGATCTACTAAAAGATCTCTCGGGAGAAATTCAGGGAAAAGTCATTGTGACAACCGGTGTCACTCTGGGCTCGCTCGGCGGCACTTTTGTTCAGACAATTGCCAAAGCTCAACCTGCTGTCCTGATCCTCGCGGCACGCAGCTTGGACAAGGCGCAAGCAACAGCTGATGCTATCAAGACGGCCCATCCCAATATTGACGTTCGCAAGGTTCGATTAGACCTTAGTTCTTTCGCGGCTGTACGCGAAGCTGCTGCTACCATCAATTCTTGGGAGGATATCCCTCATATTGATGTCTTGGTCAACAATGCTGGTATAATGGGCACGGACTTCAAGCTCACAGTCGATGGCTACGAACAACAATTCGCAAGCAACCATCTCGGCCATTTCCTTTTCACCAATCTCATTATGAATAAACTCTTGGCTTCTAAAACTCCAAGAGTGGTCAGCGTTTCTAGCGAAGCGCATCGTTTCAGCCCCATCAGATGGAGCGACTATAATTTCAGTGTTCGTTTCTTCACCCCTTTCCACTAACCCCTCAAAATTTCTTTGGTAACTGAGAGTTTATATAAATAGAACGGCGAATCGTACGATAGATGGCAAGCATACGGGCAGTCTAAGACGGCCAACATTCTCATGTGTCTTGCTTTAGCGGACAGGCTGGGGCAAAAGCACGGTTTAACGGCTTTTAGTCTTCATCCAGGTGTCATAGCCACCAAGCTGGTTGAGCATTTTGATTTTGCTGTTGCATTGCCTGAAATGAGTAGGTCTTTAAGATCCATTAAGCACTCTATAGATATGTTTATTCTTGTTATAAATACTGACTGAGGTTACAGCGGCTCTCGACAGAAACCTTGGAAATATCATATGGGATGACATTCCATGGAAGACTCCTGAGAGAGGTGTGGCCACTCACATATATGCAGCTTTTGAGCCCAGTTTGAAAGGTATGTAGGATTATACACTTTTTTATTCTATTTATCCTTCTTTTTGAAGGATATAGAAAACGAAAGAGAAAAAAAAACCAATAATAACACGGGTGTAGGGTATAACGGCGAGTATCTTCAAGATTCCCGTATCTCAGACCCGTTTACAGAGACTGTCAGGCCGTGGGCCACAAGCAGAGTAGAGGCAGAACGTCTCTGGAAGCTGAGTGAGAAGCTTGTTGGACAGGAATTCTCGTACTAGGTCCACTTGTTCCTGCACTGTTGTAATAGATCAGAACGCAATTCCCTTGAAATTCTAATTACCTCTGCTTGATAGACATAGGTAGCAGACGCAAGTCTTTTGTTTAATTTCAATTTTAATTTTAATACATACTTTTATCAGAATAATCTCCCAAGACAATATTGCACCACTCTGTGGCAAATCGTTGAAATCCTTGCTGCGAATTTGCTCATGCCCACGAAAAATGCTCAGTGTGTAGATATACTGCGCCTGTCCTTGAACCTTGGAGAATTTTCAGATTTTCTTTAGCGACAGCATTACGTACATCATTCTGCATCGTTTTCGGGCCGCAAACGAACACACTGAGGGATTGGCCGGCTTCTGCGACATTGGCTGCCTCTTGGATAATCTGGGGCAATTGAGGCCGGCCCTCAAACTCTTTCTCAAGCATTCTGATATCGCGTCCCTCTTCTTTGATATTATTATTTATCGTTAATGAGATAGCTTCCTTTGCATTAGGATCCCGTGTCAGCTTGTTTTCCAGGTCTGCTGGTTGTATCGCTTTTTCAGTCAGATAGACTTCAGCTTGAATGTCGGTGTTGTATGATGATCCAGCCTCTGAATGCTTCGATAGCAACTCGCCTACTGCTTTCAGAAACCATGTACGGCAGCTGGAATCTCGAGTTGCCAAGATAACACGCAGGGAGAGAGGTCTATTGCTGCTGAGATTACCCAAGCTTTCAGCTGTAGGGGTTTCTTTATCACCGGCGTGCACAGCCTGGCCTTGTTCTTCATCAGCCAATATTATGCGGTGTCTAGCAACTTGTTCAACAAATGGTAAGCACCAACCAGCCCCCGAACCACCTGAAACGACAAGAAGATGGTCGCTGTCCTGGTATCTTTGCATATTGATACCTCCGTATGGCCCGTCTACAAGAACGGGTACCGAACCACCAGGCTTTTCCAGAGCAAATTGGTGCAGCCTAGCGGTAAGCCCCTTTTCTGGCCGAACAAAAAATGTGAGCTCAGACTGCTCGTTCGGCTTCTCTGAAGGCAAGGAGCAGATGGTAAATGGATGAGCCGAGAGAGCATGTAGGAGGCCGAAGCTTGTGAATCGTAGAAAACAATGCTGCCCTGGTACCCAGTGAAAATTTGCCGGAATTGTAATGCGAACAAAGCCACTGTCCTCTACAAATATTTGAGCTTTCGAGCTGACGCCATACTCCAAGCAAGTCCGAAGCCAAGGATAGACATAACAAGGGACGTAAACAGCCGCAGTGGCGATAAAATAATCCCTACGTCTTTGTCAACGGCTGTATCTTGTTCAACGGGGACAATTGCCCGTACCATGAAGTGAGAGTATAGCCGCAATGCCAAAAGAACATTACCATGAAGATGACAACAGCAAATAGATGTGTCATCTTGAAGAACTCGTACCCAAGTTTTCTGCGAATCATGTTAGCTTCGTTACCTATATCTACGACCTCTTTATTACCGACCGTATCGTGTTGTGGGATGCAAAAGTAAGCCATGCCTGGAGAAGAAGTGCGACAATTCCGGTCCAATAGAATACTAGATTGGAGGCAAAGTGCTTTTCCATGTCATGCCACCGAATGTGGTACACAATGAATGGAAATGTATGTAATAGAGCTAGGATAAAGAAGGCGTAAGATATCCATCTGTGGAAAACTTGGAGCCTCTCGTATGATACTCCAGTGAACAATGTAATCCAGTTCGTCTTGCTCGCAGTCGCACTATATCTCATAAGCATTGTAAGTAAACCGCTGTACTCAAATGACTTACAATATAAATGGCATACAAGCCAGGCCCATCCATCCAGATCTGGTGGCCAGTGCTGGCGAATTGCCATATATCTCACTTGGCCAGTAATAAGGCTGCGGAATCAAATCCATACCTGTTATAGTATTAGTTTGATCCGACATGAGATCCTTGAGGACCCTATGTCTATTCTCAGCTTACAGAAAAAGAAGATTGTACCGGCCAGTCCTAACAATAAGATGCCAACCGGAGCCGAGTTCCAGTGCAGTGTCTTGACGTGAAAGCCGCGATACGATAAGTATCGAATGCTGGCTATTAACTTTTGCCATACCGCAGGTCCTCTAAACTTGCGATATCCAATGATTTGCGATACGATATTGCCGATGATGAAAATTCCAATGGCGCACATGAAAAAGGCCACTGTTGGCAATGCAAACACATAGTCGGCGATGTACCTAGTGAGAATTGGTCAGTTGACCACTCTATTTCCCGGGCATCTGAATGTTTTTTTTTTTACCAATAGTGCCATCGTTGTTTATACCAGTCGCATTCTTCGGCGGTGAGCTCGTCGCATTCGAACGCACGGCTTGAGTGTAGCTGGATAGGCCCAGAGAGCCAGGCGGCGTTCATGTCCATTTTGTCCAGGTTGCCGGATTGCACTTATTTTTACCACGTTTTTATTTTAAAAACCTGTTAATTCACCATTTTGACGGCAATAAAAAGATGAAAGGAACGAACAAAGAGTAACTCGTCAAGGGGGACTTGTTATCGCTTGTCTTATTTTTAACCGCACTTGTTCATAGGGCGAAATGAGTGCTTTTGCGCTCGCGAGCCCATTTTTCTTCGCTGAGCCAGTATAAACTATTTCCTACATTTACTGATTGGAAATGGCGATCATTTCAATGAATTATTGCAAATGACTCTATATTGGTTGGATAAATATGAAGTATGAGAATGTTGAGCGTGTTTGAGCAAGTTTCGCAACACTAGCTCGCATGCATAGCTGTGAGTTGGTGATGCCAGAAAAATAGTTGCTATGTGATTTGTTAGGGAGATGCGGATCATATAGTTTACTTGGCTAATCCAAGTATAGTCTGGTTGAGATAGGGGCTATATATTCAATTATTTGAGAATGTTGTTTCATCCAGGAAATATCACAAAGTGAATCGAATGATTGTTATCTTTTCCCTAGGCTTGCGACTCACTAATTTAAATTTCCTAAGCTATGCATTACACTGGTCGGTTAAGGTCACTTCTATTATGATAACTCCCGCCTATATAATTCTCTGACTCCAACTCGCTCACTTTAGTATATTGTTTCTAAGCTTGATTCAAATGTCCCCTTTCGCCAACCATCTCTACCGTGTACATGGCGACAAATTGCTGCCCCAAGTCGTTGTTTCACCTACCAAACGAAGTTTTTAACTTACTATCAGCTATTCGACTGACTCGAATGAGCTGCACTTGTATGTTTATGGGACACTAGCTTCCGATCTACCAAACGTTTTCCTCATTTGAGTCTATGAACATAAGGCTGCAAGCGCATCTTCCAACCCTAAAAGAGAAAGAAATGTTGCTTCAAGCTTGAGCCATATCAAAACCATGCCGCTCGCACAAGAACAAAATTTTAGTAATAACCTATGGAGCCACTTGCTATGTTCTCAAACTTGCCCCCAATTTCATTGAGTCGATAAAGGTTAACAAAACACCTTCTCGCCGCAATCAGATCCCACAAACTATTAGTATCGCTTCGAGCGATAACCGCAATCGACATTATGCGCGTTAATTAAAGTAGGGACCTTTACATCATACGACTTATTGAGTAAAGCTATATCCATTGACTGAAAGCGCGGTTCATGTTTGATATGGCGCTGCGGTGTAAGAAGACCTTGGAAGCGCACAAAGCGTAACGATATTCGTGGATTAATCAAGATCTTCTCTACAGAATCTTCTTCTGTCTTCGATGCCATGATTACCGCTAAAGCTAAACATGATCTGTACCTCAGCTAACCCTTAATGTACATAGAGGACAGCCGTCGTGATGATATCCGCTCTGATTTAACAGATTACCGGGGCACATGAATCGCTGTGACACATATAGATGGTATCGCCAGTGCGTACTTCGCTGTCTCTCAATCAAGTGTTTTATAGTCGAGACCAGCATTGCGGCCTCTACCTGCAGACATGTTACCATTTACTTCAAATCAGAAGGTTAGGAACTACCATTCCGCAGCATTTCGGTCCAGGCCAGATTTGCTTGATATATCCAGTCTGTGGCTTGTCTAGAAGAGAATAATAAAATTTACGATTCACTTGTCAAACTCGATATTCTTGCCTCTGGCCCCTTGGCGAAGACGAAAATCATCGGATGCACAGCATGAAATACATCTGGGCTTAAGTTCTAGCTTAAACAGCCATGCCATGAAATCTCAGAGCACATAAAAACGTGCTAAGAAGCTGTCCATAGTAGCAGGATAGTCAAGAAAAGCAGTAGCAGTTATAAGTAAGCTGTGGTGTTTCTTGACAGAGAGCTCATAGCGATTTATATGGTCGTGATCATATACGATCTCGGGCCTCTTTATACGAATTTGGCCCGGCAAGCACTGGAGACGATCGGTATCGCCAAGCTTCATAATCTAGCATATTGTAATGTCATGATCCGCTTCGTCGTACGATTCACGCTAAACAGCCCATTGTGAAGCATATGAATATGAGGTTACCCTTCAAAGCACGGCTGCGACGTAGCGTCGTAATACTAATCCTTTGGACTTTTAACCTAATTGATCCATGTGGAGACCCGTCCGGCAAAAGTTGCAGTGCCAATCTATGCATAGCTCTCATAGCTTCTCTTGAGATTAGGAATCTGTCCATTAACTCCGGTTCGAGGCTGATGAAGTTGTGGCATCTTTCCCCGTTTGCTTTTATGATCGGGCGAGGGTTGTTTAGTCGACCGGCCCCATGGCTCTTTGTTGATAATCAAGTTGGGCAACTTTCTGCGGCATCACAAGTGTGAATAAGAGCTGCCCAGAGAGCTCCACCCTATAGGCAATCCGTTCCCAGTGGGATCCAGCGATGCATACCCCTCTTTGCTTGCTTTCACCCAGCTCTTGGCGATATCCGGCTGCATCCGGGCCCGCATATCCTTGGGGGCGGTCGTTTATACTGTACATGCCGGTCTTAGTAATGCGAGGGGAGCTATGGCTCCGGCGTCTGATGTAGGCGGGGGAATCACATCCTGCAATGCTCGCAATTGGAGATTGATTATGATTTGGCAGAATTAGTATTCTGTGTCATATAGAGAGCGCGATAACAGCATCGAATAGGTCTTGGCCTATCAGAGCTTGGTTCGGCGGTACATCGTAAATAGAACGGGACTTTCGCGTAAGCCGCTTATGGCTCGATCTGACTCCTCTAGCTGTGACCTGGTGAGGCTTGCGGGAATGACCCAGTGGGTCGCGTCTGTAAGGTACATGATACATGACATAGGTAGCGTTACTGCTGCGCGCGATTTAATACGATATGTTCCGTAATGGATGGACGTAGGACCAGATACAAAGGGATCTGACTTCATCGGAAGAGTTCGATGAAAGAGAGAGAGAGAGAAAATCAGCTGCGAGCAAGAGGCGGGCTGACAGCTGCTATATAGGCCACGCTTTGCCCATACATGGGGGAAATGGCGTTATTGTAGGGCTGTCCTCACGTTTGTTATGTAAAGCAAAATCTATATAGCGCCATTGCCCTCGCGTCTCTGGCATGCTGCTGGACCTGTTTGATTCTACAGAGCACAGGGCTGACGGCTACCAACTGCACTGCCCATGAGCTTCCAGCCCTCTCAATGCGGGTGTCCACACGAGTAGTAGAGCGGAGCGGCTAAGGCCGGCTGAGATGGGGAATCTGATGACCATGTGTCTAACCTTGACCAGCATCAGATGCCACATAGTTTGTTTGACAATGCTCCATGGATATACCAAAAACAAACGATAAAACGGCGGATAAGCATGATGATTCCTTTCTCGGAAGTTGTAGCAACGGAACCTCGCAACTGTAGCGTGCCCCGAGATGTCCGGGACTTGCTTCATTCACAGTAGGTACAAAGTGATTCACGGTGCTATAGCCCAGAGACTATCTGGGCTGCACCAAGCTGTGGAACCGTAGCGTGAACAGCAAAGCAAAAGACGATTAGATGACGCTCTTTTACTCCTTCTGGCCGCTTCTCTGTGTCCATTGTTTATCCCTGTAAACTGTCTTGGAATCCTTTCGGTTCGTCGCCCTTGTTTCAGTGACAAATCTGTCCGCCATCCCTTGAATCAAGCCTGTGGAAAGTTAAGACCACCTCGTAAACTCCACTGGTGCACGCACTTGTGGAAAGCCGCGCGCCATCGTCTCCACGCCTGCATCTACTAGTCGTACTAGCAATATGCTGAGGATTATCCGTATTGGTTCAAGCTTACTTGGAATCTTAGTATGGGCGGGTAGGCACAAACTCAAATCAACTCAGGTACGAGTACATTCCGTTTAATCGTAGGTGTTAGACCTGTTTGCGGATTAATTTACGTGAGCATCTTCCGCGGAAGAGGCCACCCCCATCTTTCACGGAATTAATAGTTGTCAGCTAGCTTCCAATGGAGCTTGCACGTTGACAAGCAGCTCTGCTGGGGGGGGCTGATAACCCCCATGATTCCAAACAGTGCGGGCCTTTCATCAGAAGTCGGATACACTATGTACTGCTTGATCATCCTGACCAATGCCTTATTCCAGGAGCCATGGCGTCCGGCCGGCAGGTTCCACAGCAACGTCTCGGGGCCGGTGTCTTGCATCATGGGTGCGTAGGCGTAGGAACATGGCGGACCCCCATGAGGCCCTGAAGCTTTCACGCTGCCGCAAAACCTTGTGGGCGGCTGGCCCAGTTGATAGGCTCGTCGGCATATCGGGGAGGGGGAGGATTGGAGATGGAAACAGGCGTTCTTCGGGCTGCGGGCGTGGCATGTGGGAATCAGTGGGATGATGAGGCTAGAACGAGAACGCTGCCCGCTACCTTGTCGATGATGGGCTCTCCTCCATGCCCTCGTCCTGTTTGAGCCTGTCCCTTCCGGTCTTAGGACTCGCGCCGCCGGTGGCTTTCTGCACATTACGTAGATCGTGGTCCGACGCTGCGCTTGTTGGCGGCTTGCGGGTGCCTGGATTGACTCGCGAGGGATCAGATGTGCCATGTAATATATATAGATCGGTGTCTAGCCGTGCCTTGGTTTCTGTTCCCCTCATTCTTGATACTACGTGCTTGCTTGTTCTGTTTGTTGGCTTGAATTGGCTGGACCGGCCCGAGACTACATGATATAAACTCCTAATTAACCAACACATACTTCATACACGGTACACATTATCCTCACGACGCATACGACACATTACACATAATATCACAATGCCAGCTGTCAAGGAGTCCGTCCTCCTTGCGCAGCAGCCCTTCTCAGACGAGAAAATGGCCCTCAAGGGCATTGACCTGACCACGGTTAAGGCGCTGGACATTATCGACATCCAGAATGCGCGTGTCGAAATCAACCTCAAGGACGAGATCCTCTCACAGATGAACCCCGAGCAGGGCCCTCGCACGCTGCCCACGCTGCTTCTATACGACGAGAAGGGGCTGCAGCTATTTGAAGATGTACGTGTATAACTGTTTCCTGGGCCGTGGCTAGAAGTGGCGTGTAACCAGATCTGTGTCCAGATCACATATCTGGACGAATATTATTTGACCAACTACGAGATCGAGCTGTTGAAGAAGTCGGCGGCGGAAATTGCCAGCAAAATTCCTGAAGGGGCAATGGTGGTGGAGTTGGGCAGCGGGTCAGTTCCAGTGATGTCATCAAATTGCTGCTTTGGATTTGATGTTCCTATTCCAGCGAGTAAAAGCTGTTTATGCTGACATTTTTGCTTTTTGCTTTGATTTGATTACAGAAACCTTCGTAAAGTCTGTCTTTTGCTGCAGGCCTTTGAAGATGCTCGCAAGAAAATCGACTATTTTGCGCTCGACCTGTCTCAGACAGAGCTGGAGCGCACGCTGGCAGAAGTGCCCGCGTTCCAATATGTGACTTGCCGCGGCCTGCTCGGTACCTACGACGATGGCCGCGAATGGCTCAAGCAGGAGTCCCTTTTGGACCGACCAAAGTGCATTGTGCATCTTGGCTCAAGCCTTGGTAGGATATATTTCCCCTTTTTGTGTTTTTTTTTTCCCCTGATGTTTTGCTGAACAATATTTGTTTTAGGCAACTTCAATCGCGATGAGGCTGCTGATTTCCTCAAGTCTTTTGCAGAAGGGCTGCAGCCCACAGATTCCATGATTATTGGCGTCGATTCATGTCAGAATCCTGACAAAGTTTAGTAAGTGCATTTGGGCAGTGTTGGGAAATTTGTCAACGGGAAAAGAGTTGTCAGCTAACAGAAGAATTGCAAATAGTCGCGCATATAACGGTTAGTAGCGGGCATTGATTGAATAGGTAACAAATTTTACTGACGTTAGATATTTCAGACAGCAAAGGGATTACACACCAGTAAGGCAGCCACTTCTGATCTTACTTATAATTGATTGATGTAGACCAAACTAACGGATGAAATCAGGTTCGTCCTCAATGGCCTCGCTCACGCCAATGAGATTCTCGGCGATGAGGTTTTCAACGTCGAAGACTGGCACGTCACCGGTGAGTATGTCTACGACATCGACGGTGGCCGCCATCAGGCGTTTGTTTCCCCCCTTGAGATCTCTTCAGTTCTTGGTCACATCATCAAGCCACATGAGCGCATCAAGATTGAGCAGAGCTTCAAGTACTCAAAACTGGGTATCGAGAAGCTATGGAAGACAGCTGGCCTCGACGAGGTTGCTCAATGGAGCCACAATGATGAATATGGTATGCGTTAATTGTCGTCGTCGTAAAACAACGCAGCACTAACGAGACTTCTCAGGGCTGCACATGCTGAAAAAAGCGAGAGTGCCCTTCACCAGGCTCCCTGAGATCTACGCCAAGGAGGCTTTGCCTTCATGGTCTGACTGGGAGAGTCTCTGGGAGTTGTGGGATACCGTCACTAGAAAGATGCTTCCCGATGAAGAGCTCAACGAGAAGCCAATCAAGCTGCGTAATGCATGCATTTTCTACCTCGGCCACATTCCCGCCTTCCTCGATATCCAGCTGAAGAAGACGACCGGCGCTGGTGGAACAGAGCCTATCTACTTCCACTCCATCTTTGAGAGAGGCATTGATCCCGACGTCGATAACCCCGAACATTGTCACGTCCACTCTGAAATCCCAGACGAGTGGCCTGCTTTGGAGGAAATCCTGAAGTATCAAGACGCGGTTCGCGAGAGACTTCGCAAACTTTACGTCAAGAAAGATGAGCTGGACAAGGACGTCCGCCGAGCCATCTGGGTCGGATTCGAGCACGAGGTGCTCCATGTAGAGACTCTGCTGTACATGATGCTTCAGAGTGACAAGACCCTTCCACCACCACACACGGTGACTCCAGATTTCCCGAAGATTGCTCAGAAGGCATACGCCGCGCGCGTACCAAACCAATGGTTCGATATTCCAGAGCAGGTTATCACTATCGGAATGGACGATCCCGAGGACGAGCTCGACCGACAACGCCATCTTGGATGGTGAGAATTTACCCTTGAAACATCCAATTGGATCAGTTTGTTTCTAACTATTATGTATAGGGATAATGAGAAGCCTGCGAGACAGCAAAAAGTCCATTCCTTCCAGGCAAAAGGAAGAGCCATCACCAATGAAGAGGTGAGCACTATCATATCATTTCAACACCTTTACAGCATAGCTAACCAGACCCAGTACGCCAAGTACCTCTATTCATCTCACATCAAGGACCTTCCCGCGTCTTGGTCCATCATTCCTCCCAACTACCACCACAACACCAACGCTACCACAGTCGGAAAGCCCATTCTTAGCGAGCTTCCCGAAAGCTTTATCCAGGACAAGGCCGTGCGCACAGTCTATGGACTGGTGCCCCTGAGATATGCTCTCGACTGGCCCGTATTTGCCTCGTACGACGAGCTTGCTGGGTGTGCTTCTTGGATGGGTGGCAGAATTCCTACCATGGAAGAGGCTGAAAGCATTTATGCGTACGCAGAGAAGCAGAAGGACATTGCGAAGCAGAGCAAGTTGGTGAATAAGGTTCCAGCAGTCAATGGGTAAGTCTTGATACCTTCATAACTCAACCTCTCATATGGGGACGTGGATAAGGATGCTAACCAAAGTATTATAGACACCTTGTCAATGACGGTGTTGAAGAAACACCCCCATCGACCACTTCCCCCTCCTCTCTCTTCGTCGATCTCAGCAACTCCAATACCGGTTTTCTCCACTGGCACCCTATCCCAGTAACTCCCAACGGCGGTTCCCTCGCAGGCCAAGCCGAGCTTGGCGGCGTCTGGGAATGGACGAGCACCGTCCTGCGTCCGCATGAGGGATTTACCCCCATGGGCCTTTATCCTCTCTACACGACTGACTTCTTTGACGAGAAGCACAACATCGTGCTGGGCGGATCGTGGGCAACGCACCCGCGTGTGGCTGGTAGGAAGAGTTTTATCAACTGGTACCAGAGGAACTACTTGTACCCCTGGGCTGGCGCCAGATTGGTGCGAGATATCTAAGAGAGAGTTCAGAGTTGGGGGATCACTTAGCGGTGAGATTGGTGGCGGATTGGAGATATGATACGGGTAACAGATTGACACATATGAGTGATAAACGCATGATGGACATTTGGAGCGCACAGGCGCGGACGGTCATTACCGAGTATATAATGCTCTCAAGTTCGCTCAATTCTAGCACGCTCGTTAAACTATCAATAATAAGCGACTTTCGTTAAAGATTGTCTTCCTCTTATAATACTTGCATTTGCAAATCACTATTATTAACGCGTTCATTATTTACATTTATAGCCGTCGCTAAAATGTTGAAGGAATATTATCATAGGTATCTTGCTGCCGTATCTCAAGTCGCCTTAACTCCACATAACCACCCTGTATGTTAAATCAAATGAGAAAATAAAGAAAATGTTCAACGAAGTGGAAGGGACATAAAACCCAGCTACAAAACTCATTTATACGTCTCTTGCATCCATACCACCGACCCTCGAATCGCTTCATCGACATGCGCTCTTCGTATTCCAGGGCAGGCTCCCAAGCACACGGCCTTGGACACGAGCTTATGGACCAAGGTATCGAGGTTTATCGTGATGTTTATCTGCTCAGAATTGCACATTGGTATATTTTCCGGTGATATACCTGTTCCATCGACATCCCAAAGAGAGGTCGCAAATGCTGTTGTGGCGTCACGCTGATGGTCGAATATATCATAGTTGTGATCAAGCCTAAGCTCATCGGGATTCGAGGTGTCTGGTATGTTATTGCTATAAATCTGATTGGGCGTTTCTGATGGCTGGGCATCTGTCTCATTCACATTGGTCATCGTCACAGATAGCTTGCTGCCAGCGGGGATAGCTAGATTCAGCAAATCATCGTCTGGCGCCTCTTCTCGAACAAATATCCCTCGCTGCTCGAGATACTCTTCTACGTCCAAAGGTTCAAGCCACTCTCCCTGGAGATCCGGCACTGCCGTAGAGATTACCGTCCGCGTGGACCCAAACTGTAAGCGCTGCATATTGGGCTGTGGCTTTCGTGGCACTAGAGTATGCGTCTGTCCTTCAATGAGACGCATCATCTTCGGTAGATACCCTGCCTTGGCAGAATAACGCTCTTGTTCTAGGTGGGCTTCCTCGCCGCCAAGGGAGAGGTACTGCATGGCTCGTCTAAGAATATTGTCTTCGCTTTCGAACTGGAGCGGCAGGAGCAGGGCTGGGAGGATGCGCATGAAGGGTACCCTTGGCAGCTTAAGCCTATCTGCAGCGATATCGAGGCACACGCGAAGGATCCGTTGAGAGATTGACGCAGGCCTTGGATAAGAATTGCCAGAGCTTATAGGCGCGGCAATGTCGATGGCATCATCTTCGTCTTCGTCGCTATCCATTGACAATAGAACTTCGCCCGCCTGACATGCATGTTCTGGTGGATTATCAGCCAGGGCGTTCTTCGCAATACCAATAATATTCGTGGCTGTCTCATGGAGCTGCATCAGGAAGTCTGCCGGCATGTAATCCTGCTTGCCCAACAACATCTGATGAAGCTTGATGAATTCATCGAGAGTGCTGTTAAGAGCCTTCTCCAGGCAGTCTGCCCTAGCCTTTGCGGCTGTGAGCTCATTTGCCTTGCGGTTACGATACGATCTCTGGGCGAGCCGCATGCGAGAGCGTGGCTGTTGTGAGAGAGAGAGTACAAGTTAGCCAGGTACCTACTTGCCTGTATTTGCTAATTGTTATATGCAAAGGCTAGAGAAAAGGGCTTAGTTCTCAAGTAATTACCCACCGAGTTGTCGTTAGGATCTATAGGCAGACTATCCTTCATGCGAGGACGCCCAGGTCGTCGTGCTGGGAAATTGGCATCGGCAGCTACCTTGGGCTGCCGGATGTTACCGGTACGCATTGCTATTTTGGCTAGATCCATCTCGACTCAATCTGTATATCTTCTCTTTTTATGACTCGTTAAGAGTTAGTTTGTCTTCGGTTTGGTTTTGAATGCACCTGATTCGAGGTTGATGAATATGAGTGGTAGCGAGATGACAAACAATTATTTTGTCTAGGACCCCCCCCAAGCTCTATATATGAGGGGCGCATCAGACAAATTAATTCCTCCAACAACCGCTTATTCGCTCTGCCGGCCTTGCCCCACTCAACCTCCGCTACTCCGCATAATGTTGGTAGAGAGACCCGGAGCTGACTCGGAGCTGAGCCGAAAAGACCGATATCTGGATCTATTTCGTGAACCTGAAATAGGATGATTTGTATGACCTATTAGAGCTTTAAAAGGGGCTTGAAACTATCATGCCGTGGTGGGTGCCGGACATAGCGGTTTTTACAGATGATTAGTATAGTCTTTGCAGATTGAATGTTCGAGACATTTGCGGATTTGACGTCGAATGATGGTGTTTCAGTATGATGCTACCAACAGTTCACTGTGAGAGGATTGCAAATGGTGTGAATATATATAATAGATGAAGAAGCTCAAACCTGCACTCAGATCACACTCCAGCTACTAACACCACCATCGAATCAATTACATCCTCAATTGCATTATTACCATCAAAACACTATCACCTACTCCATATCAAAGATGCCTGCTACTCTTACTCGCAAGCTGGGCAAATATGGCCCTGAGATTCCCGCCATTGGCTTTGGCCTCATGGGTATCGGTATTGACTGCTATGGCGCAACTGGGTAAGACGAACTTGGAGCAGAGAAAGACAAGGAAGAGGCGAATAATGAGGCATTGGCTAACACAGTATACCAGAGATGATGAAACAAGATTCGCTGTGCTAGACCATGCGTGGAAGGAGGGCTGCATTCACTGGGACACTTCAGACGCATACGGAGACTCTGAGGAACTCATTGGCAAGTGGTTTAAGCTGCACCCCGAGCGCCGTGCCGATATTTTCCTGGCCACCAAGTTTGGCATTTCCGCAGAGGCTCAGCCTGACGGCACCTACAAGGGGACCGTCGACAGTTCCCCAGAGTATGCCAAAGCGGCTTGTGAGAAGAGTTTGAAGAAGCTCGGAGTTGACTATATCGATCTTTATTATGCGCACCGAGTTGATGGAAAGACGCCAATCGAGAAGACGGTTCAGGCTTTGGCAGAGCTGAAGAGGTAAACGCCATTCTCCTTATCTGATACTTACTACTATTCAGTCCTCGGCATTGGTATTCTGTTTACTAATCGAGCGTTCAACAGCGAGGGCAAGATCAAGCACCTTGGCTTCTCGGAAATCTCTGGAGATAGCTTGCGCCGCGCATTTGCCGTGCACCCCATTGCAGCTGTTCAAATCGAGTACAACCCGTGGGCATTGGAAACCGAGGGCCCGGTGTCGAAGTATCTCCTCAAGACTTGCCGAGAGCTCGGCGTCGCCACCATCGCATATTCGCCTCTGGGCCGTGGAATGTTGACCGGACAGGTTACTTCAACCGCCGAGCTTGAAGAGAATGACTTCCGCAAGAACGTCGAGCAGTTCAAGGGAGACAACTTGAAGAAGAACATACAGCTGGTGAACAAGTTCAAGGAAGTCGCGGCAAACAAGGGCTGCAGTCCCTCTCAACTGGCCCTTGCCTGGCTACTTGCGCAGGGCGATGACATCTTCCCCATCCCCGGCACGAAGAAGATCAAGTATCTCGACGACAACTGGGGCGCTCAGAATGTTCAACTGACTGCAGATGAAGCTCGCGAGATTCGCCAGCAGGTTGACCAGCTTGGAGTTGCTGGGGACCGTGACATTGCCTTCAACCAGTACGCCGACACGCCCGCTCTCTGAGCAACTAGTACTGTTTGCTCTCCTAGAGGCGAATTTACGCGCGTTCTGATGCTACTACTCAGCTTCATTTTCAATATGCAATATGCATTCAAAAGCGTGTTAGGCATAGTGGATTGGCAACGTGACTGGACACATGGGGTAGCTCGTATCGGCAGTTGTTCACAAAGGGCCCCTTGGCAGATAAAAAGGCATCCCTTTCTCTTCTAAAATTAGCCTTAGTCATATTTCATCAAAATTCACAATTGTAAAAAAAGCCTCATCACAGTGGCGCAAACAGCTATAGGGCTACTTGTAGGGTACTTTCCGTCTTATATGCTGTGAGATGTTGGCGGTGCAAAAACTATCGACATCACGTCTCATTTTCTTGACATCCATCAGGCGATATTATGACGCACTAGAAGAGCAGCATGGCTGTTATTAGTCAATTAACAGGCATCGCTTCTAGTTCTTGGACAAACGAGTTGTGCCGTGTCTTCGGCGTATCAATCAATAAAACGCTGGCGCTGTTGCGTCGCATCCATCCGTTGCAATGTCTTACCAACGCTGCGTCGTAAATCACTTCTTCTCTCTCCTTTTTTCCCCTTTACGCGCCGCAGCTCAGGCAGCTCTCTCTTCTCTACAATGGTCCATTGAG
The DNA here is from genome assembly GCA_026401215.1 of Trichoderma erinaceum. Classification (NCBI taxonomy): domain Eukaryota; kingdom Fungi; phylum Ascomycota; class Sordariomycetes; order Hypocreales; family Hypocreaceae; genus Trichoderma; species Trichoderma erinaceum. Next base: position 92,277 of record JALIRY010000070.1, read on the forward strand.
ATACCCGTCTCTCGTCTTTAACTCTTATACTTGTCTATATGTGTGCCTGTTGCTATAACAGGCCACATTCCTTAAACCACGCAAGCTCTCCATGTCCCCAGCAGCTTTCCGATCGCCGAACATCGCCCCGCACGCGGAAATCGAGCAAAACTCCAGCCAAATAGGCTAAAGTACCTAGCCAAGAGCACCCCCCCAAGAAAAAAAACATGTGCACCTTTTTCTGGTGCTATGTGCTGTGCCCATGCCCGTACGAAAAGGACTGCGCCTTAGCCATTAATCGAATAGTCTACTGGGCTGGCCAGTGGCGCCATAGGACGGGGAAGCAGGCCCCTGTTCCCAACTCTGGCACGGCCTGCGAGAGGCAGAAGGAGATGTTCGGCCAGGATGCCGAGCCGTCGTGGGGGTGTTCGGTCCGGCGACTCATAGACTGGATGGTGGAGTTGACGTTTGTGATTGATTCGACGCCGTGTCCTGAGTGCAGCCACAAGTGCAAGGCCCGCTTTGACAAGAGGATGGAGGAGGAGAGGCAGAGCAGAGAAGACGGGAGAAGAGAGGAGACAGTATCGTATGGTGCTCCGAACAGCGAGTGGCGGAAGAAATGGACCAAGTCTGAGGATTAGTCTACTCCGGGAGACTAAGTGTATTATTATATCAACGAGGCTGGCTATCATGCCAGAGTATGAGGCGCCTATATTGTTTCTGGCCTTTGAGCGGTTGAGTCATGCAGCACGAAATTTGAACAACAACAGGATCTGAGTTAGTAACTCGCTATCAGGACTAGCAGTTAACTAATACTCAACTCTTTATAACACAAACATCTCATGTCGCCGTAGCTCAAGACTCCAATACTGCGAAATATACATCGTTTAGATGACTAACAAGGCGTATATCCCGCAACTCTTAAGCACTATTCATGATTTGCCCTAACATGCCTCACTTATCATGCAGAGTCTCATGAAGTGATGGTTTCGGTTTCTCTGAAAACTTAATCTCAGAGTTTCATGGAAGTTCAAGGGGATTCTCAGAGATGCAAAGTACATACTGCCAGCACAGATTTAATAGAAGCATGCTGTCCGTGTCATATGGGCTTCGCATAACTTGTATAGAAGTAAGCGTTAATTACCAACGCAGTACTTTCGACATCTATAGCTCTAGCCATATGCAAGCGACAGAGCTAGACTTCTGTATACGCCCCTTTTCACCGAGCCCCAATTCAGTTTCAGACAGTTACGGATGTTATTTATCACAAAGTATACATAGCTGAAGCTTTCTGTGAGTTGCCGCTAGTTGCTTTGTATTAGCGACATTAAGCTACATATAAAAGGCTCTCAAGAGACTATTGGCGATAATCATTAGTACTTCAATAAATCGCAGTATCTTGTTGTCGAAGACTAGTTTAAAACTCTTGAGAAGAAGGCTTTAAGCAGTAAAGGCATGGAGGCTAGTCGATCGCGATAAAATCCTCGCAGCTGAAAGAGAAGTAAAGACGTTCAGTTAAAGACAAGCAAAGACATTAGATAAGTACAACGGAGTTGAAGACAAGTTTCCTATATACTACTAACCTGATGCTCTGCTTGTCATGATACGTGGAATATAAGTAGAAGTATGGCAGCAGCGCCCTCGGGGTAAACGTATTTCCAGAAATAATGCTTCTTCAACTCCAAAGATCGAAGCATTGCTCAAAAATGTGCACTGAGACACGGGGCTTGCCAGTCTGTTTCGCTGAACCTAGTCATCTGTGGATATCTAGGGGGCGTCATTTGGGTCATTCTTAATAGTAGTTGCTCTTTTTCTTAATGTATGGCTAACCGTGACGCTATGTAGGCGATATGCTCATGGATGAGTGTTTGACATAGAGTCAGAGTTTCTATTTTGATGCTGTCGACTTGTCTGATTCCTAATCAAATTGAAGCATATATTTAGACTAGCCGACAGACATTAATTAAGGCTTACTTTTTTCGACTCGCGCAGCTCGAGTTGCAAGGCTTTAATCCTTGCATCGCGCTAAAATTCCTGTTGGTAACGCTACCATTACTCTTGGCAGCATATCAATACTTGTTCGTACGTAGCTTTGCTTATTTATGGTTGAAGCCCAGACGTTAGTTGACAAGTTAGTTAGCACGCACGATTAAGTTTGGTAAGATAGAGAGCACAAGAAGGTTGAAGATCCGCAACTCCGTAAGCTAGCTAAGCCGATCCCTGCGTCATTATGCTTATACCATACTAATCACATATCCCGATTCGACCCATCAGGTGGTTGTTTCGCCAATGGAGTAAATGCTATGGTATTTCTTTACCGCAAGTTGTTTCGAACGGAGATTAAGCATCAGACTGAGTCCACTTACATGAATTACCTAAACTGAAGATGGCAACCAGGCTGACAACTGGGAAAGGGAGACTCAGTTGCACTCGCTACAGAGTATAAGTTCAACTATATCTGTCGTCATTTTTCTCATTACTTCTTGTGTTTTGACCATTCACTCGGCCTTTGTTGTCAACAGTGTTCTTGCTACTATCTTCTTTACAATGAAGAGCAACATTTTTATAATCGCTTCTCTGTTGAGCCTCTGCTCTGCCGATGCCTCGGCAGACTCCTTTGGCAATGAGGCCGAAGGCATCTCCAACAGCGACTGGGATCTCGCAATGCGCAGTGCAAACGCAACTGGCACAGCTAGCATTCCGGGATATAACATCAGGAAGAAATATCCGGGAGAGAAGAGCGATAACTGGACCGTGTCGATTTCAGTTGCCAGCGACATACAAGGTGGAAATTCCGCCTCTGGTAAATTCGTTACTGGCACGCAGATTGAGTGGAAAGGGCCACCAGGCGTCATCTCTGGAGCAGATTCATCGTGGTTTCTGTGCCGTAATGTTTACAGCAGCTTGAAGTTGAAACAATCTGGCGCTAAACCAACCAACGGAAGCTGTTCAGGACTGCTTTCTGATGGATGTTTGAGTGCTCTTCAAGAGTTACTTGCTGCAGGCACGCAGTGCCAAAACAATACTCTGCCCTCTGATTGCGTAGAAGAGCTTGAACTAAACAATGGCCAGGGATTTGGCTTGACATCTGGTAAGACTTGTTCCTTTCAATCAGGCATCCTCTTATACTAACCATGCTGCAGCTCACCCAGCCAAGCGCTCCAATACTAGTGATTCAATCCAGATTCGCTATGGTAACGAGAGCCATGACCGCGGAAACTTCACAGCCTACGATGCTGCTATTCGACAAGTCTGGCTCGTCATGACAGGATTCGCCCAGGCTGGAAGTGATGATGCGCACCCACGTGGTTCAGCTGGTCAGTCAGGAAGCGTTGCATGCTTACAAGCAGACGAAGTCCAGAACAATAGCAGAGATTTTAAAAACGCAGCTTCTGCTGATGCATCGTCATCATTGGTACAAGTTTTGATGGGTATCTCTGTGGCAGTGAGCCTGTGTTGGTAGCTGCATATTCCGTAACTTTCACGAATATGAACGCTAGACGAGGGTATCACATGAGCAGAGCTGTTTTATTTAAATCTACTAGAAGATTATATATGTGTTAATAGATTAATATAGAGTAGAAAACACATCTCGGACGTCTACAAGAAGACATGAGCAAAATATACTAAGAAAATTCCTAGAGTTCCTTTTTAACTGTGTAGAAGGTACTTGTACACCAGTTCTCATCCTTTGAACCGTGTAGCAACAGTTTTGGTTCCCATAAAACTTTTACCCATTGCCAGCTTTAAGTTTAAACTCCTAGAAATGCATCTCAGTCTCTCTTTCGAATGGGGCTAGTTGCCGCATTAGCATACAGCAGGCGGCCCATACCCTGGACTTCTGGTCTAGGCCTCAATGTTACCTCCAACCATACTTGTAAGATCAGACTTATGTACGCCAGGACACTGAGAAACGCATGCGTTTCGATTTTCGGCTCTTGTAAAGAACAACCGAATTCCGGAAATTTCCCCAGATGGAATAATACAAAAGCAGGCCTTCCCCGCAAGAGGCGGATAGCTCTGCATGAAATACTCCGCAATGTGCCGGCGATTAAGACCAAACGGGTCAATCATTGCCGTTGTCAGGGTATCTAAGGCTTAGTCCTCAAGCTACAGCAGCAATGTTGTAATGTCTAGGGAAGGCATTTTAGAAGCTTCTCCAAGAATGGCAAATGTCTGCGTTGGCCCGCATGCGTATCTCAAATAGCCGTCGGCTCAATGTACTACTTTATAAATCGTCGTGGTAGCAGGAAGAAAATGGGTTTAATGATAGGTTTGACTTTAACGACAAATTCAAGGCCAATTATCCTGGGCATCCCTCAGAATGAAGGCCATTGTTGTAGCGCTGGCCATTGGCCAGACTGGTGTAGCAGCAAGGAAGTTCTGGACTTCGAAGCCAGCTGACCCAGGAAATGTGCTGATGACAGGGTATACTATTGGTAATGGAAGACAAGGAGGTAAGGAGATTGGAAAGAATGAATGGCGATTGAAGTTGGCTAATGTTCGTACAGGCTTACCGTTGGGCATACCTGGCGACGATTTACTATGTCTGAACGATGATAGCGTATGGCGCGGTGGCCCGTTTTCAAATTCGGTGAGAAACACGTATCAGTAATCTAGAAGAATAATGTAACGTCCGTGGGTCGTTAACACAACAAGCAGAGCTATACAGGAGGAAATCCTTCGTCATCGCTAGCTCACTTCTTGCCCGGAATCCAGGAGTCCATCTTTCAGAATGGAACAGGAGGTATTCTTTCAGCGGCATTTTGTAATGACACGATTGATACTAATACGTTTTTCAGACGAGTCCGCATTATACGGCGGTTCCTCTGATTACGGCTCCTACGAGGCCCTCGCGAATCTTACAGTCTCCATTGCTGGCATAACTAAATACTCTAATTACAAGCGGACGCTGGACTTGGAGACGGCATTGCATTCTGCTGAATTCACCGCAAATGGAGCCACATTTCAAACGTACGCGCTACATCATTTAAATCCAGGACTTCCGGTGCTCATGCTCATGCTAAAATCCCCCCTAGAGTTCAATTCTGCACCTTTCCCGACCAAGTCTGTGTCTATCATGTCAGCTCCAACAAGCCACTACCCGACATCACATTTGGCCTAGTTGACAATTATCGAACAAACCCAGCTTCTACCGTAAAATGCTCTTCCAGTGGCATTTGGTTGAGCGGACGAACCGTAGCTGATGATGGCGAAGGGCTGATTGGGATGAAAATCGATGCCCAGGCCTCTGCACTCTCTTCTAGTGGACTAAAGGCAACATGCAATAGCAAAGGCCAGACGGTGCTTAGCACAAAATCCGTCAAATCCGCCACCATTATCGTGGCTTCAGGCACCGAATACGACGCAAAAAAGGGCAATGCTGCGAATAACTACTCTTTCCGCGGAGTAGACCCTCTTCCCGGTGTTGTTAAGACAATCAACGCAGTGTCTAAGAAGAGCTACAACACAATCCTTCAGAGACACGTTGCTGACCATGGCGAGTGGTTCAACAAGTTTACCCTAGATTTACCGGATCCTAATAACTCTGCGGAAGTCGACTCAATGGAGCTGCTCACCAATTACTCGACGGATAAAGGTGACCCCTTTGTCGAAGGTCTACTGATCGATTATGGAAAGTACATGTTCATTGCTTCATCGCGACCTGGGTCACTGCCTCCAAATTTGCAGGGCTCATGGGCTCCCGATGGCAACCCGGCGTGGAGCTCGGACTATCATATCGATGTGAATGTGCAGATGTAGGTTTCTGGCTCAAACGCACTTTGTTGATACATGCGTGGCTAACTATATGTGCATACAGGAATCACTGGCATGTTGAAAAGATGGGCTTGGGAGGGCTCACCGATCCTTTGTGGGATTTCATGACCTATACTTGGGTGCCTCGTGGGACAGAGACGGCCAGACTGTGGTATAATGCCAGCGGCTGGGTTGCCTTTACAAATACCAACATTTTCGGCCATACGGCGTAAGTTGTGAAATAAGTTTCGTTCAATCCCTTGCCCCTCTGACTTGCTATAGGCAAGAAAACGATGCAACTTGGTCAGATGTTGCACATGATATTGCCTGGATGAGTAAGTCTTCAGTGGTCGTAAATTCCAGAGAATGCTACTAATTGTTTCCATAGTGGCACATGTATGGGATCGCTATGACTATGGCCGCGATAAGAATTGGTATGCTTCTGTTGGCTACCCTCTGATGAAAGGTGTGGCCAGCTTCTGGATAGACTTGCTTGTGCAAGACGATTACTTCAAAGATGGCACCTTGGTTGCCAATCCTTGCAACTCTCCAGAGCACGGTCCTACGGTAGGCCCAAGTCTAGATTCTTTGTTTATGCGTGGAATCTAACAGGCGTTACAGACTTTTGGATGTGCTCAGTTCCAGCAAGTGATCTGGGAACTGTTTGACCACATCATCAAAGACTGGAATGCATCCGGCGACAAGGATGAGAGTTTCTTGAAACGGCTCAAAGAGTCGTATAGCAAGCTTGATCCGGGCGTCCATGTTGGAAGCTGGGGACAGATTCAAGGTAATCACCACAATTTTCCTCTTTCAATGCCAACCGTGAAACTGATTCACCCGCCGCAGAATGGAAACTGGACATTGACGTCAAAAACGACACTCATCGCCATCTCTCTCACCTCTACGGATTTTACCCCGGCTATGTCATCTCCGGCGTCCACGGCGACAACAAGACAATCATCGACGCCGTCACCACAAGCCTCTACTCTCGCGGAAACGGCACAGATGATTCCAACACCGGCTGGGAAAAGGTGTGGAGAGGCGCGTGCTGGGGCCAGCTTGGCGTCACTGATGAGGCTTACAAAGAGCTCAAATACACCATCGACATGAATTTTGCGGCAAACGGCCTCTCGGTGTACACTGCCGGCAGTTGGCCGTATGAGCTCGCTTTGCCGTTCCAGATTGACGCAAACTTTGGGCTTTCGGCAAATGCGCTGGCGATGCTGTACACAGACCTGCCGAAGAAATGGGGAGACAACAGCGTGCAGAAGGTGATTCTCGGCCCTGCGATTCCGGCAGAATGGGCCGGTGGCAGTGTGAAGGGAGCAAGTCTGAGAGGAGGCGGCACGGTGGACTTTGGCTGGGACGACGATGGAACTGTGAACAAGGCGGTGCTGCATGGGAGGAGTTTGCCGATTGTGGTGGTGAACAAAAAGGGCAAGGTGCTGGCAAGGCACTGATGCGAGCCTTTATCTAGGCAGTTGAAGAAACATTGAAGCTACAAGACAGAATGTTATAAGTGACGCAATTACTGAATCAAGTGACGATAGCACTCTTTGTCTCCATGCTGGGCGAACACAGTACTAATACGTAGAGAAGAAGTGCTGCGTCTATGTGGCGATGGCTTCATTTTTGTTGGGGTTGAGTTCTTAAGTTGTATCCAGCGGGAATAACATGAACGGGCAGTGACAGGTCGCTAGTAGTGGCGAGTTCCAGCTAAGAAGATCGAAGCGACAGCGCCTGGAGAAGCTTAATTTAGCCCCTGGCTCGCTGGGCTGTGGGTGGCGATTTGGGCCAATGAATGACGCGGTGGGCATAAGAGGCGTCACAAGAGCGGCGCTTGCAGGGCCAACCAAGAAACGCCGTGATGACGTGTGGGCGGATGTCGCATGTGATATTTCCTGATGGTTGGGGAACTTGATTGATTAAATGTTACCTTATAATGACTTTGTCCCTGCTTTGAATTCTTGAAAGAATCGTTACCGTCTGATATCAAAGTCTATCAAGACGCACATCTTTTGATGCTGCAGCACCTTTAACAGCGCATGCTTCAAGGCCACCCCGCCTAAATCAACCCCGCTGTCGCATCGCATCGCACTACATCGCATTGCATCGCATTGCATCGCATTGCATCGCAGCTAATCTATCGGATTCTCTCCTCAACTATACCTGTCGACGATCTTCATATTCTTCCCCTTTAATCTATTGTTCACAAACATCCTCCGCCATCATGGCTTCGGGACACAATGTTCGCGCCAACTCTCATCTTCCTAGCCCTTCACTCCTCCAAAGCTAACTCTAGTTTCAACACCAGGATCCAAAGCTGCTCTACTCCGTCGCAGGCGTCAAGGCCTATCACCTCGCAAATGGCACCGAGCAATCATTAACGCCATCGGGGCCGCAGACCCTGTCGCTGCTGATGGTGCCGACATCTTCGGGCTTCGCAGACCCGGCAAGCACTGGAAGTGGAAATGGGAACGGGGAGCAGGACTTCTACCTCCACCTGCATCTACCGCCAGAGCTCGATCTTCCCATGCCGGCGACGACTCAAATCTACCACCAGCCTCCCAGCAGCTATCTGATTCCGCGATGGGATCTCGGCCCCGGCAATGGCGCATTCACCCGTCTCGAGTTTCCCGTCGTCGGCAGCAGACCCAACGTTCAGGAGGACGTCGATACCTTTGAGACGATTCTCGCACAATGTACCGCCTTCCTCGAACGAGCGCCGGCTCCAGCTCCACCTCCAGAGAAGCGCAGACCCTCCGATGCTGCTAGAGCCAAGGCAAGAGAAGCTGGAAGAGACGAACCTCCCCCCTATAACCCAGCCAACTTTGACGAGGGCGAGGGATATGTTCGGGGCAGTCATAGCTCTCACTTGCCCGGAAGGATTGTTTTGGTTGATGAGGAGGATGGCAGCGTCATGGGCGAGCTTAGCGGCGGCTTCAATGTTGTCGAGGATGGTGATGTTAAACCTGGATCCAAAGGTAAGGCGAATAAGTTGCCAGTTTTCGTTGTGTACTCGCTCATCTCGCCATTAGAACCCGTCGAGATTATTCTCCCTGCCGATGGTAGCAACAACATCTCTGTTCAGCCTGCCTACGACTACATCGAAGATACTATGCACCCTGCCTACAAGAAATCGACCATTGTCTCGGCAGGCACCAAAGCTTCGCGGCTGCTCATTACTACGTCCGATTATCTCGCAAAGACAATGCAGAACCAGGCCGAAAATTTCACCAAGAGCACTAAACCAGCTGCGAATCCGATGACGTTTGCTCCTACAACTCACGACCATATTCGTCGTATAAACCATTATTCTACTAGAGTCGCTACTCTCTCGGCTCAGACCATTGGTTCCATCAATAACTTTGCCCAGAATTTTGGCGCCGGCATGTCAAAGCGCAAAGATGGAAAGGCACGTGGCTACGATAAGGATGGAAACGTCATTGAAACGTACAAGCCCGGAGTCTTAAACAAGAGCTTAATGGCCTTCAACACCGTTGTCGATGGCATGGAACATGCTGGCAAGACTTTGCTATCCGGCACAACTTCAAGCATGTCTACAATGGTTGGACACCGCTGGGGGCCTGAAGCAGGTGAAATGTCCAGGAACCTGGGCGGCGGCTTCAAGAACGTCGGGCTGGTGTATATCGATGTGACGGGAGTCTCGCGTCGCGCAATTCTCAAGAGCGTGGCAAAGGGCATGGTTGTCGGCAAGGTCAAGGGAGGAGGCCAAATCATCGTCGACGATAGTAACGGAACTGATAATATCGCGGTTGTTTCCGGAGGCAATGGCAAAGGCAACGGCAGTAGGAGCGCCAGCGGCAGTGGTAGCAGTTCAAGAAATGAGTCTAGAAGCGGCAATGGAAAATCAGGCGCAGTACACGACACATATGGAGGCGGCGCAACGATTCCAGGGAGCAAAGAGGGCAACGGCAATGGCAATGGGAAGAAGGCAGCCTGGTAACTGTATGTAAGAGATTGTATATAAGAGACGAGACGATCAGTCTATATTGATGGCAGCGCCGCCGCTTGGAGATACCACCATATGAGAAACGACTCTGCCTAACGCGATTTCCTCAAGTTTTTTTTTTTTTTTTTTTTTTTTTTTTTTTTTTTTTTAATATCAAAACGGAGTATATAAATAGTTCGCAATAACAAAAATATTAAATTAAGAATTCGATATTCCTTTTCTTGCAAGACATCTCCAAGACGACCTCTTTCAAAACCAATGTCACGTGCCCACGCGCGCTTCAGCGATGACGGCACACGCTTCGTCCAAACTCGAGCTTCACCGGAGCTTTTGGCTACAACCGCGTGGCTGAAGCGCCACATTTCTCGTCTCCAGAGCTTAATCGCTAACCGCAATGTCGAAAATACGGGTGTAAAGGTCCTGGATGATCCATTGTCTATGCGCTCTTCTCAATATTCACCGCCCGCGACACCAATTCGCTGCTCGAATGCTCGTCCGCCCTGACCCCACCATTGTCCCTGTTCGTGTCCCACGATAGAACTGTCAAAAGCAATCAATGTGCCGATACGAGCTCCTGGGCGTCATTATCCTTATCATCCATCGCATAAGCGACTCCCTCAAAGCTAGAAAGGCTGGTAACAAGTGCGTCACCTGTTCCTGATTGACAGTCGCAGCAACAGCAGCTGTCAATCGCATAGTCCCATAGCCCTGATGCCCTGATCTAACCGCAAAGCTCCCTCAGATCCCTGCCGCCTGAGCCATGCTCCACGAAATCCTCCTCTCTCTCTCGGGGCATCCGTCGCCTCTCCTCCGAGCCGGAACTACCGATTCGGGCCCGGTGTCCGGCGTCACGCCTTCGGAACGCCAGCTACTAGCCTCGGCGGCGCATCTCAGCGACATCCACATCAAGCTCATCAAGTACGCCGGCCAGATTGCCGGTGCTCATCCGTCGCCGATATGTCGGGCTGTGGGCACGGCTATACAGTCTATACATTTGTCTGCTTTCCAGCGCAAGATATTAGAAGTGGAGGAGAGCATATTAAAAGAAGATCCTGAGCTGGTGGGCGAGTACAATATCGTGCCTCTGACGGCCGTAATGGGCGAGTTCACACAGTGGACAAGGCGATTCGAGTGGCTCTGGGACATTGTTCAGTATATGGTCTCTAAAGATGAGAAGGGAAATGCATGCTGTGGCTCACAAATCATGAATCGCCTGAGAACCGAGCTGCAAAGCGGCTACCGGGATGTTGAGGAGGCGGCTATGAGTTTGGTCAAGGTAGCTGAGACGGCGTGGCTAAAGCAGGTTTCGGCCTGGGTTCTTTATGGAAGACTTCCCAGCCTAGGAGGCGACGATTTCTTTATCCAGAAAGTAGATGGGACTGCCGAGGTATGACATGTAACTTGTCCTTGAGTGTATTTGCCCCTTCTTTTCCTAACCTCTCAACAGTACATTTATGAGCCAGAACTACTGCCAGGATTTGTCACGCCATCTACAGCAGCATCGATGCTATTCATTGGCAAATCTCTAAATCACACACGTGTCAGGGCCACAGTCGACTCGGGCATGGGTGGACTGGATCACCTCTCTACAAAGCTACAAGAGCTAGCCAGCCTATCATTTCCCGTCAACGGCGCCACTTTCTCAAGAACCATTGTCTCTATTCGACTGTCACTTTCTCAAAACACCCTTCAAAAGATCTTACCCACCGCAAAAGTCATTGAGACGCTGCAGCTTCTGAGAGAATTCTTCCTGCTAGGCCGGGGAGAGTTCGCTATGGCCTTAACACAAGAAGCCGACGACAAGATTCGAAATCGTTGGCGAAGGGCAGGCAACCTCGCTCACGAAAAGCAAGATGGAATGAAAAACTTGACCGTCAAAGATGGAGAGGTGTCTGCCGTCTTAGCAAGGACTTGGGCTGTTCTAGTAGCCATGCAGCGAAACCAGGTAGAAGAAGACGAACTGCTGGAGCTGGCAAGAGATTTGCTTCGGCTACACCTCACAAAGGCTACTTTGACGCCTCCCCTCGTCAGCCCAGGCCTCAACGCCGCCGAAGCCAAGATAATCGCTTCATCGCCGTTTCGTAATCTGCTCTTCTCTGTCCCAGCAACGCTATCTATCCAACTACCCTCCCCTCTCGACATGGTCATCTCCCCATCCGACCTTCAACTATACTCTTGCGTCAATTCATACCTCCTGTCCATGCGTCGAGCTCACATTCGGCTTACCGATCTATGGAAAATCACCTCCCTAAGACGCCATCATCCCGCCCCTCGAGGCGCAAACGAATACGCGGGCACTCTCAGAGAACGTTGGTCAGCTCGCGCAGCCGCTCTCCGAAGCTCCTGGACAACCGCCAGCGCAGCCATCTTCTTCCTCGGCGAGACAGAAGCATACTTCCAGACAGAAATCGTCGAGGGCCTCTGGGAAGGCTTTCTCATCTGGCTCACCGGCAAAGAGCGGCGCCGAGACGGCGGCCGTTCAGGCGCCGCAACTCCAGCCGCACACTCCGCCAAGCACAGCATAGCCACGACATCCGACTGGAGGCCCGGCTCCTCCAGCAATGCCACGAATCCCAACGACGTATCCAAACTCCTCTCGCGACCAGCTCCCGATCCGCAGACCCTCGTCACGGCGCACTCCTTGTATCTCCGCACCCTCGTCCACCGCCTCCTCCTCACACAGCCCGCCTTCACCAGTCTCCTATACACCCTGCTCAACCACATCGACCATCTCGTCACGCATATTCAAAGACTCCACTCCATCTTCACCTCCATTGACCTCGAAGCCGACGCCGGCGTCCTCGACTCCTCCACCGATCTCGACCACGAAGAGCGGCAGCTCATGGCCCTCATTCGTGGCGTGGAAGGCAAGATTCGGCAGGGCATAGAGGAAGTCGTCGGTGCGCTGCGCGGGCTCGAAGGCGATGTGGAGTTTCTCGCGCGCTGGGAGGGTCTTGATGGGACGGTGGATGGGCACGAGGAGTATGGCGACGGGGAGATGTATGTCCCGGCGAGAGTGGGAGGGATTAATCGTCTGTTGATGAAGCTGGACTTTGGCACGTGGATTAATACGCAGGGAGAGTATTAGAAGGCTGATTTGGTACGGAGAAGGTTAGCGTTATATGTAATTGGCGTTATGACAACATTTTGGCCTCATTTTGTCCTTCTATAAGCAGCATTTGTCTCATGAGTATTAATGATATTAATTCACTTAATTGAGGAATAAGAGAGTCATGTGTAAATAGAATCCAATGATTTCATTCTCAATTTAGGGATTCCAAAAGATCAAAACACCCTAGCCCAGCTCTATCTATATGTAATATTCCCTATTTATATACTCGTTTCCTATATCCTATGCTGTCATATCAATTCGTATCCAAAATAATCCATCATGTTAATACCACGCATCAATCTTTTGTCGGCGCTTTCCAAAAATTCCAAGAGGCTATGATTAGAAAGAAGAAGTATAGAAGAGAAGAAGAATGACGAAAAAAAAAAAAAAGAAAAAGCAGTCCCAGGCGCCAATATATGTGTGTATGTATATGTATCCGTTATATAATCCCTTTCCCATGTATGTATGCAGTATCCCCAATTTTTTTATTCGCTCATCATCCAGTAAATAGAAGATAGAAGAAAGAAGAAAAGTAAAAACATCAAATTCAATTCAAAACAAAAAAATGGCAGACGCTCGCTCATGTAAATTTCGTAAAGTCCTTTTATCTTTCCGGCCGTACAATTCATATGATCTTTATAACAAAGGGAACAGTGAAACAAAAGAAAGGTCAAATGAGTGTAAGTGTAGAGATCGAAACGAAACGAGATGCGTTTCCTCGATTTTCTCAAAAGTTTCGTAATTCATTGTTCATGTTGTGGTGCTGTGTTCGTATATGTGGCTGTTTTTCTCAGTTTCTGAAAGTCGTATAAAATGTCTTCTGTTTTTCGAGGATGCAATGTTTTCTGTGTCTAGAACGGATGAAATATGAGAAATCTGTCGATGTCGTTCTGCCATAAAAGCAGTTTAATAAGCGAGCACAGTGTGTCCTCTGAGTCGCAAGGGACTGAATGTCTGGGCCTTATTCAGCAGTCCGTGTACAAGCGTCTTGGTTCGTGGCTGAGACACTGAAACGGTGTGATTGTTAACGGTAGTGGCGTTACCAACAGCGGCAGTGGCTGTCGTAGCAGCAGCACTTGGTGCGGTGTGGGGCCGAGCTGGTGTGACAGGGCGGCTGTAAGTGCCAGCCTTTTTCGCTGGTGGCCAGCGGCTGAGGATGGAGTCATCGACAAGAGCCATGAGACCAGTAGCGATGATGACACTGGAGCTCACGTTAGAAACTGCTTGACAAAGGGAAGAAATGGGAGAAGACTTACTCGGCTACGTCAGTCAAGGCCTCGATGATAGACTTGTCGTTGATCCACATGTAGCACTGGGGAATCCAGTTGCCTGCAGCCTGGTCAGCCTCGACCTGGGTCGGGCTGCGGCCCTCAGGCAGAATAATGGCCACCGGCTCAATTTCCTTGTCGCGAATCAGATGGAACGCAGTCTTGCCAAGAGCCTTGTCCATCACTCGGCGCCAGGCGTAGTTGTGTCCCCACCATTGGAAGTCGTATTGCTTGCCTAGGCGACGCACGATGTCGACGCGAGCGTAGTTGCTAAACTCAAGCTTGAGAGTGTTGAGCGGGATGGGCCGTGCCGAAGGGAGCTTGGGCTCATCAGAGTCAGAGCTTGCTGCTTCATCGGAGTAGATGGAGCCACCGCAGCCCCAAGAGGTGTTGTTGCTACCAAAAGATGGACGGCGAGGGTCAGGAGTAGTAGACGCAGACAAGGCAGCGGCCTTTTCGGCAGAAGCGCCGCTAGATCGTCGGAAAGAGGTCTTCACCGAGCGCAAAGCACTGGTGACGGATTTTGAGAGAGAAGAGGATGACGATACGGTTGCGCGCTCAAGGCGGGGGTTGGCGCCTTTGGAGTTGCATACCTCGCGGCCAGAATCGCGGCAATATCGTCTCAGCGAAAACTCTCGCTTAGCAAGATCGTGCATACGAAGGTGGAAGAGCTGGATGGCAACGGCACGGCGACGGCGTGATGACAGATCCGGCACAATAGCATCAACACGGAGGTTCATGTTACCATCGGCAGTTCGGTCGTCATGACGAATGGACAGGCGGTCCATTGACGGGAAGAGACGCGCAAAAGTCTCTGGGTCTGAGGATCGGACCGAGATCTCAGGATTGGGCATGCAGTTGTATGGCGGCAGGGTAGAGGGAGGAATGCCTGGTGAGGCAGCAGAATCTTCTTCGTCCTTGTGGTCATTGTCGGAATCGTTGTGAGACTCTGATGACTTGTCGTCTGAGTAGGCAGAGTCGTATGTATTGACTGACGAAGAAGAGTTGGAGCCAGTATCTACCATTGATGGAGGCAGTTCCTCCCAAGTATCGCGCTCCCATGTGTCCCTTGACAAGTGGTGAGAGTCATAGTAGGACCCCGATACATAGCTGGAGGTCTGGTCGTACTGGCGACTCGACGCATAGTAACGACTTGAAGCTGCTGTTGAGTTCCTGCTGCGGGCCATGCTAGAGGCTGTGGTCCTGCTGGCCCTTGACGCTGCGCGAGCCTGTCTCCTTGTAGGGACGGCCATTGGGGATGCGCTGCGCGATAAAAAAAAAAAAAAAAAAGGGTTAAGAATGACTGGAGAGGGCGTTGAAGGGTGTTACTCTGGGATATTGTTTGCGATGATGGCTGGTGCTGATGTTGTAATAGCAATTGTTGGTTGTGCGAGTAGGAAGTGGTAAGTGGTGTAAGTGTTGTAAGTGGTGTATATAAGTGGCTATGGTCTTGGTGTGTGTTTTTGATGTGCCCTCTTTGGTGAGAGTCGGTGTCGGTTTATATCAAAAGACGCCAATATGACAAATGCAGCACTTATCCAATCAAGCAATTGTGCGCATAATCTGCAAGCTCTATCGAGTTTCCGAAATGTAGTCGACCAAGGACGTCATTAAGGCAGAATGCGTGCGCTTTGGTAGAGTGCAAGTGCTTTCTCATCAAGCTATGAAGTCGAGAGTCTTCTCAAAGTAAGACCATGACCGCACCCGTGGTGTGATATATGTGTGAATGCCAGACCCCCTCTGTTATGTCATCTCACCTTCCGATGCGCCAGTCACTCTTGCATCGTAGCGGATCTATTAGGCGGCAAGCCACTCTCGAGTCTTTACTGTGTTCGGCATGCAGGCCTTGGGCCAAAGAGAGATACAGCAAAGCATGCAAGCACACAGCACAGGGAGAGAGTGAGCAGGAAGAAAACATGGAGACGCTTAATGGGCACAGGCAGGGGGCGTGTGAACCGGGACGAGTGGCAGGCCCCGCCAGAGGCTGTGTAAGACGAATAGGAACGGCTGGCCAGCTAACCAGCCCAATACCGACTTGCTGGCAAATACGGGGAGTGCATGCCTGGCCAAGCACCAGCAAGGAGAATGGCAAAATTTTCACTCCGAGCAGAGCTCCAATTCGCCCTGGGCAGTGGGCGGCGGCCCAAGGCAAGGCCTGGCCTGGGCAAAAGAAGGAGAACGCCAGCGCAATGGGCCGCAGCCGCAGAGTCGACAGCCGCGTGTTCAATGGCGGACCCTGGCTCACGCATGTCAATGGATCCCCTCCTCTGCTCTATCGCCCTCTAGTCGGCCTCTGTGTCTGGTCGTCCAATCGCGGCCGCGGCCGCGGCTGCACAATGCAGGAGCTTAGAGCTCTGAGCTTTGGGCCGCAGAAATATGCAACTCCTGGAAGACTTGCTGAAAGACGCCCATGTCCGGCCGGACTGGACATGTCTGCATCGCAGGTTACAACGGCCGAGTTGGATGCATCTTGCCTCTTACATGCCGTATAGAAACGTCCCGGGGAGCAAGGTATATTGGCACAATGTAAAAAAAGAACGTGCTCCGAAATGGATCTCATGGCCGGGGTAGAACATTTTCTTTCGTCTCTCATCCCTGAGCCGCGGCATAATAGACCGTAGACGGACCTCTAAGAGCGCACCAGGTCAAGATGCGTCCACAGCGTTCTGACACATATGAGATCGATGACACCATAATGCTCCGCCAGCGCTGGATGTATCTAGTGGTAGATATGCGAGGCGTCAGCAGTGATATGTTATGCCCGGAATCAACATTATCCATGGCTTTCATCTAGGTAATTTCTGGTCTTGTCTTTTCTTTTTTATTTCCTTTACTTCCTATGCTGTCTTGTTCTTCGATCGGTGGCCCTCCTTGTAACATTGCTACTTGTCGTTTCCGAGAGTGCCCGGCTCGCGAGTAACGATACTTGTAAACGGTCATGGTCCGGATCAATACCCGGCTGGTGGTGTCCGCTCTGCTACGTGGCGAGCAAATAGACCACGATGGAGAATCCCTCAGCTACCAAGCCTCTCTCGATGATTCCGCAACAACTCTCGCCTTTCTTGTACGGTAGCTAGGCCTTTACGCAGATGGCAAATTCAATGAGAAATCAGAGGCACAAATCGCGAGATGCTTTGTGCGTTTTCGGACATGCACAGCGTAAATCTTGGGCTCTCACCGTCGGCAAACCCCATCAGGAGCTGAAATGTCCCTGGTGAGAAGCCTAGAGATTCATCATCAACTAACATCTGTAAGCCAGCAGATCCCCTGGCCATGACTGAGACACTACGGAGCGCCTTGCCCGCAACAGCACGCGAGACAGCGCAAATAGAGTCACACGTACCTGCCAGCCTCTGGATATCGGGTGCGCCGCCTCACTGAAAATAGCATGGCAGCTACCAACGTACGAAGCATACATAGGCACCATCGTCAGCGCCGTCGCTCTCGTGATGACAGAGGCCTGTTCCCCTTGTACACTTGGCCTTGGCGCCGGATCTGCCAGTGGGCGCATGAGTGGCGCCAGAATGAACAAGTCACCGCTGGAGCGGCGCTCTAAGCCCAAGCTGGCTGCTGCCGAGTGCGCTGGCAGACTGATTGGTTAAGCGCCCAAGGGATAAGAAGCTTGCCCGTTGACACATCAGCAATCTGTGGCTGCAGCTAGATGGATTGAGCGAACAGCAGGCCGCATCGGTGCGATCCATGGATCCCGTGGGTGCCCAACTTCAGGCGAGGGCTCTGCCAGGCCACTCGCTCGCTTGAGCGTGGCTCTCGGAAAATACTAGCAATACTAGCACCAGGCGGGGGATATTCCTCAGCATGTGCACATTCATTGCTTGTGCCTTGTGGTGTTCATCCATCCCGTGTGCTATTCGCTGTTCGCTCTTTGCTGATTGGCGATGATTGGGACTGGGTGACCCTCAGCGCACGAGGCCCAACAATGCAGATTTGATTTGCACTGTGGGCGAGATGCGTTGCATGGCTGCATAATTTCTTCGACTTGACGAGGCACCATGCGATTGGTCTCCTCCCGGAGAATTGAAGAGAAAAAAAATTTCAGCATCCATCAGGGAACGGAGGTTGCATTCTGCATCGCGAAATAATCACCAATGGCAACGGCCAATTGAGGTTGATATCTGGGCACCCGTTCGACTTCTGACGAGGCCCTCAGCCTTGCCTATCACAAGCTCGCAACAGATTCTGCGATGCGGCAACTTTGCCTTTATCCCCTGCCGTCCCCATTCGCCCGTCATTCTCACCAAAATTATCAGTTGCTTGAGCTGCACAAGAGCCAATGCATGCATTCCCAATGCTGATTCTCCTCACTTGTCTATCGTACAATGAGTGAAATGTAACGGCGTGAAGAGTCCGGATGCGCCCATTTGCGAGCCCATCGCCACCAGCAACAGCAGGATATTAGCCATGTGAATATCCAGTTGGCTCGATAAGAGCGAGGTATTGCATCAATAGCCTGTGGTGCCAGTGTGGTGTGTGTCGGCCGGCCATTCGTCAATTTCACGCCACTTGCGAGTCGTGCCTCGGACACGAGCTGCACGATGTAGCAGCGGCTTGGCTCCTAGCCAGCTTTTTGGCGTTTTTTTTTTTTTTTTTTTTTTTTTGCGCATCCATCCCTAGCTGCGAGGAGAATCAGCGGAAATACTTGAAAGTTGAACGCGACACGAGGCTCTTGTAATACCTATTGGATCAAGTCAAGTCTGAGCTTTGCATCCATTGTTTGCTGCAGACTGCACCGCGAGAGATGGACGCGATTGTCGCTTTGCCATCCCTTTGCCCATTCTCCCTCTTTCACCGTTCGCCGCTAAGTCGTTAAGCATAACTCGTCTCTATCACGACGGAGAACGTGGGGGACAGCCAGCAAACGCACCCCACACAATGATATGTTGCACTGCAGGGAGGGGAAAAAGGCAGATGACCTTGCGATAATGTCGTGTGTCTGTGTTGAGACGCTGAGACACCGGGAACGGCTCACAGAGTACCTAGGTACTATGGACTAAGATAGATGCTCATTTACATCACATGCGAATATTACCTGTAACCTGTAATATGAAGAGCACAGAGGGCAGTGAGGACGAGGATGCAACTGACAGAATCAGGGCATTGATTAATATACGGTGCATGGAGGTTGCAGCTTCCAAGGCATCAAGTTGCTGCTGCAGTGCCCGACGGTTATCGATAGCATTCTGGGTGTGTCTAGTACCTGTACCTGCCTGCACACGGAACAATTGGAAGAGAAGGAGGTACTGTACTTGATACTGTGTAAGGGCATACGGATAGAGGCAGAGGCGCCGATATAAGGCATTATTTTGTGCCTGGATCTACAGCACAGCCTAAGGGGGCAGATACGTGTAAGTCAATTGCTGGTTGGCCTTGCTATTTCGTAAATGCGCGTCTGACTACCAGTTGTCTACCTACCACGTCCTGCTTGCTATTGAATGAAGATTATAATCGAAACTCATATTATCCCTAAGCCCTTGAACGAATGGAAGAATCATGATGAGTACATTGGTCAAGTACTGCTGCGCTGCCTGTCTCTTCGGTCCCACATTGCTGATTGCAGCAGGATGGACATACCTATTTTGGATATACGGCAATACGGCCATCGGCATCATCGTCTCATTCTTACTGCTATAGATCCCGAAGCCCGGTTGCCTAGTGAATGGTTAATGATGGGCATGACTGGCGCCGGACAAAATGATTTTGACCTGTAGCCAGCAGCAGTGCCTCGGAGAGCCGCAAATGCTTTTTCTTACAGGTTACACGACTGTCTTCTATTACCATCAAAGAAATATATCTTGCAGTATATCTATGTAAAACTATCCAGCAATAATCAAGTCTACAGGTAAAATATCAGTAGCGATTAAGTCATGCCATGCTTCGTAGAGACAGCTTTTATACCATCCGTCCAACTCTAGCTCGTCCTACCCACCCCTCTTTGGATATTCTGCTCGAATGGATACAATACACGTACCAACCAATTCACCTTCCATCCACCGAGCCTCAATTGGCCGGTCTATCCCACGCTTATTTTCAGGAACCAAAGCCAAAATCGCTGCCGGCGTCTCTGAAGCTCGAGTCCGATTCGCCATGTCTTCTCGGAATAATACTTTCCCCCCTGTCCGCAGCCACTCATACGCGACCCTTACACCGTCTTATCGCTCCAACGTCTCGCCTCCCCGCTATCGGCTGCGACAAACTCCACGATGCTCCACGATGCTCCACGATGCTCCACGATGCTCCACGATTTCGGAAACCCGAGGCCCAAATGAATCCATCATAGACCAAGCCAGACCAGATGACTACATACCGCCAGCAATAGGAGTTTGCGGCTCAACGGCTCAAAGCTTCTAACCAAGGCCTCTCCTCGTCTCTCTCTCTACCGTTTGCCACTATTACCTCTCGCAGCATCAAGCGATATCTGGTCTGATCTGATCTGCCGCATCTGCATCGCCCAGGTTCTTTCGCTCCCTCCAGCATTTGCACGCTAAGAGCAGCAGCGTCTGTGTCTCGTCTCCGCCCCGGCTCTCCTCGCCGTGCCACCCTCGCATCGTATCCTTATCCTTGCCCGCAGCAAAAATGACCGCCGATGCCATCTCCGGGTCCGGGCCCGCACCCGGCTCGCTCGCAGCGAAGCCTCTCCGGCTGCTGATTCTCGAGGCCGACACGCCGCAGCCAAACACCAACGCAAAGTATGGCGGCTATAGAGGCGTCTTCACGGCGCTGTTGACGGCGGGCGCAAAGGCCATGGATCCGCCGCGGCCGCTTGCCGATGTGGCCTCCATCACAGCGCTCAATATTGTCGAGGACACACAGTCGTATCCGTCGCTGGACGAGGTCGATGCCATCTTGATCACAGGGTCGCGCCACACAGCGTTTGACAACGACCCCTGGATCCTGAAACTAGTGGAGTATGCAAAGCAGGCCATCGACTCCGGCCGCATCAGAGTCGTGGGCGTGTGCTTCGGCCACCAGATCATTGGCAGGGCCATGGGCGCGCCCGTCGGCAAGAGTGATAAGGGCTGGGAGATTGCCGTCACCGAGGTCGACTTGACTGACAAGGGCAAGGCCATTTTCCAGCTCGACAAAATGGTGAGCTTGCATGTGTTGCCCGTACAATTACATTGCGCTAACGTGAATCCTTTCTTGCAGCGCATTCACCAGATGCATCGTGATGTTGTTCTAGAATTCCCCAAGGATGCCATTCCTCTGGGCGGCAATCAAATATGCCCCGTCCAAGCAATGTATAGCCCTGGCCGCTACATTACCGTTCAAGGCCACCCAGAGTTCACTGCAGAAATCGTTAATGAGATCGTCATCAACCGACATAAAGCTGGCATCTTTACGGATGATGTATATACGGACGCTCTCAGCCGCTTGTCCAATGAGCACGACGGCGTTGCAATTGCAAAAGCCTTCCTCAACTTCATGAGGCACGGTTAAAGTACAAGGATGACGCGACAGGACAGTTTTGCAGGAGCTAGCTTGGCAACATACCCAGCTTCATATCCAATCCATTTCATAGCTGGGGCCAGGGTCGGTGATTATAATATGTATTTATATGTAAGGATACTTTTAGCGCATGGTTTATTTGTTCTAGATGCATCGCGTTGCCAAAATGCGGTGAGCTACACTTACTCCGAAGATCCTGGTTACTGAGGGTTTGATGCAGCCACTGCGCCAGTCGACACGCACTCATTATCGCAGAGAGGGTAGAGAACAGGGTCTTGATGTGATATGAAACGTGGGAGCAATGAGAGTGGAAAGTGAACAATCAGTATCGCATCTTTCTCTTTGTATCATATCAAATGAGACCTTTTTTTCACTAGATTACTATTCTCGATTATTCATCCGCCACTTGAACACAACGACGCATCAAGTTCAATTTATCCATTTAGACGCTATAAGAAGATAGATACTTTAGCAGCAATCAGCTATCGTTTTATGTTCTATTTGTATAACGTTATATCATAGCCCTTGAAAAGTTGCCAAGAGGTGCCATTCGGAATCTAGGTCCTATACTCTCTAGGGGACCACCTTACATAAAAATAGAACTTATGTTTCAGCACACCACCATTATATAGCACAGAGTTCATTCCACTGTTTTACAATCATTTCAATCTTTTTTTTACTTCTTCTATTTCGTGTGGTGTAGTATTTCCATGTAGACTAGCCGCCTCGTTAAGCTACAGACAAATTGCTAGATAGTGAAGTTAAGATGTGCAGCAGCAATTTCTCACAGTGAATGCCAACGTCATGGCTACTGAATAAGTTAGTTTTAGAATAATATTGTTCTTATATTGACGAGATACAATTTGTCTGCCGAGAAGCTTGGCCTTGTGAGAGATACCCACTATCTAATAATATCAGGTCTACTACCATGTACTGTAGCGCCCGAAACGATTGTCCGCTTTGTTAATGTAAAGTTTCCCTCCGCATGGACCATTTTTGTGGCGCATTGTGGCTGCTACCATGCGCAGCTTCCAAGCAGGTCGTACCCTCAGCGACGACCATACTACGAGCCGGAACTAACCTTTGTTTGTGAGGTCAATTTGCTGCCATGGTCCCATTCCTACAATATTTGGTCAGCAGTTACGAATAGTAACGTGGGCAGTAATGATCGGCGTAATAACAATGACACTACGCGACACGCGAGAAGCCTGATAAAAGTATGACTGGACTTACATGTTAATATCAGTATGGGTAACCCGAGGTTTGACAGGGTTTGACAGGGTAAAAGTTGATGGGTTCAGCGAGAACCACCTCTTTTGGTACCGTGATTGAGCATACGCTCCAGTAGGCTACTGCATCTTGATATAACATAGTTGTTAGATTTGGCTAGCTTACACATCGTTACAGGATTATCCGAATCAAAAATACGCTCATCGGATCGAGTAGTAACAATTACCCCAGATACGAGGGGGCTCTGAATCGTATTGTGAATAAACTCAGTAGTCCTAGATTATAGAGGGTTTAGAAAGATGAACCATACGAATTGAAAATATAAGCGTTACGTACACCTTGTTATCCAAGAAGTGAGGTGACGTATAAATAGTCTCGGTGTACTCATTATCCTGTTTCCCCAAGGCATTAGGATATATCCTCTTATGTCGTAAATATATCAGGCAGTTGGGACATACCAGATCGCCATCAAACTCAAACAGGGCACGATAATCAGAAATAGCTTCTACTTATAACTATCCAAGCTAGATCAAGAACCAATTTTTGCAACCAGTGTTATTGGTGCTATCATTACTATTAGCAAGCAGGGCAATCACGAACTGCTTGGGACGGCCTTCTACAAACCGCTTAGTTCATTCACAGCCTTCGTAAAGGTACTCAATGACGCCATGGCTGGAGATACTGCCTCCATTGTCAGCATCCTTTTTCAGCGCCATATCCCTTATCTAAAGGATATATGAGCTATCGGCAATAGCACTGGCCCAGGCTTGGATGATTACTTGTTCGAGGGTACCGCCAGCGTGCTCTGTACTGATCATGATAATATATTGGGCTATAACGTGACCTGGTGGAAGCAGTACATCAACCACCAAGTCAATACATCATCCATCTTCGGCGCCTACTGGCCCACCGATCTAGTATCTAAATGACATGTAATCTTTAGAACTTTTATCCTAACTGGATTTTAAAAGATCCTTTACTACCCTCTCAGCTGCGTATTTAGTCTTGGCGAAGCTGTTTTCCGGCCATCCTACCACCCCATTCTCTTCGTGTTCAACCTCCTCGACCCTGTGACATCTCTTAGCGCCGTCCATTCTATATTCGCCCAACACCCTGGAGCCAGCCTCATCATCCCCGAGGCCCTTAGGCACGGCGCTTTGGGAGCCGGCGATGGTGCCCCTGCATATTCATCGAGGTTATTTTGACATTAGAGTCGTGGCGTCCGGTGAGGATTCTTGTATGCCCGTTGCCTTGCTACTATCTTCGCTGTATACAAAGCTCTTGAACCCCTTCTCTTTAAGTTCTTTGCTGGATAGAGGCGTTGAGCAAACTACTACAAATGAGTTCTTGCTAGCGCTAATGCTTACTATCTTAAAGCATCCGTTCTTAACGTAGTTCGCTGCCTTTATCAGCTCCTCCTCCACAGTACCATCGCCCGCTGCACGCAGTGTACGGAAGTCAGACGCAGCGTGCATATTATGGTATATAATATCGAGGTTTGGGATGGAATCCCATGTTGAACTTGAAGAAGACATTATGCGAGTGAAATTTGCTATTGGTAAACTAGAAGTGGATTAGTTAATTGGAATTTATAATTGGAATTTATGGGTTTAAAGAAGGAAAATTCATTCCTACCGGCTTGGAAATAAATAATACTTTAGGATCGAGAGTTCGTATTGAAAGAGTACTTGCTTATAGTATTTATAAAACACTAATAACTACCTATCTCTTACAGAATAAGGATGGACAGAATGATCTCTATATATATACAATCATTTTATGTGGAAACCCAATAACAGCCACACAGGTTTGCGCCATTTTCACATAGATCTGGACTTGGTAAGTCCTTACAGACGTTTCCTTCAAGGCTGCAGTGATAATTGCGGGGTTCGCTTTATGCAATAATTTGTGTCAGCCTGAGAGCGGCACTTGAATACTTAGCCACCTGCAGGGGGGAAGATTGATGGGAGTTGTATCAATCTATGAAATTGTTATTAGCTATAAAAGGCAAAATAAATAATATTACATATATATTTACTATTTGATCTGTGCCTAAAACCGCAAGCGGCGAAGATAATGCGACCTTGCAAAGCCCAAATAGAGCGAAGAACAGTGTCTGTTAAGGGAAGCCATATTTAATGTAAAAAGGCCCTACAATCTTTTATATTCTCGCAGCATACGCAAGTTTGCCTCCCCTTGATTGGTGGGAGAACACGAGCTATAATAATTCATTGTTTTCTTGTATATGCTGTTGGCTTTTGGTTTACTAAAGTTCCTTTTTATATAGTTAGTTCCTGGTTTACTGAAGTCTCTTTTTATGCAGCTGGTTCCCGGTTTACACAAGTTCTTATTAATGCTGTTGGTTCTTGGATTACTAGTGTTCTTAGATTACTAGGATTCTTGCTCATGCTGTTGGTTCTCTAATTACTGATTAGTACTTATATTCTTTTATATGTTGCATTTTCGTGGCAGGTGTTTTAGCGATGTTTATTTCAGTTTGGTATGCGTCCAGCAACTTTGGTCTGCTGATTGACGTATCTAACTAAAGATACTAGGATCATATTTATGCGTATCGACCCTGAAAGTAGCATCCGCCTCCACCGAGACATGCTTTCGGTTCTAGTCAAGTATTACACTCTAGTTAAATAATCCGCTCTCAATTTACTAATTTTTTATAGAAGCCCCGTATACACTATTGAACAGCACAAATCCGAAAATCTTAATTGGTGTATTATATAAGCTCTTGGCTGGCCTTCTGCATTATACTAACAAGATGGAGGTTCACGAATGATATCGAATCCGTTGATCTACATCTTCCACAGTCGCCGCAGAATCTTAGAACTGGTATATAATAATGGCGCGCTCCATTGATAGATGCTCTTCTGATATAAATCTAGCGATCGCATCCTGCATCGGCTCTATAGTCGACATTGGCGTCGGCTCACCTCTTACAATGATTAGTCTCCCTATCCTTCTCCCTATGATCTTCATTCTTCAAAATTTTTATTTAAAGACTTCATTTCAGCTTCGCTTGCTCCAGGTTGAGGCACAGGCGCCTTTGCTCCAAATGGTGAGTGCTATCCTGGAAGGTCGCGTCACCATTCGCGCTTTCAATCAAACCAATATATGGCTCGTCTCATGTTAGATTGCATAAATCGAGGCTTAATGATGGGATATATGTTTAAGTTGGTGCAGATATGGGTTACGTTGATGCTGAGCTTCATTAATGGATGCTTGGCCATCGCACTCGCAAGTCTGCTGATCAGTCTTGCTAGGTCAAATAGCGTTACTTAGGGGGGGCCTCATGCAACTCAATATCATTCAGCTAGGACAGGAGGCCCTACTGCTGCTTACATGGTGGACAAGATTTGAGTCGACTATGACTTACATAGGTCGCATCTGCGATTACGCCCAGCGCACGCCGCAAGAACATATTCAAATTCCTGAAGCGCGTATTGACTGTACTTGGCCCGAGCATGGTAGAATATAGCTCAAAGATATATCACTTGCTCATCGGTATGTTTTTTCTTTCCTTTCCGACTCTATCAAGGGCTATATCACATCATGATAGCTTTCAATACAAATATTTACGAAGATGCCCACTTTTTGTGTCGTGAATCATATATTAGCTCGTTCAATCTCACAATACCATCGTCAAAATACCTCCCCCATAAGGTGTGAGTATGTTTGTGGAAAGCCAAGGTGCTGACGATAATTTTCCACATTAAATTTCTTTCAGGGAAGCCAGGCTTTAATAGACTCAGCTGCTCCCCTTGACTTATAAGAATGCAAATAATGTGCTCTTTTCAGAAAATCCTTTGAAATGCCGATGTTTGGTATATTTGTGCTGTACGAATCATGAACAGTATTAGGCGCTTCTTGAGATCGAGTTGTAGAATGAAGCTTTTTTCGCTCTTCAAATAATGATATGTAACTCTTTTCACCCATAGATAGGTAGAACTCATATCTTGGATCTTAACGTTCTTGAGTGTCAAAAGTAAAGGCTAGTCAAATATATTACGTGTGCTGATCAGGACATTCATACTCTCCACGACGGCTCTCAAGGTTCTTGCTTAAAGTCACGAGCCCTAAAGATTGATAAGAGCTTCTTTGATCTGGCTTTTCATTTTAAACTTTACCCCCAAAATTATGAAATCCGTCTGTTGAAGTGGTTATTTACATCACTTGAAAAACTTTGCTCATTCTGCTCTCCAAAAACAAGACATCTATTTCTCTTTCCAACGAATGAATTCTGCATTAGCTTACGCATACTATCATAATAACCACTGGAAGCTTACCAAATATGGAATAATAATATCAGCTTCCTCAAATACTCAACTTCCCTTTCGAAGCAAGGCTTGATATCTCGTCGTATTGGTGTAATCAATGCTCAATCTAGGTAATACTGTTCAAGTGCTGAAAAATTGAACCCATTGGTCATAGTTTTGTATAGCTAAAATCAGCCTATTTTTGAACATGTTACCTCTACAATTATATGGCTCTTTCGGGAGTGACAACGATAGCAGGGGTGAACCTGGCTACCTATATCCGCTCCCGGGGAAATGGATCTTTCCTGGGTCACTCCACGACATCTACTAAGCGGAGGAAGCTGGAAACAGCAGCTCGGTCGACTACCAGGCACCAGTGTAGTATTATACGATAGGACTGATTTGGACTTGATTTACTTTAAAGCTGAGCTATAGACTCCGGACATTACAGTTTGGGATAGAACTAGCGATATGCCAACGGATAAACTACTGTTATCAAGTGTATCCCTAGTGAAAATGGCATTGTCTCTTCCAGTCTGATAAAAATCTAAGAATTTTAGTTAAAAATTCGATTAGTAAGATATGGCCAGGAAATATTGTGAAGCAGAGTTTTCGTCACCAAAAGCCCGTGAATAATGAAACGGTCAGCTCGGACAACTCCCGTAGGATCCGGCTCATATTATAGGTTCTTGATCAAAGGAATACCGCATAATTTCAGTTTCTATACTTTTATGTCCTCTAAAAGGAAGTCATTAGGCAATATATGTTACTTCAAAAGAGCACTGCGGCCGCTACATTCCAAATTGTCCGTTCTAGGAATCTCATTAACCAGTGGCCAGATCCCACGCGGCAAAGCGAATCCATTGACATTCGTAAATAGAATCAAACTAGGCGTTTACTCATAGTAACGGCTCTATTCCATTCATTTGATGTAACGCGGCCTTGTCTCCTGCCTCAAGTAGTAAAAGGCTGAGCTGTTTTGCCCCCCTGTGCTTACTGCCCCTGTATCAGATCCATTGGCTGCCTGCAGTCGAAGCGAACGCCCTACACTTGCAAAGTTTTCTGAGGCTAAAGACCAAATGCCACTTTCGAAATAGTACCAAAGTTATGTTACCTTAGGAACTGCTTCATCGTGTTGTTTCTACCCTAGGTTGATGTGGTGTGTCCCCTCTGCGAACGTAATGGTGTAACTATCTATGTAGAGCAGATTTTCGTCTAGTGTTGTTTTTTCCTCTGCTAAAAGTTGACACTTCCGGCGCTATGGTAATCCAGCATCAGCCGATGCAGATCGTCATGTCAGCTCAAAAGAAGCGGAGCATTTTGTTTCTGTTTTGGGAAAGTTTGGTTCTTAGACGTTCTTGTTGTATGCCCGCTTGGTTCGAGCAAGCTAAGCGCTAAACACCAAAGTAGAAGCTCCAAGATCCAAGTGGTGTACGATCTAGTTACCTATTTCATGAATGCCAGGGGTCGGCATTTCCGTACCTGCAGCGCTAATAGTATTTTGAAGTAAATCGAATTCCACGTGGTAACGTTGAATCGCGAATATACCAACGAGAATTACATTTGTAAGTGTTACATCGTGAACTGAAACAAGGCCAAAATAACTATATAAGAGCATAATAGAGTCCATATCTCTCCTCCAGCTAATCATTCATCCCAAAACAACATCTACAACTCCATCAACAAACAAAAACCACCTTCAAAATGCAGTTCTCACTCTCCATCGCCACCTTTGTGCTGGCCATGACCGCCTCTGCCGCGCCCAGCGTCAAGCGCCAGAACATCATCGCTTCCGGCGACAACATGCAGGGCTCCATCTTCCAGTTTGGCGACCCAGCTCCTGCTCGTCAGACTCTATACACCGTTGGCTCCTGCGGTCTCAGCACCTACTTCCCCAACGCGGTTGACCCCAGCATCCCTCTGATCGCCATGCCCGCCGTCATCTTTGACCAGTACGGTGCTGCTCAGAACGACCAGCTTTGCGCCAAGATCATCACCATGACACACAACGGTGTCACCCGCCAGGCTGCTGTTGCCGACCGAAACTCTTTCGACTCTATTGATATGACTTTGGACCTCTGGGAGGCTTTCGGCGGACACGATGGTGATGGCACCATCATCCAGGGCTTCAGCTGGTCCATCGCTGCTTAAGAGAGATGCTGAGAAAACATGATTGAGGAAGCTGAAATTTGTACATATTCTGCTCTATTCTGATGTATATATTTTTATGATTCAAAGTTCTCGCAAAAGGGGACTTATGTTTATATCTGACCTTACATAGCTATAGCCAATGCCTACATGACTTTGGATATCACGAACGTCTGGAACTTTCATGAGATTTTGTTGTTTTATAGACGCTTGAATTTTGGACTGCTTTGATAGAGTGAAGTTCGTGTAGACAATTTCTGTAAATAATATCGAAGCCGTAAACTAAAATACGAGCTAAGCATACATCATAACAGTTTCAATGTCAAGCATCTGATCGGTGGCTTAATGGGTAACTCACACACACACAAATGAATATATACATATACTATGCATGCTAGAAGTAGAAGAGGAAATAGAGGCAGCGCAATGTATACAGGTAGCCTCATTACAATAAACGGTCAAATATCGCTACAATGCTGTGGATAAAACTCAGTTCGATGAACTTTCGCGTCTTATGGTAGGAGTTATAAAAAGACCATTCAGCGATAAAGGTAGCTGCATAACCAATGCAAGGTTTCATTTCAGATTAGAGTCTATGCACATCTTGCGGAACTACCTCGGACGCAGCAGCAGTTTGAAGATACATATGCAGAAACAGGCCTCAAATGCAGGCTGTCAGCTGTTCAGCGCAACTCATGAAATGGGCACTTATCCGAGTTGCTGAGACACCCGGGTAAGGCAAAGGATAAGACGCGCCCCTCTATTGAAGCAAATGCATCAATGAGAGTATTTGCCAGGCGACTACATTGAGCATTGAAAATGAGGCTATATCATCCTTAAATCTTGCTTGTGTTAATGTTACATCATTCGTACTTCTTACTATCTTTCTCAACCACGTCTACAACCGTTATAAATGGCAAGTAGACGAATATCTTACGGTTTACATGTCGTTTAGTCAAAGTTGGCACGCAAAATACACGGGGTTACAAAATGCATCAGGTTCAAAGCAAATATTCTCTTTCCCTTATGTGCAACTTCTGCATAGGTAGTTTACCAATATTTAGAGGTACCAAGCAAATCGCTCGAATTCGTTAAAAAGAGACTCAAGTGCCCTCATTCTGTTCCATCGCATAATTGAAGCCCCCTTCATCGCATCATATTCCCGTATCATCCTCCGAAGCCTCTTTCACTCATTCAAATGCTCTCGGATATCCTTCAACGCTGACGCAACCGCTGACATGAATTGCCGTAAATCATTCTGCATGCCACTGAGAATTTGGACGCCCTTTTCCACCTCGCGGTGGAGTTCTTGAAGCTTTGCGCGCTGGTCCAGCTGCGCCTCGTGTATAGCCTTCTGGATGGCTTCGGTTTGTTGGTTGAGATGGCTCATTGTTTCATCGTCGCTCATTTTTGTTTTTTTGGGAGGGTTCTCCAAAGCTGAAGAAGATCGCTTGTTCGCTGGCACGACTAAAGCGTCAATGATATTATCGATGTTCCATGGACCACCGGACGAGGTTGTTTCTAAAGCCGTGGAAGAAGTGTTGCGATTTTCGATGTGAATGTCATCTCCGTCTTTGGAAGAAAAAACCGGCGTGTTGATGTGGTCTTCGTCTTCACTTTTCACACTCCTTTGTGTGTCCGACGGGGTTGGCTCTTTGGGGGGTTCTTGCTCAGAGACATTTTTCGGCGCTTGAACGGACGTGGGTTCCATAGCACTCTTTTCCGTCGTGCATGTCGGAATTGGATAGAAGTGTCTATATATGGTAGTATGATCCTCGATGACCGAGGTGCCATATTTGTTCTCTATGGCGTCTTTGTACCGCTTCGGTAAATCTCTATACAGAGAAGAGAGAAGCAAGTATACAGGCCATGAGAGCCTAACAAAGTTTCCCGCGTCGTCGCGTGCACGCTGGTAGAGATTATGCGCCGTTATTGTTCCTCCATGGCATATAAAAGGCTTCGCGACGAAATGTCTTATGTGCGCCTTCTGCAAATACCAGAGATACTTTTGACGTTGGCCTTCTTTCATACTGGCTGCTTGCTTCCAGTACGTCTGAACGCATCGAACCGCATTGGGGTAAATAGGATCAGATTCTGGAATACAGAGGTCTTCGATCTCGAGCTTGGGTGGCTTCAGCTTATCCAACATCGTGGCGGTGTTACTTGAGGCCGAATAGAATATAGCATGACGATGAAGATAGATGGAAGATGGAAGATTCTGAAGAAGAGAGAAGGGGAGAGAGAGAGAGAAAGAGAGAGAGAGAGAGAAAGAGAGAGAGAGAGAAAGAGAGAGAGAGAGAAAGAGAGAGAGAGAGACAGAGAGAGAGAAATACGTGTTACGAAGATTCGCGGGTTTTAAAGTATCAGGAAGATGCGTTGCCAGTTGTCGGCCAGGTGGCAGATTCATTATCATTTCTTACTTGCTTAATTCTTCATCAATTCTAAGCACGTAAGTAGGTAATAGGAGAACTATAACTCCATATAGAGGCACCACATCCATTGTAAAAGAAGAGTTGCACTCTGGACTTGAAGAATGCATAACAATATAAGAGCTCATTACTCCGCTCGTCGCTTTGATACAGGGTTACTCATGAGCGCAAACGGTACCCTCTTCCACGTCATCCAGATGAAATAGCGACGCCCGAGACTGCAATGCTTGTTTTATGGAGTTTCTATAGAGTAGTCAAAATATAAATCATCTCAAGCCTTTGCTGGCAATTTACGCCCCTCTGCTCTCTTCAAGCGAGTAATCATATCTGAATCCCGTCCATCCAGAGGACGTGCTATGTGAAGCTCAGAGTAAGGAAGATGTATATACCGTAGCTCCACCAAACATGAAAAATAATATAATGATATAAATAGCGGGATAGATAGAGAAACACATGCTCGCCAAGCACCTACATTATACTTGGGCTGTTCCCTCATAAACTATTCATTACAGCCTTCCTATTACGTATACTGCTTGCTTTTCCGTCCTGGCAGAGCTTCCCACACGAGTCCCATTACTTGGAGCCTTCAGACAGAAATCTAACAATAAATGACAAGTCGAAAACACGGGAGTTCACTGCTTTTAATACGTTGACTTCCTGGTTCTATACCGGCGCTGCACGTCAGATAACACCACATGTTCCGAATAACTCATCTTCTTGACAAGAGGAAATCGCCAGAAGTTTTGATGGGCTATGCCAAATCCAAAAATAAGTGTTTGTTAAGGGGGCGGGGAAGAAGACATAATGTCTACGGCCAACAACATGTAACCGTGCAGGCATTACAATATCCATCACCAACAAAACTAACAACCAACGGCCACTTGCATTAGTATGAGGCATTAGTTCCTCAAAACCTCGCACGAGCCTTCACCGATTCGACGATCCAGGGCCGTCATAACGCATTCGTCTATTTTTACAACATGCTCGATAGAGCTCCTACGAAAGGCAGAGAACAGGGACTTGTCTTCTGACAAAGAGTAAACAAAGAAAAGTGAGTTTTTATATGTATATAGTGAGAGAGGGGAGGCTAGCAAGGTGCCTCAATTACACGTAGAACCAACAACACTCGTAATACGACTCTATACTAGCATCATTCTAACATGGGCAGATAACGTGTCGCGCTGTCTACAGGCATTACAGGGTACGCTGCATATTTGCGAGAGCGAAGACATTTATCCGAAATGAAGCATCCTCGGTCGACTGATGGTGTTCCGAAGAATGCATGAAGAAATGGAGAAGAGCAGCAAGTCCCCTGCCTCCGTAAATGTCTCTTATCCGTCCATCGTAACAAACACGGGTCGATGCTCTGTGCTTCCCGTCTGTGCTTTTGAGAAAAATTCGGTCAGTTTCCTGCTAGACCACTGATACAAAGGACGGGTATGTTTGCTATGCCGATTGCTGCGTTCCTCACCCACAGAAAAGGAGACCTTGAATGCACTTTTTGCATAGACAGCAGCACTAGTCTGTTGATTGCCGGTCATTCAGTCACCACGTACAAGTCCAGGTGAATCGATAATACTACTCCAGCCAGCTGACAGCTTGACAAAGAGCAAGCAGGCCGCAAGCAATCATCATGGGAGGCCCAATTACCGACCTCGGCCTTGCGTGTCCCGAATCCGGTAAATTCTACATCTGCGAAGACAAGCCGAATCCCTTCGTAGGATGCTGCACCATCGATCCATGCTCAACAAAGGACGGCCTTTGCCCTGATAATGCCGTCCGACCTGCTTCGTTCAAAGCTGATGCTTACGACCAGATTCTGGCGCAGCAATGCGTGGATCCGGGATTCCTCTGGTACACTTGTCGCGATTCTTCGCCGCCGTTCATGGGATGTTGCTCCCAGATGGGATGTGAGGACAACGGCTGTCCGGTGGACAAAGTCGGAGTGGCGATTCTGAGCAGCAACGCGAAACAAGCGGCTCCTTTCTTGTCGTCGGACGGCTCGTCATCGACATCAAGCTCTTCGATAACATCGTCAACCTCCTCGACAGCAACATCAACGGCCAGCAGCGCTGTATCAACGACACTAAGCACAGCTACGAGCACAAACACGAGTCAAAGTGCCGCGCCACAGCAGAGCACTCAAGCTCCGACAGATCCACCTTCGGTGCATAAAGGATTGGGAAAAGGGGCCATCGCAGGCATTGCAGTAGGAGCCGTAGCGGGCGTCTGCATACTGGCTTTAGCTGCCTTTTGGGCTCTGAGGCGACGGAGCAACAAGAAGCCTCCATATGCCTTTACGGCTGGCCGCAGCGGTAAAGACTCGCTGACCGAGTATCGAGATCGTACGGCGCCGTCGTTGCTAGCAGGCCGAGGCAATGCTGCTGCTGTGGAACAGATGGCGGAGCTGCCACCATCGCCACGTCTCAAGTCTCCAGATATCTCGGAGCTGCCTGCTACGCCGTCGCAGCTGAGCATCAGCTCTGGTACGACACCAGCCCCTCGACATATCGCATCCTTGATGAGCTCCCAAGGCCCAGCTGGCGGAGAGAGCTCAATTTCCGGCTTTTCCGCCCCAACACAGCCAACTTCGCATATAAAACAAGAGCAGTCACCACTGATTCACCAAACAACGCTGTTTGAGCTCGAGGACTCGTCGAGCCGCGCCCTCAAGGGGAGACGGCAGTGATTATACAACACATATTTTTCACGAGAGCATGGCCAATGGCCTCACTCGCTGCATAATTCTAGCACTATTTCCCGTAAAACTATCCATTTTTGTATTTAATCCCGCGCAGCCAATGCTGTGTTTGTAATCGCGGCAAGGGAGAGAAAGAGAGGGGGGGCCTTTGTTTATGACGGGCTGTGTGGCTGGCGGTTGTTTCGGGATACGAGGGCGACAGCTTACTACTAGTGGTCTTATTCATGGTGGAGGTTTGACCTTTTTTTACGTCTTGCCTTGGCTTTTCGCCTCTATTTCACTCCCTGTCTTTTGGGTTTCCTCGCTTTATTCTTCCCTTTATAGACTTATTTTAGCATCGAATCGTGATTCTCTTTTTCTAATCCGATTCTGCTAGCTGCATCTAGGGGAAAGCCCCCTGGTCCCGCGTTTTGAGTGCGTGTCTGGTGTGCATGTGTGTGTATACATGACATGTAGTGTGTAAACTAGCAGCTGGACGTCTCGTATAATACCTTACTCCATAATTTCTGTAAGCTGTACGTATACAATAACGGAAACAGGCAGCAACTCCCAAATTGCAAGTCTCACAATGATGGGAATGACCTTCATTCCATTGGCTTCCAACGCTTCCCTTATCGTAGCCAATCAAAGGCAACCGCTTGACCTGAGAAGAAGGGAAAAAGTTACGAAAGCGTGGTGCGTGGTCTCGAAAGAAGGAAAAACTGGGAATCAATAAATAGAACCAGGACCATGGGAAATATGCTTCAAGCCGCTCCAGCGCCTCAGTGGGCTTTCGGCTTTGCCTACTCCGTTTTTTGCCAGTAAATTCAAAATTCAATCGCCTGGAAAAGCCGGGGCAACAGAAAAAATTGTTGTCTTAGCATTCTTTTTTTTTTCCTCTGGAGATAGAGATCCGTTCTCCGCTGTCGCCCCAGACATATGTTACACTCAAAATCGGTGTCGTGGAGGTCATACGAACGTCATCCTGGTCTAGGCGAACTGATGCCATTCATTCTTGCATGTTTTCCACCCTGAGAGGGCTAAAAGGGAAAAATGAAAGAGATTGCGACAGAGAGGCGGACGAAGACGTCCAAGCCACGGGGAAGCGCAGGGTTGGTCCACTTGAGGCGCAGCCCTTATGCGGATTACGACATGTGAGACACGAACCCAGCTTATTGTATACAGTGTCTCTCTGCTGCTTGTTTCTATTTTTTGTGATGCATCCGTTGCCTTGTGCTTTTCTCTTTTTTTTCTCACATTTCGTTCTTTTTGGTCTCTTTTCAGCGGGCTGTGCTGAGGCGAGATCGACGATGCCAATGCTACCCCCCTGTTGCCAAGTTGGGCCAATTGCCTAAACGGGACGGCTATTGACGCATTCCATGACCAGATATAAATGTCATTGACTCTCAACAAAGATGCCGCCTTGAATTTAATCAAAACTTCCTAGCTGTAACAAAATAAATCACTTGCCAAGATCCCAGAAAAACGGATTCTCTCCGGCTTGTATTATGCCCAATGCAACGCCAGCCAGCCGGTCTGCCGGAGGATACGTCACCATTACAGTGCCTTGTCTCCTCCGCGTAACGCTCAGCGCCGATCGGTTGTAACGCCACCGGGAATTAATCCCTGTAGGAACATTCTGCCGCACACCATCTGTGTGTGTGCGAGACTCGAGGTTCTTTCTGACTTGACGGCTTGGTGCTTTTTCTCGTGTAGGTATGTACACAGTAGGGGGCCGGCGGGCGAATTGGTAGTCTAATAGTAATGTTTACGTACCAGATGTATCTATCCATGTCCGTGTGCGTCTATGGATCTACAGACACTCCGCAATACTAAGAAGGTACTCTATGGTGTGATTATGTTTGTCTGGCTGCCCAAGTAACCAAGGCGTCTCCAAGCAGCGCCCCCCTTGCCTACGTCAACACTGTGTGTTTGGGCCTTTCTCTCGTCACTCTTGCTCCCCGTGGATACCTCCAGCTGTGGCTGTTGCATGACTTTTGTTCTCGTTTGGGATAAGGGAGAGAAATTTGCCCGGGGGGGGTTTTGATCGTTTTAAAGGGCTGATGGCCTCCCTCTGTTTTGATCCATACGACTCTTACAACTCACCCCCTTCTCTCCACAGGCCCATATATACCATATAATCTGTTCGTCCCAGCGTCGACTTACATCCTTACATACCTTTGTTGCTCTTCTTTCTTTGAACAAAGACTCAATCGTTTTAATACCATCAAAATGAAGGTCAACACTCTCGCTGTTATTGCCCTCGGTCTCCTCTCCGGAGAGGCTCTTGGCCAGACCACCAACACCGGCGCCGGTGCCTCTGTCTCTGCTGCCATTTCATCTGCCGCTGGTGCCGGTAGCTCCATTGCCTCCAGCATTGCTTCTGCTGCTTCGTCCGTGGCCAGCAGCGTCGAAAGCGCCGCCTCTTCCGCTGCCTCTGCTGCCTCAAGCGCTTCAACTGCCGCTACTGGAGCTACCACTTCTGGCAGCGGCACCAGCACCGGCCCCGTCAGCACCACCGTCACCTCCGTGGAGTCCGGCACTACCGTCCCTCCTACGACCATCCCCGGAACCACCAACAGCCAGACTACCATTGCTCCCACCACCGTCCGGGGAACTACCCGCTCTGCCTCTACTGTCACTTTCACCACCACTTCTTCCACTGGTCTGGCTATTGCTCCCACCGCTGATGCCAAGCTGCTGGCTCCCATCATTGGTGCTGCCGCCGCCGTCTTGATGCTGTAAAGCAACTTTACCATATTTCCTTGTTCACTACGACGACTCCTTCCTTGTTTACATATTGGAGGACTTAATAATATGGAGTGGGAATTGAGGATGTAAAGGGTTTTGCTTGTCCAGATACAAAAAGAGAATTTACGCATAATGGACCTACCTACTAATTAATTGGTGTGCTTTAGTGTGCTTTTTGTTTTTTCTAATACCTGTCCACCGGAGACACACGACGGCGTTACTTTTAATTGACCGCTTAAGTCATAGATGATTACGAAGTGTATGAGTGATTAATGGTTACATAGCTGAAGTGAAGAGCTCAAAAACAGATTATTTACGCAATTTCTAAACTGTTGATCGCATCATTTCGTGATTTGCTTATTCAGAGTTACGTAGCGCGAATTCGTATGAGTCTGTGTCATCATTGAAGTATAATATGGTCAATTAAGCTCATGTCTTAAAGGCTTAAGTCATTTAACCTAGAAAGTGAAAGAATGGCATGTCATTGAGATTTACGAGCTTTAAATTAGATTACCACAAAGATGAACATTCTGGACATAAAGTTGCCCGGCGAGTTACTTTTCATGTGGCGGGCGCCTCTGGAGCTTGTGTCCAACTCTATGAGGGAAGGCATGACCAATAATGACATGGATTGCATTGCTACGATTCGCGAGCCAGACAAGACATTCCTCCAATTACAGATGCTTATTCTATGGGATCTAAGGAGTTATAGATGGGCGTGTTTGCGGGTCTCCAAAACGCCAGAAGTGAAGCTATCGCCAGTGCAGTGGGATATCTTGATATTTACAGTTGTTTGCGTATAGAGCAAGTAAATTCTTTCATAATGACTACTAGTAAAATTATTAAATCATTCTAATTACATTGCTTCTCACTGAAATCTATGACGAGGCTTCTCCCGATGATCGTGCATATGCAAGTGCCCAGCCAAATGATACAACGCATCACCATCACAGAACTGGAACTACCTGCGCTCAACTGTTGCCTTTTCAATGCGTGTGTCACTGCATACTGCCATCTCCAATACTGCCAGTTTATTCAGTGCTTCAATCTCAAGTCGCTATCCTATCTTGGCTGTAAGAAGGATACTTGTATATATGCGCCGCAAGAAGCCTTCGGTGGTTCATCTCCGCCACCCTCGAATCCATAAAGAGATGCAGAGCATTGATAGATTACTTTATTTTATTAATTCTACGGATTTTCTTTTATCTGCCACAAGAGGAACAGATGCCTCTATGTTGTAATTCATCACGAAGGCGGTGTCAGTTTGTGCTACCGGCCAGCCTCTGTGCACCTGCCAACACTGGCACCTCAACTTTTGTTGAGGTGCACTTTCCACGGTCCCTTTGTTTGCTCAGGCAACAAACTAGCTGATGGAACTCCTGCTTCGTTCTGACAACTCTCCTCTTCTTATTCTTCTTTTCCAACCATCTTAATAAGCCAAAATCACCGAGTGATCATGGACATGCTCACACCTTCTCTGTCTGAGACGCCTGAGACGCCTTCGGAGGCTGAGACGCCTGAGTCGCCCTCTGAGATGTCATCCGGGAGGGACTCTGCCACAGCTCCAGGCAATGATGCCGAAATGACAGACCCAGATGGCGTGGTCGACGATAGTTTGATTCCGATATTCTCGAGCAGCAGCTGTGCAGAGGATGGCGAAGACGCTGAAGATGGTGATGATGAAGATGGAACCAGCGAATCTGTCCAAGGCATCTCTCCTCAGCCCATCTCTGCTTTAAAGAGAAAGAGTAAAAGTAGGGGAACTGCGGCCAGAGGTCCAACAGCACTGCCCAAAAACCGTGGCAATGGATTTGAAGGTGCGGCATCTCAGTTTCTACCCCACGAAAAAAGCTTCATGCTGAACGACAATAGAGTATTTTGCGGATCCGCCTATGACTCCCGCCGAAGCTATGGAGGAGAAGCAAGAGATATATCATCCGTACGTGTTTTTTCATAATGTTATTTGAACGTCGAAGAAATGTCAAGCTAACTCGATGCCATAGAGATATTCCTTTTGAAAAGTATGGCCAACGGCTCGATGCATTAACCCCTCTCTGTCCTGTTACAGCTGAACTGACACATCAGCGTCCAGGCGAATGCAGTCATGTATCCAGCGCTATCGCTCTCGTCGTCGTCTTCAGCACAACAGAACTCTCTTCTTTGACGAGTACCTCTTTCTTGGCGGCGTAGACACGTCCCAGGGAGCATACAACGGGCTCGACCCAAAGGAGCTCAAGCTGCTCACAGCCGCACAGCGCAAAGAAGCTACATCCAGGGATGTAATTCACGAGGGCTCTTCAGCAGGCGACCGGTTCTATGACGGAGACGCAACGAAATGGGTCGTAGACTTTTCAAGCGTGGTAGCAGGCTTCTTCTCTACGACTATTTTACCCCTGACTGGCCTTCAAAGCGGCCCGCTGGAGGAAGCAATAGACGTGGTAGAGAACTTCCTCCGCTACATTCTTCATCACGACGTCTGCCCCGAGTATGAGGAAGATGTGAAGAAGGCAATGGAAATCTGCCAAGCAGCCAGAGAAGAATGGCCAATGCTAAACGCTCTGCAGACGGCGCTTCCGGGGCTCTTCAACCTGGCTGCTACTGAACTATTCTCCACGCCTGATGCCAGAGACTGGCCATTTCACCTATTCAAAGTGCATCATGGATTTGAAGCCAAGCCAGTATTCTATTCATGCATCGCCATGCTTGAAGATACGACGCCATTCGAGTATCTCACTGACTACCACGCTACGCTTTGCGAACAATACGAATGCACAGCAGAGGTCGCAACAGTAACTCCTCCAAGTGAAGGAACCATTGAGCGATTTAACTGCCTCCAAGTCATGACACAAGAGGGCACACAAAAACTCCCTCTCGCGCCCATTGGCACAATTACACTCAGACAAGCTAGTATTGAAGACGGATGGGTCCATCCAAACACGCCGCATCCCCTAGCGACAAGGGATATTGAGCTGTATTTTGAGCAAAACATTCTGGAAAATTTCAAGCCGGGCATGAAGATGACGCTGGAGATTGGCGACATTGGTGGTGGAATCAATTTTGTTAAGCGTATTAGCAACATTGTCCCATCCTTCTACACGTTTCTGCCACAGGAACTGATGAGAGGCTTCAAGCCCCCGCGCGAGAATGATCGTCCTGCGCCATCTATTCATGATCCTACGGCAGATGATAGTCAAGCAGTTGAAGAATAGGTCCAAGAGACAGTTTGATTGCGCAGGTATTAGCCAGAGTTTCTTCATACAGGTAGATACTAGAGTCAAATAAAAGGTTATTAGAGTGTGTACTACATAATGCCATCTCTCAAACATTGTGTTGAAGGATAATATTGTTCTCTTAACAGCCTAAGGAAAGCACCAATGAAAACACCAAAAGACCAAAAAAGAAAAGGTTCAAATCCATTGTCTTAGTCATACGTAACACGCCAGTAATTCCAACGCCTTTAAAGCTACTCAACAAAACGCAATAGGCAACATGTAGTAGCTCAAAGGGCAATACATCATTATCTTCGTCTTCACCATCACATCAAGCCTCCTGTGTAGCACAGTTTCATTCACGCCGCCGCCCTGGTATCTGTATCTTTATCTGCCAGCATTATTCGGCAGTCTTGCAAGTTGGGATGGCCGCAAAACTCTGTCTACCCAATATAGATCGCAAGGTCACTCTCTAGTCCTGCGTCTGGACCTTGTGGTCGCCGGCAACAACCTCGGCATACGAAGGAGGAACGCCCTGGTTCTCAGGGTTCGAGCTGCCCTCTCCAGAGCTCGCTATGCCTTGTTGTTGAGGCTGGGGTTGGGGCGAAGAGTTCTGGTTAGAAGCGGTGCCATAGTTCAATTGGTTTGAGGAGCCCTGAGGCTTTGGTGGCTGGAAATGAGGGCCATGGGGCTGGACGTAGACGTATGTGACTCGGCCACCTTCGCGGTCGTTGGGGATGGCCTCATATTCGTAGGCGGGCTCGGGGTACTTTGCGATGATGTACCAGGCGTGGAGGAGGCCTGGGATGAAGCCGAGGATGCAGAGGCAGATGTTGATGAGGGCGTCGGCGCTACAGAGGCCACGCTTGACCCAAACTATATTCACCAGACGTCAGTATAAAATGTTGTTCACAGCATGGGAGAATACTGTCTCTTGGGAGAGAAGAGCAGTGGGGTGACATATGACATATATGACATACCAGGCAGCGGGGGAAAGAGAATGGCTAAGATGCCGAGGAAGATGTCGGTTGAACACATGGTGGTGGTTGACGTGAAGACGGCGTAGATATCGAAGAGTGGTGATAATGTGTTTTGAAGTCGCACAAGTTTGAGACGAGAGAATCTCAACAGTAGGATAGACTCAACAAATAATAAACAAGCAGATAAGAGACTGGAAGTTCGTTTGTGGCCCTACCAGACGAGATGGATAAAGGCGCGAAGTGGGCTGGTGACGGATGATGACGCTGGGCTTGCTGCTTATTGATAAGGTTGCGTAATGCTGGGGCTGGCTGTGGCGAAAGTGATTGGCCGGTTTTGGGAGGAGTTGTGGGGGATGAGCAACTGACAGACTGAGTGGGATTGGCGGCCTCGAAAACATTGGAGGCTTAGCGACAACCTACAGGGTAGGTGGATAAGACTTGCATCTAGATCTCAAATTGAATCTGAATTACTGCCTGGATAATGGATGATGGTGGTGAGGGTGATGGTGATGTTGATGGTGGTATAAACACGCAAAGATTATCTGATTTCGAGTTGATCTATCCATTTTACTTGGTTGCTTTGTTTCATATCTATCACCTCGGATGGATCTCCTTACTGAGTCATACATACCACCTTGGCGGTTATAGTGGTGGTGTGATCCATCAGCAGGAGTACACGATAGTCTATTGTGACACACCGCAAAGACTCTAGCTGGTCGGACGCAGTACTTGAGCGCTGAATAACGTAACGAGGTGTGGCCGGATGCTACCGTACCCTGACTGAAATGGGTAGCTGCTTAGTATACGAGGTTGTCCTATCCAGAGCAATCATGCTTCGGTTTTACATGCTTAGAAAAAATGATAGTTAATAAAAGTTTCCTGTTGGCTTGTGGTATGATGGCTTCATTTTGTAGAACGTCTTGCAGGTAAACATCATGTAATAACGAGTAGCGCTGCTGCAAGACACAGCTTCGGTAAAGCAGCCTCGCCGGTCATACCGATATTTAACCGCGGTGAGGCGGCGCTGACCTTAACTTTTCCCAACTTGCAGCAGCCTTGCCGCTAGCGCGTCTGCCAATACTCGACATTCTATCGATTCTATCCTGCTCCATG
The DNA here is from genome assembly GCA_026401215.1 of Trichoderma erinaceum. Taxonomy (NCBI): domain Eukaryota; kingdom Fungi; phylum Ascomycota; class Sordariomycetes; order Hypocreales; family Hypocreaceae; genus Trichoderma; species Trichoderma erinaceum. The sequence continues at coordinate 134,641 of JALIRY010000070.1, forward strand.
CAGGATATTCAACCGCAAGCATGGACGACCTTTTGAATCTTGAGCTCCTGTCCCTCGTTTCAAAAGTTACCTCCGAGCTCCAGAACCATGTCGGCATCAGCGACAAGACCCTCGCCGAGTTTCTCATCGCACAGCGGCTCGAGAGCACCTCCAGCGATGACTTCCGCAAGAGGCTCGACGGGCTCAATGCCGACTTCCCTGCCAGTTTGGTGGACAGTCTAGATCGTCTGGTGGTTGCCATGCACCCAAAATTCAAAGGACAGAATGGCGCTGCACACGACAATGAGCACCACCACCACCGGACGTTTGAAGAGAATGAAAAGGTGTTTGGCGGACTTGCTTTGCCCGACAAGCAAGTCAGCTACGACGACGGCGCGAACGCTATCGACGATACACTGGCGCTTCTAGAGGGGCTTGAGGGAAAAGCTAAAAAGGAGAAGAAGTCCCGGAAAAGGAGTAGAAGTCCAGACGAGGAGGGTAGAGACTCGAGATCGCGGAGGCATAGATCAAGATCCCGAGACCGAAGGAAGCGAGACAAGTATAGGTCGCGGTCACGATCGCATGATGACGGAAACGAAGACTGGCGAGATGGGTTCCGGGATTCGAGGAAGTCACGAAGTCGGCGGAAGTATGACGACCTTAATGGCGACGACCACGACGAGTTTCGCCGTGCTCCCGCACCAGAAATGGACGACGAGCCCATCTTGAACAAGATTTACGAAGGCCATGTCACTGGAATCAAAGATTTTGGCGCCTTTGTCAACTTGCATCACGTCAGAGGAAAAGTCGATGGCCTGGTTCACATCTCTCGCATTGTCTCTGGTCAGCGTGTAAACCATCCTTCCGATCTGCTCTCCAGCGGCCAGCAAGTTTGGGTGAAGGTGATCAGCATTGAGGGTCGTAAAATCGGTTTAGCTATGAAGGATGTTGACCAGGAGACTGGCATGGATCTCCAACCACAAGCCAGACTTACAACCGGCGCAAATATGGAGGCTCTTGGTGGCGGTGGAAGAAACGGCTTTGTCGACAGCGCTCCAGCAATGCCTCGTGATACTCTGGGCCCTCCCAGACGACAGAAGAAGAGAATGACATCGCCAGAACGCTGGGAGATTCGACAGCTTATTGCCTCAGGAGTAGCCAAAGCATCAGACTATCCCGATCTCGAAGAAGACTATAATGCTACGCTGCGTGGAGATGGCGAGATGGAATTGGAGGAGGATATTGATATTGAAGTCCGAGAAGAAGAGCCGCCGTTTTTGGCTGGTCAGACTAAGCAATCTCTCGAACTTTCACCAATTCGAGTTGTCAAAGCCCCTGATGGATCCATGAACAGAGCTGCCATGGCCGGCACATCACTTGCCAAGGAGAGAAAGGAGCTCAAACAGAAAGAGGCGGAAGAGGCAGCCAAAGAAGAATCAAAGGAGAGCTTATCGGCTCAATGGAACGATCCGATGGCCGATCCCGACAAACGCAAATTTGCCAGCGACCTAAGGAATGCACGAATGAATGCTAGACCGGATGAAGAGCCCGAATGGAAAAGGGCAGTTATTCCCAAGGGACAATCGCTAGGCAAGCGAACAAATCTCAGTATCAAGGAACAACGAGAAACTCTGCCCGTCTTTGCGTTCCGCTCGCAACTGATAAAAGCAGTGCGAGAGAACCAGATCTTGATCGTTGTCGGAGAGACTGGGTCGGGAAAGACAACACAGTTAACGCAATACCTTGCAGAGGCTGGATTTGCTGAAAATGGCATCATTGGCTGTACGCAGCCTCGTCGTGTTGCCGCCATGTCGGTAGCGAAGCGTGTAGCGGAAGAGGTTGGCTGCAAGCTGGGCGAAGAAGTTGGATACAATGTTCGTTTCGACGATTGCACTAGTCCTGCGACAAGAATCAAGTACATGACAGACGGCATGCTGCAGAGAGAGATTCTGATAGACCCTGATATGACGCGATACTCGTGCATTATGCTTGACGAGGCACACGAGCGAACAATTTCCACGGATGTTCTGTTCGCGCTGCTCAAGAAGGCACTGAAGAGGAGGCCCGACATGAAAGTTATTGTTACCTCAGCCACTCTTGATGCTGATAAGTTTTCTGCTTATTTCAATGAGTGTCCCATCTTCACGATTCCGGGTCGAACATTCCCTGTCGAAATCTTATACTCTCGCGAGCCCGAATCCGACTACTTGGACGCTGCGCTTGTTACGGTAATGCAGATTCATCTGACAGAGCCCAAGGGCGACATTCTACTCTTCTTGACTGGCCAGGAGGAAATCGACACGTCATGCGAGATTTTGTACGAAAGAATGAAGGCCCTTGGGCCGAGTGTTCCAGACTTACTCATCCTGCCCGTGTATGCGCAGCTTCCTAGCGAGATGCAGAGTCGAATTTTCGAGCCAGCGCCCCCTGGAAGTCGAAAGGTTGTCATTGCTACAAATATCGCCGAAACCTCCATCACTATTGACGAGATTTACTACGTCGTCGATCCTGGATTTGTCAAGCAAAACGCGTATGATCCCAAGCTCGGAATGGATTCCTTGGTTGTCACGCCCATCTCTCAGGCTCAAGCAAATCAACGAGCTGGTCGTGCCGGTCGAACTGGTCCCGGAAAGTGTTTCCGGCTGTATACCGAGGCTGCCTACCAGTCTGAAATGTTGCCAACCACTATTCCTGAGATTCAAAGACAAAATCTGGCGCACACCATTTTGATGCTCAAGGCCATGGGAATCAACGACCTATTACATTTCGACTTTATGGACCCGCCTCCCATCAACACTATGTTGACAGCTTTGGAAGAACTGTACGCCTTGAGCGCACTGGACGATGAAGGCCTGCTGACTCGTCTGGGTCGAAAGATGGCCGATTTCCCTATGGAGCCGTCGCTGGCCAAAGTACTCATCGCCGCCGTCGACTATAAATGTTCCGACGAGATGCTGAGCCTTGTCGCCATGCTAAATTTGCCCAACGTGTTTTATCGACCAAAGGAGAAGCAGTCGCAAGCTGATCAGAAGAAATCCAAGTTTCACGATCCGCATGGAGATCACCTGACGCTCCTCAATGTATATAATGCCTGGAAACACAGCGGCTATTCTAACCCTTGGTGTTTCGAGAACTTCATCCAGGCACGATCCATGCGCCGGGCCAAGGATGTCCGAGACCAGCTTGTCAAGATCATGGATCGCTACAAACATCCCGTTGTATCCTGTGGACGCGACACACAAAAGGTCCGCCAAGCTCTCTGCACGGGATTCTTCCGTAACGCAGCGCGCAAGGACCCCCAGGAGGGCTACAAGACTCTCACGGAGGGCACACCAGTGTATCTTCACCCTAGCTCCGCTCTCTTTGGAAAGCAGGCGGAGTGGATCATCTATCATACGCTTGTGCTGACGACCAAGGAGTACATGCACTGCACGACAAGCATCGAGCCAAAGTGGCTGGTAGAAGCAGCTCCGACGTTCTTCAAGGTGGCGCCGACGGATAGACTGAGCAAGCGGAAGCAGGCTGAGAGGATTCAGCCACTGTATAATAAGTTTGCGGGAGAGGATGACTGGAGACTTAGTGCCCAGAAAAGGGGTGGAAGAGGTGGCGGTGGTGGTACATGGGGTTAGATTGGAAATAAAGCTTTTTGCTGGGAAAGAAAATATATTATGTGGCTATATATCATATGTAATGCGAGGAGTTAATGGGAATTATCATGGGAAGAGGATTTTTGACTTTAATTATGAGAGAGGCTGAAGATAGTTACTGGGAACGGTTTGTGATGTATCATAGACGAGTATCAAGAGCCGAGAATTTGAGACGCTTGAGATATATGATTTCTCTGACCTTTGATGCTCATGTTTCATAAAGTTGGTCTATTGCAATGGCAAAGATTGTGGCTGTACTTATACCAGAGGCTGTAAAGAAATTTAACATCTATTAGAATGCAACATTAAGCTAGACTTATATGAAGTAGGAGGCGCTGCTTGATCGTAGCAACACTTGATCTCGGTGAAGGCATATACAAGCATGTTCAATAATCTGTAAATCAACTCAATCTGAAGAAGGAAAGACATGACTTGGGAAAAAAAAAACCGAAAGTTGTGATTGCGCTACTGAAAAGACTCGCTACTCGTACTAGTAGAATCTAATAATAGTACCAACATGCCCCCATCATCCAAACAAGCCAATCTGATGCAAACAGGTAAGCACTTCGCTGTTGTAAATACTATATTTATAATGACTGAGCCAGTGAATTCTCTGTCGAATGCCTCCTCGCCTTCAACTTTCAACCGTGACGATACCAAACAATAACCACTCCGGCCAACAAACCCGAGAAGGACCTGAAGGAGATTGTGATATGTCTCGCAGCCATTTTGATACTCTCAAAGTCGGAGAGATGATCTTTTGTAATAGAGATACTCAATTCTGAGTACTCCTAGAGCCGGAATAGACACGCCGGGCAAGCTCAATGGCGTCTCTGTTGGCTTCCGGTTCGACACACCAAAACCTGAACTTGAGGGGATTCGTCCCATGTTCCGTCATACTTTGCATCATACTCACCAGAACTTTTAGGTCCTGCAAGTATAGTAGCTGATGCCCTTCCAACCAGGGCAAGTGGCAGCCAAAATTATAGAGTTCAAGGCCTCCCGTCATTGCTCGCGTTAACCACGGCGAGCTGTTTCTGATGATGATGGTATGGATGTCCGGATCTACCAGAAAGATTCTACTGTGAACAAATCCCAAAGTGTTTTGCATCGCATAAATGCAGGCGGATTTTTTGTTTTGTGGGAGCATGCTTCTCACGGGACGCCACATGTTGAAGCGAGACCCAGGGCCGAAATGGACACCCCAAGCAACCGGCATGTTGTTTTCGGCTCGGTCTTGAGCTGCGATGGAGATGACGATTGTGCCTTCGTCTATCCAAGTATCGCCCTCCGAGAGGAAGGGGAAGTTTGGTGGTTTAAGCTTTCGTACGTGGGAAATTTGCTTCCTGGTGTTGTAGACAAGAAGCCGGTTAAGGGGGATGCCTTGGATTTGAGAGGGTTTGAACCAGCGGATGAGTTCCATGCCATATTCGTCTAAGCCTTGGTCAGACGCAATGTGGGAAGGGGGGGTTTGACTATCGTTATCTGGATCGTTCTCGTTGGAATGGTGGATGGATAGATCGTTGAGTTGTTCGCCGAGTTGGTCGATAGGTTGACTGAATTCAGCGTTGGATAGTCTATCAGCTAGATCGTCGGCTTGAGCTAAATCAATGGATAGACCATTGGATAGGACACTGGATAGATTAGTAGATGCATAGTTGGATACGTCGCTGGCTGTGCTGTTTCGTTGAGGCAAGAGTGAGCGGATGCGCGGAATATTGGGCGGACTGTGTTCTTCAGCAGTCCTAAAAGAGGGAGGATATCGAGACCCGCGATGCGCATTGCGGCTGAGAAGAAACCCATTGTCGGCGTAGAGACCGGTCCTGGCTTCGTTACCAATAAAGAAGCCGTCACCATCACGATCCACGGTAGCATCGACGCTATTAACAGAGAATGTCGGGGGGCCGTTAATCTCGACAGATGGAGTGTCAAAGTCCATCTTGACGGTACTCCCCTCGGAGTCTGCATCGGCCAGATATATATCGTCGTTGTCCTCATCCATGGCTTCGTCTAGATAAGCCTCATCTTGAGGGGCATGATTGTGACCCATCGTGGTATTGGCGTTGGAGTTGAAGATACAAGGAGAAGGTTTGAGCGAGTGGAAGTGACTGAGATAAACAAAAGGATTGCAGCCAAACACTGTAGAAGGGCGTTAAAAGGTGTGCGGAACGAGATGGGAATACCATGTATCAAAAAACACCGAGATGTTTATTGTTTATTTGAACGAAGGAATCTTTATTAACTTTGAGTTGCCAAGGTAGGCGTGCCTGATCTCGAGTGCACAAGAGCAGCCAACTCGCGCTTGCAGTTGGACTGACATTGCCTAGATACCAATCTAAGCTGCCTAAGAGACGATGAGTCTTCTCCTATACTGCCAGGTGAGCTGATAGACTTGAACAGACTGAATGATAAAGGGTTTTGGAGAAATATCGGTCATCACTGTAGTTGATGAGAAGCACAAGGCCACAAGTCTATTCTCAGAATGTAAACAGTAGATTCCACTACACTCTATAACCCGTATGTTAAGCATATAAACTATCTCTTCGCTTTCATCACAAACTCTTCCGCTATTGGGTATGTAAAGCTTAGCAATGGACTGGAGATTTACGTCTCCGGGCCCTGGGTCTTTCCATCTTGGAATCCATCGCAGTAGTTGTTTTTGAACGCCGGCGAGATGTGTCGGAAAACAACACAAAACCGGCCAAGCTGCTCTATTTCTTGCTCATTTACGTGTACGAACACCCATGGGTTCTAAAGCGGGGCAGTAGATATGATAGAAAAATAGAACATTCGATACGACGCTGTTAAGGTCGTGAGGTTGTCTATACGCTATTTTTATACAGATCGACGGAGTTGTTGGTAAGCACTTGGCATCTCTCTAATCTTTGGCCTCCTTGTGGGTAGCTGGACGCATGGATTACATAACTATAAACCAGGATAGAATGCGGTGCCGATTACATCTAGAAAATGCACTTTGCAGTCAAGGCAAGGCACTTACACGCGCGAGCTCAGAGCCTCAGAATAGTATCGCGTCAAGACTGCGCTGTGAGGCAAATCGGCTATGTGTCAGGCTGCATGCCAGACATAGACGGCCAACATCAGACTGCGTCATAATTGGGGGTCCTTGACTGCAAGTTATTCGCTGCTATTGCACCATCACAAGTGTTAGTGAGCGCTTATAAGCAGGCCATGTTCGATTTGCTCGCAAAAGAGAGGGCTGAGCAAGCCTCATAATCGCAAGCGTCAGCGGCTAACGTAGCTGTCTAGGGCTCAGCCTTTGTAGCCTGGCTCCCTTGCGGCGGGCTCTCTCAGTGCGCCATTTACCATGGCACAGGCGGATTCATTCTTGTCTCTTCTCTTCACTGCTGTGCTCAGGCGTGATTAGGCTGCTGTCGTCGCGAGACAAGAGCGGTCTGTGGAATCGCGCGTCGCATTGGCCAGCCTCTCACCGACCAGCTCTGCGCAGCAATCCTTGCGTTCCAGCCGCACGGGCAGTGGTGACACTATCGCGTGGCGCTCCGGGAGGTTCCTAGTCCCAGATGACCCCCGTCGTGGTCTGTGTCGTGTTGACTCTGGCTTCTGTGGGATGGAGAACGTGGCTGTGGTTCTGGCGCTGACACATATTGGGCATGTAGCTTCGCGGTTTGACGCCGTATTAGCGACGACGTGGTTGGACATGTCGGTGCTAAAGGAATCACGCGGGCGGAAAAAAAGAGACGCGGAGAGAGAGAGATTCATGAGAGATTCGAGGTTGGAACAACTGCAATCTCATGACGTCCATAGTGGTGTAACTGCAAACTCCCGTGTAGCTGTTGTTATGGAAGCTGAAGGCGATAGATTGATGTCATAGAGAAAGAGGCACAGCGAAAGGCAGCTGAAGTAAAGGCTGAAAGGATTCCAGGCAAGGTGAACAAGAGGCTTTCGGTGACTCTGTTCCGACCCCTGCATCGCCGCATGGAATCTGCCATATGCACGTCGTGATTTTCCATTTCTCGAGGCTCAACTCGGCGCGCTTTGCTAGCATCTGCGTGGTTAGCGACTGATTGCGTGCATCTCCCGCGTGGGACTCGGGAAATGCGCCTCACCACGATTTCATGCATCGCGCCGCTTCCATGTTGCCATTGGCTGGGAAACGCAGTGGCTGAGCCGCTGTTGGGCGTGGTGGGAATGTGAAGAAGCTTCAATTTTTGCTTGTTCCGAATGTTTTCTGCTGAGGGGAGTGCCTCCAGTAGGTAATTGCCGGTAGCACAGCAGTGGAATCAGCGGATGATTCCAGCGAGCGCAGCTGGCAAAGGCCCCTGTAGCTCCCGTCCTGTCCTGTAGCCCCCAAGATTTCCCGCTTCTCGCCAGCTCCTTCACTGCCTCATACAGCAGGTGTGTGGTGCGCTAAGTGCCGGGCGTTAATAGTACTGGACTCGCAGTAACACCGAGCACATTCTCCGTGCAGCGCTCAATGCTACCCGGTGGTGCACCCAAGATTTGCATTCATGCCCTCAGTTAATTGAACCGCTCAGTTTTAGGCAGTTGGCCGCTGAACTGGGGTAATGGCGCTAAGTCGCTGCCCGTAGTAGGCTATGCCCGCGCCGGACCCGAGTCCAGCAGCCCCCAGCGCCAAAGGCAGTCGAAACCGCCACTCTGAACCTTCTCGGAACCTTCTGTGAACATTGGCACGGGGCAACGTCTCCTCAACAAGGCATATTCGCCTCGCTCCTTATTTAATATCCCTCCTCCCCTCCACTTCCCAACTGACTCAGCGCTTTATCCTTTGATTATCTGCAGAAATGGTTGTGCGATTGCTGTGACTGCGATACTCGCCCCTCATCCGGTCCTGAAACTCCAAAGTAATCTTGCGTGCAGCCGTCCGTGCCTTATTCGGTCGCCAATCACTGGGCCCTAGTGCCTGACGCAGGACCCTTCCACGCTCTGCCCTTATTAGTATCTGGTATCTGGCATTTCAAACGACCGGGGTTCAGCGAGACTATATTCCTGCGCCGCTGCCTTCGTACCCATCGCCGGATGAACACCGTCCAAGGACATCGCTGGATCGAAAAGGACTTGACGGAACGCACACCTAAGCAAGACGAAGTAACATTACAAGTCGACGACGAGACAGAAGCCATGGGTGGAAAAAAGAGAATCCCCAGTCCGGATCAGCTCCGCGACTATAACTACGCCGTGGCTGGACAGTGAGTCTCACGGCGCATGAGAGTGATGGAGGGAGAAGAGAGAACTCGAGCGCATGCATGCTAACCTGCTCCTGCGTGACAATAGTGCGGGCACCCTGTGCGACGCCGATGGAGAACTCTTCATCAAGCCGTGTACACAGACCGAAATCGATTTCTACCAAGCAGTCGAGACAAATGGCTATCGCGACTTTGCCGAGATCATGCCCCTCTACATGGGCGAGCTGCAACTGACGCCCGCCGACGTACCGATCCAAGACGCGCTCATGGGCGTCATCGCGGGCGACGGCAACTTCAAGTCCACCAAAGAACAGATTGCCGCGACGATAGCAGAGGCCGTGGACCAGACAACATGGGTCCCTACGGGGAGCAAAAAGATCAAGACAGACAAGTCGGTCGTGCTGGAGAATGCCTCGTATGGCTACAAAAAGGCAAACATACTCGACGTCAAACTTGGCCGGCGGCTTTGGGCGGACGACGCCCCCGCTGAGAAGAAACAGCGCTTCGATGTCATCAGCTCGCAGACGACGCACGAGAAGCTGGGCTTCCGCATTTCGGGCATGCGAGTATATCAGGGCTCGGAGGATGAGTCAACGCTGGACGAGGAAGGCTACAAGATCTACGACAAGGACTTTGGGCGCGTGACTGTCAACGATGAAAACGTTGTCGACGCATTCCGAAAATTCGTCTTCAACAAGGCTGCCGGCGTCAACAAGGCACTGGGCAAGGCTGTATGCTCCGCCTTTGTCCGAGACCTGCAGCGCATTGAAGATGTTCTTACAAGCCACGAGACCCGCATGTACTCTTCGTCCCTTCTTTTCATCTTTGAGGGCGACGGCGCCGCGCTCGACACTGCTATTGAAAAGAATAATGAGATCATGGACCGCCAGTCCGCGGAGTCGTATGAGTGCCCGCCAGTCTCACGCACAAACATGAGCTTGGACAACAGAATGGACAGCGGCATCGCATTGGAAGCCGACGACGATTACGACTTTGAAGACAACGATGAAGACGACGACGAACTTCGACTGCCCCAGATCTACACCCTGAAGCTCATTGATTTTGCCCATGCAAATTTTACTCCTGGCCATGGGCCCGACGAAAACATTCTCCTCGGAGTCAGGAGCCTTTTGCGAATTTTCAAAGAGATGGCTAGCGAGGACGACTAGACTCATGCATGATGGCATGGCTTTCTTTGATTGGCCTCTCCCGCGTGTGTATATATACGATGCTGGCGACTAAGGGCGCTGCTCCTGGAATACGATTCTGGCGTTAAAAGGAAGGTGACGATGTCTGACACTACACAGAGAGGGCACCCAAAAAGGGAGGCGCATTTCCTTTTCCCCACTTTGGAGGAGAAATTATTTTTTCCTGATACCCCGGAAGATGTCTGAATATTGGTGTTTGCGGCGTAATCATTTTAGCCCAACAGAAAAAGAGAATTTAAAAAGAGGTTACAAGGTAGAGCATAGCTCCACATGGAGAGGGCTGGGAGGAAGAAGCAGCTTTGTTTTTCCCCTGCGTATCATGACGATATATGACGGTTTCGGCGCAAATGGGAGTTGTCTTTTTTTTATTGTTCTCGTTGGTTTTTTCCAAGAGGCTTAGGGGCTGGGGATAAATGCAGCTATAAAATGTGTCTTGATACAGGTACTTGTTATTGGCTATTAAGTAGCCTTATACTTATATATACATATTCATCCACGTTTGGGTAGAGAATACCGATATGCTTCCTGTTGTAAATTCTGCAAAAATCCCCCCCAAAAGGTCTTACTTGGAATCAACATTATAGTTTGGGTTTGGAATTAAGATTTGCTGCCTTCAGCGGTTGGGATCCAATATCCATATGGTAGGATGCTCCTCGTACAGATCTGGGCACCAACGCAGCGCTTTAGCGTCATGCTGGAAGACGTCAGCGGGCCGCTGCAGCCCCTGCTAGGCACTTTAGTTGCCTTCTAAGAGTCTGTTAAGAGATACACGCATTGACGCAGACTTTTACTAGGGCCGTCATGTATTTCGCACCACGGGCTCTGACCCACACGTCGCATTTCTTGCCGCCTCGCCATGGACCCTAACAGCTGTACTGCGGTACTTGGAGCTCGGCTCAACGGGCGGCAGATAGACCAGAGCGGCGGGCAGAAAGATAGAACGAGACTCAGCCTTGCATCTTTTTTTTCTTTCTTCTTTTCTTCTTTTTCATGTAGGCGGCCATGTCCATCCCCGGCCTTGGGCAAATCCCGGTACAAGTGCGTTACTGTAAAATTAGTACTTGCAAGCTGCTGGCTGACAGTTCTTTTCTTTTGTCTCGTCTAGGCCGCCGTTTCCTCCACACGAACCATCTCCCTCCGTCCCGCCTGGGAATGGCGATTCCAAGTGCCTCCGGGCTCCTCTCTCGTGCTCAAGGTCCTCGCAGGCACAGCTGAAAAGGACGGCGTTGAGCTTGCGCTGCGCAATGCCTACACATTTTCCGGCGTTCGGTCTAAAATCCTGACCTGGCATGGCTGCGAGCTGGAGATTGAGGGGCGGTGCGATAGCGACTCTGTGGCCGAGTACCTGAACCCCATAGCGAATCCCGCGACCTCACACATCAATCTCCATGCAAGGCTGAGCGATATGCGTGTGGATGCCACACGGCAGCGGCGCGAGGGGCCGAGGGTCCTGGTGGTTGGCCCGCCGAACTCGGGCAAGACAACGCTGGCCAAGACGCTGACGAGCTACGCCACGAGGCAAGGATATCAAGTCATCACGGTGAATGCGAATCCGAGAGATGGGATGTTGAGCTTGCCGGGCACGCTGAGCGCGAGCGTGTTTGCGACGGTCATGGATCCTGAGGCTGTGGACGGCTGGGGGTCGACGCCGACGAGCGGGCCGAGCACGGTGCCTGTTAAGCTGCCCATGGTGTTCCACTACGGCTGGGAAAGCGCGGAAGAAGATGAGGATCTGTATCGCGAGCTTATAGGAAGACTGGCGGGTGCTGTTAGTGGCCGGTTGAGCGAGGACGAGGAGGTTCGTGGATCGGGAGTCATTGTGGATGGCATAGGAGTCAGCGGTGACGGCCAGATTGGAATGGAGCTGACTGCGCATGTCATGGATGAGTTTTCCAGCAAGTATTCATAATGGAGCGTACGAGTGAGTTGATGAGCATGGCTAACTGTTTCCGATTGTAGTCAACATCGTGGTGGTGATTGGACCCGCGTCGCTGCACAAGGAGTTTTCGAATCGGTTCGCCAACGAAAAGACGAGTCTTGGCGAGCCCATACAAGTGGTTTCAATTGACGAATCGGATGGCGTGGTCAAGAGAGACGAGGCATTCTCGCAGCACTCGCGCGAGGCGGTCATCAAGGAGTACTTTTTTGGAGACGCAAAGAGGACGCTGAGTCCGCAGATTCAGCAGGTGGACTTTGATAGCTTGGTGATTTACAAGCTTGCAGACTGTAAGTTTGACACATTCTTTCGCAACCCGTTTGATCAAGGTTATTGATGTTAAGAAATCTCAGATTCTCCTGATGAAAAGCAGGGCTTGGTTTTGGAAGAGCCCTCGTCACTTATGCAGCACTGGACATTTGCGGTTATGAACGCCTCTGTGCGGGACAGTCCGGATGTAATCCGCGCGGCCAATGTCATGGGCTTTGTGTATGTGGCGGATGTGGATGAGGATAGGCGCAAGATTAAGATCTTGGCGCCGGTGAGTGGAAGACTGGGAGACAAGCCGCTGGTATGGGGCAAGTGGCCGGAGCCGTACATAAATCTGTTGGGATAGATTTTCTTCTAGGTATACAGTAGAACAAAGACAAAGCATTAGAACCAAGTTTGCTGCCAAGTGCGGATTTCGAGGCGCAGGGAGGCTGTGGTGTGACTTGTATGTTGTGTGTGGCGATTTGCTGCGGGTTTCACGATGTGTTGACAGCTGACTTGACAGGACGGACTGACTTGGCGCTGTGTTTCCCTTATCCTCGGCTATGGTTTATGTGATAATGAAGGGATAGTCAAGATGCGACGTTTAGAGGCTACCAATGAGTGTTCGTTTATACGCCCTTGTTTTGTGTTATATCATGGATATCAGGTGGGCTCATGCCAAGTGTACCATGTATGCAGAGAGAGGCGTCACATGTGCCCGCAGTCTCTTGGATAAAAAAGCGCAATCACGTAATGAGAAACGTTTGTGAATCTTGTCTTAAAAGGGTATTACGGAGTACGGTGCTGGAGATTATGGAAGATTGTTGCTCAACTGAACGCGTGTCGAAGCCAAGGCCGAGATATCTACGGATACCGTATGCGTGTAGAGAGAAATACAGTACGGTATTGAGGAATTGCTCCGGCCGGAGAAGTGCCCGGGCTGGCTCTAGTTATGCTTAAAATCAACTTGCCACATGCTATGGCGCAGCAATTCAAGAGACGCTGCTTTGGCGGTCCTCTTCTCTGCGTATATCAGCTTAATAACAATTAAACAGAGCCCATGGCGCAAGCCTCTCTCCCCCATCCGGCTATTACGGAACAAGCGCAGAGTTCGGCGTGGGGAGGCTTGCAGGCCGTCTGTGAGCACGTGTGCCCGCCACCTTGCCTTTCGTGTACCTATGTCTGTGTGGTTTTGAGTGGAAATGCGGGCGCGGGGATACGTAAGATTGACGGGATATTGGGAATATGTTGTTGGGCGTGTGTCTGCCAAGAAGGCCGGCGGTGTGCTCGCTGTGGGTTCTGTCTCTGCGGTTTTGTCTTGTCTGTATGGCGATGCTGTTTGGGTAGAGAACAAGTGCGGGGTATTAGGATTTGATAATTCGACAAGATGGACAGATGAGCTGTGTTGATGGTGGCTGGGGTGAATATGATGATGGTTTTGATGATGAATATGATGCCTGTTATGATGGTGGTTTATGGCGTGGCTTTGCTTTACCGGCTTGATGGTTTTAGTAACGCCAAGTAAATGCTGAGTTACACTGGATGTGGCTGTTGAGATCTATTTGAGGCCTCCGTGGCGTAACTTGACGGATCATGGAGAGAGCATCAGTACTTCATTGACGGTGCTATCTATTCGGTAATTGTAGGTACTGGTTTATCACTTGCTCGACTCCTTAGAGAGGAGCATGTACGCAGCAATCAAATGCATTATGATACTGGCGTGCAGCCACTTACAAGTATATCCTTCACATTAGAGTGGGTTACAGCCTTTCCCTCGCCAGCTATTGGCTGCTACTCCTGGTCACGGGCTCAGACTAATCCCAATAGCAGATCCCGGATAAAATAAGATACGATGTAAGATGCTTCTGCAGTGACATGATACGTGCGGCGTTTGTGGTGGCCCGTTTGAGACGCTGATGCTCTGCTTGCCGCATGCCGTGGGGTGTGCAGCACGTGTCTCTGAGAGCGGGTAGAGTCATGGTATTGCTATCATGTTGCGGATACTGATACACAAAGGTATAATACTATTTCAGAAAGATTTTGTAGAATCCTTTTCTCTAAGGAACCTAGTATTTAGCACCACCTACTACTGCTCGTATACATGTACTGAATACCTGAGTTATAGCTCCCCACGTCCTTCGCCCGAGTCAATCATCACCCTCCAAAACCTAATATCAACCGCCGTCATCAGATAATAATAGCCTCTCTTGGCAACTAGCACCACTAAAGTGTGGATTCCAGCATCGGCTCCAAAGCGGAAATAGCTCCCCCCGCGTCTCTCCCCCCTCCACACCTTGTTGTTGACACCCCCCAGCTTGTTCGTTTCTAATCTACCCGCAGCCTCCGTTTGATAGCGATTCTGTTTTGATGCAGTTTAGCTTTGGGATTATGGCTTTTATTGTTAAGGATTTGCTAGACTGGCTACTATCGGCTAGCTGACAGGTGCCTCCTTTGTGGCTTGAAAGTAAATAGTATAAAGCTGCCCGGGTAGGAAGCTTAGACGTCGCTAGGAGGCCTTCTTTTTCTTTTCCCTTTTTCAACCCTTTGCCTCTCTAGGCTTCACTTTGCCCTTTTTTTTTTTTAGATTCCTAAGAAAAAACTAAGGGTGTGTCATATAGTTAGATATATACTTTACTGGAACGAGTTCTTGAAGAGCATCCTTGTTCTCCCGTTGATTGCAATCGTTTGTTCGTTTGCCTCTTCACTCTCGCACCAGAAACAGACAAAAGGGCAAAAGGGACTAGAGACTTAGACGCTCGCCTTCCCAATCCGACCTCCAAAAAAACAAAAACAACTTAAACCTTATCAGACACCTCTTTGTGTCCCAGCTGGAAACAGCTCCCGATACCCGTTCGATGGGAGAGACCGTCATCGTCATCACGAATGGTGCAGAACACGCCAACACCTCGTCGGACTCGTCGACCCTCTCCAGCAGCCAGGACGACAAGCCGCCTATAGCGGAACCCCCCGACATATCAGCTATAGAGAAGCCGCAGTGTCCTCACACTCTTTCGGCCCGGCGCGTTGCCGAGCTGCTCGAAACCCATACCGAAGATGGACTAAGTGACCAGGAGGCTGCCGCTCGCCTTGCGCGGGACGGGCCAAACACTATCAAGGGAGCCAAGGGGATCTCCATCTGGGAGATTTTTCTCCAGCAGGTTGCCAATGCCTTGACCGTGGTGCTCATTGCCGTCATGGCATTGTCCTTTGCCATCCATGACTTTGTCGAAGGAGGCGTGGTCTTGGCGGTCATTCTCCTCAATATCATCGTGGGGTATGTTGAAAAAAAATAAAAAGCTAAGAAAAACTGACGCAGAACGGAAGAGACCAAGCCTGTTCATCAGTTTCCCCTTCGGGGGGATCTTTTCTATTCCATTCCCTTTCATGTTCTCGCTCACACTTTTTGTTTGAACTACAGGTTGATCCAGGACTACCGCGCTGAGCAGACTATCCAAT
Source organism: Trichoderma erinaceum (assembly GCA_026401215.1). Lineage (NCBI taxonomy): Eukaryota > Fungi > Ascomycota > Sordariomycetes > Hypocreales > Hypocreaceae > Trichoderma > Trichoderma erinaceum. The sequence continues at coordinate 150,302 of JALIRY010000070.1, forward strand.
CGCTCTATGCACTGTCTACCCCTAAATGCAAAGTCATTCGAAATGGAATCAACGATACCGTCAAGGCAGAAACCCTAGTCAAAGGCGATCTGGTCTGGCTTTCTACTGGAGATGTAGTCCCTGCTGATCTACGACTGGTCCAGGGCATCAATCTCTCTACGGATGAGTCTCATCTTACGGGCGAGTCTGTGGCCATCAGCAAGAAGCCGGATGCCGTCTTCAACGACGCAGAGCTGCCAATGGGCGACCGCTTGAACCTGGTCTACACTGGAAGTTCTGTGACCCGTGGCCGCGCCACCGGCATCGTCATTTCCACCGGGATGGACACCGAGGTGGGCCAGATTGCCGAGTTGCTGCGACAAAAGAAGAAGCAGAATACCGGCTCTGGACCTGTCCATCGGTTCCTCATCAACTTGTACCAGCGAACCCGAAACGTTCTGGGCTTGGAGGGGACGCCTCTGCAGGTCACACTGAGCAAGTTTGCGCTCTTGCTCTTCGCCCTGGCTATACTCTTGGCTGTCATCGTCTTCTCAGTTAGTAAGTGGGATGTTAATGATGATGTTTTGCTATATGGAATCTGCGTTGGCGTCGCCGTCATCCCAGAGTCCCTCCTTGCCGTGCTTACCGTCACTATGGCTGTCGCTACCAAGGCAATGGTTAAGGGCCATGTTATCGTGCGCCAGATGCCGTCGCTCGAGGCTGTCGGCGGCGTGACTAACATCTGCTCCGACAAGACCGGCACGCTCACGCAGGGACGCATGATTGCTCGCAAGGTCTGGATCCGCGGCGGCCTGACGGGGCTCATCGAGGGCACATCGGACCCGTATGATCCCAGCAGCGGCACCGTATCTTGGTCCGGATCGCTGGTAGAGACCTGCTTCAGCACGTTTCTCGACTGTCTGGTTCTGTGCAACAATGCCACTGTTACGGACGGTAGGAAAGAACTTGAAACCGACTCCAGCAGCGTCACCACAGCTTATGGGTCTGAAGATTGGAAGGCGATAGGAGAGCCAACCGAGATAGCTCTCAAGGTCTTTGCCTTGCGCTTTGGAAAGAACAAGACTCCTGGTGATGAACTCATCGCGGAGCACCCCTTTGACTCGTCGTGCAAACTCATGAGTGTAGTCTACGGTAGCAGTGTCGATATTGATTCCAAGTGCCACGTATACACCAAGGGTGCTGTTGAGGTACTCTTGCCAAAGTTGAATGAGTCCGAGGATCTAAAGCAAGTTATTCACGCCAAGGCAGAAGAGCTTGCCGCTGATGGCCTCCGAGTCCTCTGCATCGCCAATAGATCCCTGGACCGAGAAAAGGAGGATCCTCATGACCGCACCCAAGTTGAGAGCAGCCTCCAGTTTCTTGGACTTGCTGGTCTCTATGATCCGCCTCGTCCAGAGACGGCCGGTGCAGTGGCGCAGTGCCGTGAAGCCGGAGTTTCTGTCCACATGGTCACTGGCGACCATATCAAAACAGCCACTGCAATTGCATACGAAGTTGGAATCCTGACGCGAGGCATCCCTCTGGGCCCAACGACTGTCATGTCGGCGGCCGACTTTGGCAACCTCACGGATGACCAGATCGATGCCATGGACGCCCTGCCGCTTGTCATTGCCCGATGCAGCCCCCTGACCAAAGTGCGGGTGATTAAGGCTCTGCACCGCAGAAAAGCATTTTGCATCATGACTGGCGATGGCGTCAATGACTCGCCGGCGCTGAAGCAGGCTGACGTGGGCATAGCCATGGGCGATAGGGGTAGCGATGTGGCTAAAGAAGCCTCGGACATGGTGCTGACGGATGACAACTTTGCGTCGATTGTGACGGGCATCAAAGAGGGACGCCGACTGGCAGACAATATCCAAAAGGTGAGTTTCTACTATCAACTATGAAACATTATACTATCGAGATATGAAGGAAAGGAGGCTAACCAAGACTTCTACATGTAGTTCCTCTTACATCTACTCACATCGAATCTTGCACAAGTCATCCTCCTCTTGATTGGACTGGCCTTCAAGGACGAACACAATATCGCTGTTTTCCCACTTTCTCCTCTGGAGATTCTTTGGGCCAACCTAGTCACCTCTTCTCCCCTTGCTCTTGGCTTGGGCTTGGAGGAGGCGCAGCCAGACATTCTCCAGCGTCCACCCCGCAGTCTGCGCGCTGGCGTCTTTACAATAGATCTAATTCGAGACCAGTTCGTGTACGGAACCTGTATGGGATCACTCTGCCTGGCCTCATTTATGCTGGTGGCTTATGCGGCTTCTGGCCGAGGCTATCACAACTTGCCCATCGATTGTAACGAGCACGGCCATGATGGCTGCGGTGTGGTATTCCGAGCCCGGGCCTCTACCTTTGCGACGCTGAGCTTCTTGCTACTCATTACCGCTTGGGAAGTGAAACATTTCCATCGCAGCCTCTTCAATATGGATGAGAGGTGGAAGGGGCCATTTTCGGTTTTCAAGACGGTGTACCATAACCGCTTCCTGTTCTGGTCTGTGGTGGCAGGATTCGCCATCACCTTTCCGGTTATCTATCTCCCTTCTGTGAACAAGTCTGTGTTTAAGCACCAGGCGATAACGTGGGAGTGGGGAGTGGTTTTTGGCTGCGTGGCAGTGTACATTGCGCTGATTGAAGCCTGGAAGGCGATCAAACGGCGATTTAGCCTTGGCGTCGACAGGCATCCTGTGCTTGAGGCGACCAGCTCACAGGTGTAAAAGTGGCGTGCACTTATTTGGATGGCGGTGCGTACATGTTTCTATTGAGTACGTGTCGTGTTCAGAATGTCGTGACGTGTCGCGTCGTTTGTGGTATACGCTCTTTGTGGCTGTGGCTTAGCTGGCAACGCATACTTGGGACCAATGAGTCCTGTCTCTTTTCGTTCTCGTCTTTCTTTAAAGATTATTGATTGATTGGTTGGCTGGTTGGAATAACAGATTGATGAACAGATTGGATTGACTGGATCAACAGATTGGTAAATGGACGCTGGGGTTGAATGAATACGATAGAAATATCAGAATGTCTCTCGCTAAATAGGTAACATTAGTTTATGCAGTAGGTATTAGTTTTAGCTATCCCCTCATTTTGGCAAACAAATTGGAAAACCTCGAAAGAGGGACTTTTATTTCATCTTGGCTATGCATCTTTTTGCTGTCAGATAACGCGTAAATTTCATTCTAGTCTGTAATGCGTATAAAAGCTGCCTATGTATGATAAAAATTCCAAAAAAGAATGCTTGTCGTGATTCCGTATCTAATGCTTGAAAAAAACGTGGAGAACATTTCTGTCTGGTATATATAGGTTATATACAACCTAGGTATATGTGTGGTATGAGCGATGGTGATGAATGCTTAAAAGTAATGCTGATATTGTGTGACAGCGTCGTGACGTGAATTTCCTGTTGCGTTGCGTTGCGTTGCGTGTTTTCATTTGTTTCTCATGGTTTCATGTTAAATCATGTAGTCTTGATATCTGTTTGGATGACCTGTAGGGGTGGTGTATTAGCTTTTTGGTCTTGTGAATGTTTTTGAGTGAGAAGGGATTGAATGGGACTTACGAATTTCCAGCCGCTGATGCCCTCCCATTTTCCGCGGACGTACATCTCGAAACTAGAAGTAAATGAATGTTTAGCTTTTCTTGCCTCTTATGTAACAGACGGAGTAAGTATTTGGGCAGCTGTCTTACCATTGAGGGTCACTGATGCGGTCAACGAGGGTTTGGATCTGGGGATTCTGCTCAATGGCCTCGGTCCAGTCCCAGGGATCGGCGTTTTGGGCAGCCTTTTCCTTGAGCTGATCGGCGGGGCCGTTGTTGATGTCCTTGTAGACGCGCTTGCGGGACTCGCCTCTGAGGAAGTTGGGGTTCTCGTTGTTCTTACCGCCCCAGCGGGTGAAGCCTCCGGTGAAGGTGACTTCGGGAACGAGCCTGAGTTTTACAGTGTTAGTATTTGATGGGCTGGATGATGGAGAAAGATGAGGGGTTGTTATTTACTTCATCTTAGCGGTGTAAGTGATGGATTTGAGCTGCGTGTATCCGGAGCAAGTCACTGTGGTTCTGTGAAGGGGGTTAGCTTGGCATACGGAAAGGGGATGAGGAGCTCGTCGTACGCTCGCTTCGCAGGGCAGATGACAGGGCAGTTGAAATCAATGTCGAGAGTGATTTCGTTGCGTTTGCCGTCTGTGAAGGCGTCTGACCCGTTGAAGGCGGATTTGATGGTCGAAGAGATGGCGTCCTCGATGCCGGTGGTGGACGCGTATCTAAGTATGGATTATTAGTTAGCTTTCTGCGATTGAGCTGAGTGGGATAGAAGGAGAGATATACTCATTCTGGGCGTTGAACATGGCGTGGTTGGAGTGGACGATTGTTTCCGTCTTGGTCTCTTTGATGGAGATGTTGACTTGGGTACTAGAGGCGCAATGAGTTAGCATCTCTGGCACTGAGCATAGTTGTTGTAGAAGGTAAAAGTGAATGCGTGCTTACTTCTCGTCTTGAGCCGGTACCGTAATGGTTTTTACCTGTCATGTTGTTAGCCAAAAAAGCGAACTGGCATAATAGACGACGGGAAGGGCTGTGCGAACGGTAAAGGGCGAGAGCTCCTGGATGATGGGCTCGTCGAATACGAAATCAGAGAATTCCGCCCTCCAGTTGTCGAACCGGAGACTTGTACACTGCTTGTTCTGGACAATCTTCATTAGCTTTCTGGTTCCTTAAAGATCTATTACGTTTGTTTTCTTCTTTTTCTTTTTCTTCTTTTTCTTTTTGCAATTTGTATTAAAATATGTACATACTCCGAATCCCTTGGGCTTGCTCAGGTTCTTGAGAAGATATGACCGTCCGCTACCTTCGGGGTGAAGCTCGTGCTGGAATTCCGACCCGCTGGATATCCAGGACATTCCGAGGAGACTGCCGAGTATGTGTGAGCAGGAATCTTATCAACCAAGTAATGGCCGTGTACAAAGATTTTTTGAGAAATCTTAGCAACCATATGATGGCGTAATAAGGAGATTTTTTTGCATACTTGGCAAGGTCTGCGAAGGGGCGGGAAATTCCGTGTATGACTTTGGATTCAAACTCGGAGGTTGTGGACTCGTAGCTGATGCCCTGTGAGGGGAGTTAGCAGATGGTTAGAAGAATTTTTTCCTTCATTTTTTGCTCTTGAAGAAGGAAAATAGATAAAGGTGGTAATTCGAACCTTCGTCTTGAAAACAGCTTGAGCGCGTCTAAATAAAATTGTTAGAATCCAGGTTCTGCTAATGTTGTGAGTCAAAGCAAGGAAATACTCACTTAACGTTCTCGTACAGCGTGTCGGATCGTTGTTCAAATGTTTCCCAAGTCTTTTGTTTCACGTCAGCAGTTTTAACTCCACCAAGTGCCAAAAGAACTCACCTCGGCCTGCTTCGTCAATTCACCACAAGCCTCTCCAAAGTAGGCCATCTTTGCCTTTCGGATGCCCTCTTCCAGCTTCTCTGGGGTGTCGAGCGTAAAGTCTACAACGCCAGCCATGACCTCGTTGATGGCCCTATTTAGAGCTTGTCGATTCCACTTGTTGACCAGGGCGTCTAGCAGGAGCAGCTTCGCGATGTGGTAATCGGAGATGCCGCTGGCCAACTTGTTGCGCGCTTCGACAACGCGAGTCTTGGAGTCCTCGTGAGTAACGCTGAAGTTGGTGACGCTGGCCTCAAAGGCGGCCTTGGCGGCGGTTTCGCAGGTGGCCAGGTGGTTTGTGATCCTGTCTTTGGACACTGTCCTGGTGATTGCGAGAGTGTCGCTCTGATTCTTGAAGTCTTCGATTTGGGTCTTGACGACTCGATCGAGTTCCTCTTCAAGATAAGCCAAGAAGTCCTTCAAGACTGTTTGGGAGTATTAGTAAAAGAAGCGGCTGTGAAAGGTGAGCGTCAGACGGAGAATACGAACCAGAGGTATATCTATCGCCGTAGGTGCTCTTCTTGGTGGACAACTGGTTGTCAAAGTCGTTCAAATGCTGGTCATAGAGGCGGCCGCTAATCGGCTTCTCCTTGAGGAAGGCAATTAGGCCCTCTCTGGAATCTGTTGTATCTGTGATGGTCTTGAAATCTCCAACGTCCTCCTTGGGCAGAAGAGAGTCATCTAGCTGTCTCTGATAAGCCGCCAAGCGCTTGTCTAGAAAAGATTAGTATATGTTTGCGTTCCCGGTCATTTATGTTTGCACTTACCGAGCTCTTGAGCAATGGCCTTCTCCATCTCCTGTTCTCGGACTGTGACCTTTGATTTAACCAAGTCCTTGATCTTGTTGACCTTTTCTGTGTAGTTTTCTTTGATGGCCGATGCATTCTCCCAGAGATATTCGGTATCAATGGTGTTGTAGTACTGCTCCAGATGAGAGCTCTGCTCCTCTTCCGCGGCCGTCTCCCATATTGACTCATCACCGACAAGACTTTCTTGGTACAGTTTCTCCAAAGCGGCAGAGATTGCCTCAGACCTTGCAGTATCCAGCTCAACGATCCATGAAGCCCAAGAAGTTGAGAGGTTCTGCTTCACAATCGCCGCCGCTGTGAAAAACGCGCGGTCGTAGGTCACTGAGTAATTTCGAGAAAGCGCCTGCTCGTCATATGACGCAATCTTCTTCTTGTAGGCTTCGAGCAAGTCGCCGTGATACTGATCCAGCAATTTCTCGGCAGTGTTGAGTGAGAAGGACTTGAAGTCAGATGCCGCTTCATTCAGGCTGTCTTGAATTGAGCCGATCAGCTCAGTCAGCTCTTGCTCGGCAAAGGCCTCAATCTTTTGGAGATTTGCGGCCAAAACTTCATTCCGCTGCCCCTCTGATTCCTTTGCAAGGCTTTCACAAGTGTCCCTAGAATGTTTTGTTAAATTCGAGCTATCCGAAAGATGTCACTCTCGTTCTTACTTGATGGTCTGCTGAGAAAGATATCTCAATGAATCCCGGACGCTGTTCAGACATTTTTGCATGGCGCGGTCAAGTTTCTACATGTAACCGTTTAGTTCTCCGATCTCAAAAGCGAGTGATATTTCCCATACCTTATTGCAATCCTTTGTGCTGAGCAGCCGTGGGTCTGCGCTCAGCTTGTTGCACGCCTCTCTATAGTCGTGGTGGAATTTGATGTGAGATCTGTTGACGGCTTCATTCTCCGCAGCCCGCCAAATGTCAGGGACATGCAGCTGCCCATTCTGCTCAAGACGATTGATTGACTTGACAATGCTTGATACAAAGTCTGCTGTAGAAGCACCAGTCAAAGGTGCCCCGGCGACAAGTCGAGGGACCCTCAGCATCTGGGACAGCGAGGCACGCAGATTCTTAAAGTCCTTGACGTAGTTGTCATTGAAGTCATCAAGCACAAGGAACTCCTTGGACTTGTCGTTAATCTTGGCTTGCACACCGTCCTTCAGAGAGTTTCCGCGAAGCAGGTGAACCTGGATCCATGTGAGTATTGTAGTTCCCACACTACATGTTTAGGTGGAGTCCGCTTACAGTCACATCCTCAAACTCGGCAGACAGCTTCTCTCGGATCTTGTTTCTCCTCTTGATAGCCTCGGTCCTGCCGATCTCTTTTCTGAGGATATTTTTTCTGACATCGTCCACTAGTCGGTGGATATTAGTAACACAATCTACGTGCAATACCGAGGCAGTACGGTGCATCTATCTCATAAACTTACCTGAGCCACCAAGATCGTACCTAAGATAATTGTTAGATAAAAATCGGTTGAATGCAGAAATGAGATACAAAAACTCACTTGTTAATGATGATGACTAATTGACCGAATTTGGGGCCGGAAGTCTTCTTGTCGCCACCAAAATGCAGCTTCTCCGCAGCCAGCGTCATCATCGCCAAAGACGTCAGAATGGTGTCTTTGGCGACATCTGTGGTGTTGAATACGATGACGCGAGAGCATAGAAGAGCGGGAGTGAAGAGAATGATGCTGTCATAGATTAGTGGGACAACTCAGATCATCAAGCAAAATTCAGCCCGGTAGCTACATACTCGTATAAGTCGCCCTGGTCGCCATGGCCTTCAGTGTCCAGGAAAGCTACGCGCTGTGAGCCTACAAGAGGCAGCTCAACGCCGTCGTCAAGTCGTGAGAATTCCTTGACGCCCATGATCTTATTCCCGAGGTTTGTGCCTGTTGCAGGGATTAGTAAGTATAGGGGGCGGGCGTCAGCCCAAGGCCTGTGCGTGCGTTACCTCTAGTCCACGATTCGGCTCCGGGAGAGGTTGAAAACAGTGGCTCTGTGGTGCATCCTGCGAGAAGGTTCAGAAGCGTTGACTTGCCGCTGCGAGTCGGGCCCATGATGCTGATGAGGCTGAGAGCCTCGTTGATTTGCCGCAGATGGTTGTTGACGTCGTCGTGACATTGCAACACATAGCTCTCGGGCTCATCAGAGTCTACGTCAGTGGCATCGTCAAGGGTGAGTTTCTGGCTCGCAGCCTTTGTGCTGGGCGCCTTGGTACTGACGGCCTTGACGCTGGCAGCCTCCTTAACGCTGGGAGCATTTACACTGGTGGCGTTGTCGCTGGCGGCATTCTCGCCTGCTACGGCCTCATCGGCAGCCTCCAAGTTGGAAACACCCTCGCTCTGAGGCTCTTCACTTGAAGGGTCCTCGCTGGGAGCAAGTTCGCTGGCGGCGTCCTCAGGCTTCTTGGCGCTGTTATCAATCTCAAGCCACCGAAGCTGGTCGCTGGTCCCGCCTGCAACTAACTGGAAGCTCTTTTCATCTTCTGGACTGTGTTGTGGCAAAGGGCCTTGGTTAGTGCATTGAACTGAGATGAGACGAACAGAAAGTACGTGTTGGCATGCCTTAACGGATCAGTAAAGTCCATGGAGCTGTCCATCCGCTCGGTGGACGTCGTGCTAAACGTCGTATTGGTCCTTGACAGTCGTTCTACAGTAGAAGTGGAATCAGCTGGCTGCTGCAGCACGCATTATGCGGTGAGGCGAATAGGGGACGGCAATCATACTGGCCGACTTGGTCCATGATGGCATGCGCTGAGACAGCGACCTCACTCTCATAACCATGATGACTGTCTGCTCTGCTGGATGACTGGTGATGAACTCTTGCCAGTCGTCGCTGGCATTGTATAAAACGAAGTTCTCATCAAGCGGTAAAGAAAAAGGCTGGAGAAAAGCCCTGGACGACTGAAGGGGATTAGCTCCAGTCAGGATGTGTGCCGAATTGTGCCAGCAGCGGTTTACACGTCAATGCAGTCTTGGTGTAAGGCCACGGCATGTGATAGGCCGCGCGCAGGGCCTGGCTGCTGAGTTGGGCTTCCATCACGTACTCGCGGTGCCTGATTTGAGGGCCATGGGCTTGCATAAGGTCACAATTGGGAGCCCCCTGCTATGAAAGGGGTCCATCGGTGCAGTTACACGTATTGTCCAGAGATCAGGCGGTCACAGACGTGGATACTCGCTTCACTGACTCGCGTCTCGATTTATGGACTTGTGCGTAGAACACGTCAACCCATGAAGCCAACCTATGCCGGAAGCGTGATAACGTCGCCGGAACCACCCTGGGCAGTCTGCACGACGATAAGGCGGGGGGTCCGTCCATTGGTTTATACAGCACTGAAACGGCCCTCTGAGAGGTGGCGAATGGGCCAAGGAATCGAGTTATCGAATCGTGGTCTACCTAATGTATCTCGACTGCAGCGAACGTTAGGGGTCATCTGCACATGCAACCCTTTTAACCATCAAGACGTTTGCAGGGGGTGCAGGCAGAGGAGCGAGCAATTGTAAGCACCGCGGATGCCGCCCGGAAACCCTTCACCTAATGACTCAACTGCGAGAAGAGCCCTTGCTCTGATTTGGAGCTTGCCCCATGTCCATCTGCGCAGTATTCGGCGCTCTCAGTGGCTCAATGGCCGTGGCGATGCATTGGCGAGGCAAGGGCTCAGAGTTTCGACTCCGTGAACCTCGTAAACAGGAGGCAGATATGCATAAATCTGCTTTTCATTGTCTCAGCTTCTGCCGAGCCGAGCACCAGTCCTTTCCTTGCAGCCTCTGCTCTGCTCGGACGGCGTGGGGCTCCGCAACTCGGAGTCAAACGCGGCAACGCGCGTTAAAATAAGCAAAGATGCTGTCAGGGGGGCTAAACTCAAGCTCCCGCCGCTTTGTCACGGGCCAGCATCGCCTGCTCACCGAAAAGCCAACTGTGCTGCCGTGCTAATTGCCTGTCCGTGGCACTAATTTGGAGAAAAAATTCCAGATCTTGCTGGACAATGCGTTTGCTCTCCACATGGGCCGCAGCCACATCCGCTTTTTGCCTTCTCATGGTGTAAGAGAGACCAACCAACCACCTCATAAACTGGGATCAACTGCAGCTTCTGCCTATCTCCTCTTTCTTTGGGCATGGCAACGGGGATATTCTTTACGATGTGTCTCTTCGTTTAAGAAGGACTAAACGTTCGATGTCCAGTCGTGTTCCGCCTCCAACGCCACCTGCTGTAAGAGCTCCATGGCCCTTGACACCGCCTTTGTAAAACCAATAGAAAATGGCTTCGTTAAGTGGTGTAGTGGCTGGATAGACAACCGGAAGAATTACAAAACTATGAGTTCGATATACATGCCTGCATGCGTTGTTCTGTATTTTCGTATCAAAGTTTTAAGCTACTCTATACAGTTATACAAGCACTTTACGCCTCTATATAAAAGACGTGCAAAGGAGCATCTTGGACCATGCCCATATTGGGCCGCGATCGCATCACTAACCATCACTAGCGCAGTTCAGACATTACCCGTTTCAACAAACAAACTTCTGAGCAAGCAGATGCTGCAGAAACTAGAGAAACACAGGGTCTAATTGATCTCCCCACGCATAGTCACCTGCTTGTCCCGCTGTAGATGCATTGCATATACATATCCTCTCTTCTCCATAGGGCTAGGTCCTTCAAGGCAGGCATGGATCTAGGTGGACGCATATATCCTGGTCTGTTCACCACGTATGATGATGATGACGGCGGTGACGTCTCTGTGGAGGACAATGTCGTTGGATGAAGTGAAATGCAATAACCAATCTATCCTCATCCTCATGCAGTTCTTCAAGACTCGCCATCATGCCTAGCGTTGGCGTTAGTCCAGCTCCATCTTTATACCGCCTCTGTCCTATCTTCAGCTTCAGTCTATATCGTCCGCAGGCCTCATATAGGTATCTTCCGATCTCTCCGCGTTATGAAGCCTGCAATTCCTTTCCGGATCGCTGACGCCAGACTTGGCGCGAGACATTGATTTGCCATGAATTAATGACAGCGGGCGTAAGTAAGAGGCTATCAACGCTGCTGCAGATTTGCCAGCTGCGATATGATTCTGCGCGAGATTTTAATTGCTCTCATCGCCGCATATAGCGCTAAACATACAAGCGTGACCGTCATACCTGAATGTGGATTTTGCTGTTTATAAAATTTTATACCGCCTGCATGGCGCGCGCTCCACATGATTCACGATAGCGCCTCAGCCGAGTGACGGCGCAGACTTGATTTGTGAAGATGGAGGGTCTCTAAGTGGGCGCCATGGAAGCGATTCCAGTTTGCCCCTCTTTTCTCTGGTGATTGGTGAAAGCTGAGAGCATATGGTAAGCCACGAAGATCTGGGCACTTACACAATATCCCATGCCGAGGCTTCAGATCTTATATGGAATAGCTAATTGCCTAGGAAGACTGAAGTGAGAACTACCGAATGTATCTATCTTTTAATATGTGCGTCATATCAGAAGATGCCGCTGGATTCAGATTTTGAAGGCTTTTCCCTATTTACGATAATGGTCCCAGAGTTAGTTTTGCAGCCGGTACTCGTGAATTAAAGATGACTAGGAGCCATTTCCAGATCTGCGCTCTGGACTTCTCGCCTCTCATTAGCCTGTCATTTTTTATTTATACAAGCAATTGATACCAGGGCTTCAAGTAAAAGTAGAAGAGAGGTTATTAGGATAACACTATCATAGCTGTCATGTCGTGACCGACTGTCTGGACACTGCTGTCTTTTTCGCTTATCTAACTGCTACCCGTGAGATACCAGATGTAGAGGCTCTATCAATGTCCCTTGTGCCCAAAGCCACAAGCACCTCCAACTGATGGGACATCATCGCCACCGGTATGGCTATGGCAGTGCTATGAGCTCCTGATATGACAACTAGTCGCCTGAATCAGCTCTTCAGTCAAGATTTGTATGATCATCTGAGCCTGAGATTTCTACCTAGAAGGTTTGTGACAATGCTGTTGAGTCAACATGCTGGTTACAGTCCAGTATGCGCTTGGATATGATGATTTGAAGATGTACAAGATCCGTAGCGTACCATTTCTTGATTCCAAACTGTGAATTGCTGAGAAAGTGATTTATGAACTCGAAAACAACTGAGGTTGATGGTGCAGAGTATATAGAGAGATATGCGACATCCCACTTGTCTAAAATTAATCGCAGGTTCCATAGACTGACTGGACTTATATCGAATGGCTTAACACCACAAAAGCAGATTACAATTTAGAACACACAATTGGCTAAGTTTCTTTGCATCTTTCAGGCCTAAGGAGGCACTCCATTAAGCTCTCCTCATCTTCCAAAACGAAGCCATCTCGGGCTCTTCTCCAATAACAGCTTCCTCCAGTTCTCAAGCCGGTACTTAAACAGAGACTTCTCATGTTATGTTAAGATCGAGTTTATTAATTTACCTGAGCCATTAGGAACTTGACTATCTTATCTTGTTTGACTCTTGGAGGCCGGGGAGGGCATTGACATACACCTCACATGAGGCATACCGGGATAATTTGCCTTATTGATGGTCCAACTGTATAAGATGCTCGTCACATATGCGCTAATTGAAGGGAAGGTTTGTCTCTTGATTCTGTTGAAGTCCACTATAATTTTGGACATACCTTCTTATGAAACTCTCAAATCCGCTGTTTGGATTAGGGCTAATAGCTGCCTTGAGGTCATCTTGACAGAGTCAGATCCTTCGTGTTCGAGATTGATTCTGATCTTCGTTGATAGGGCTTTCATCAGGAAGCCTGTTGCCTTGAGATCTTTGACTTCCCAGCCACGGCAGTGGTTTCACCATCCGACTTTTCTTCTTTTCCATCAATGACGCCCCAAAAGTCCATGATCCTTACATTGATCTTCAAATTCTGGCGCCATGTTGCCAGTCGTCTCTTCCTTGGAGTTTCCCAATTAGTCGCATGTATACCGACGAGGGGTCAATTTCTTCTGCCATCTCCATGATTTCCTTGTCAAGGTGGTCTCCCTACCTGCCTTTCTCGTCAAATTCAGCTTCGTCTTGAGAAAAGAATTGACCCAGGAGACAGTTTCGTCGTGAGATTCAGTTGCCTCGTGGACACTATTGTCATCACTCAGGCAATAGAATCCATCGTGGCAGCGTCATTGCGAGGGTTTATATCATGTCGAGCGGCCAAGGTGCGTTGTATTGTATAGTTGTAGCTGACTTTATCGAAAGGGTAAGGGAATAATGCCTGACCAAGTCGTTGAAAACAGAGCAACAGATAAGTGAGCTTGTCAAAGAGGACGAGTCCTTTTAAATCTGCAACAGCGTCTTCACGCCAAGTCCGAACTAAACAAAATCCTTGACTCTCGCAGGGTGCTATCCTGTCCTATCCTCATACACCGATTACTCATTATCCTAAAAGGGCACATATGCTGCATCGAGCTCGAGTATGGGAGTTCCCCACTTCTCTTCTGATATGATATTTCTTTAAACTTATTCCGGGAATGTATCGGAAGTTTCCGAAGTGCCGACATAGTGGCACAAGATGAACTGTGGAGATGAAACATGGCTCCACCAGAGACCGCTCATGAACCTCTTTAGACTAGTCCATGGGTGATTCATGATAGAGAGTAAGGGTTTCTATGAAGACTCTTTGACCTTTTTGAAAGCCTCTGAAATACGAAAACTGACATGTCATTCGCACTCATGGGCTCCACGCTTCGATAAGAGGAGAAGGTGTAGAACTCTTAGCCTCTTGAATCTACACTTTGAAGCAACTACTGGTCCTGCCCAGCCAGTCATAATGAATCCATTGCGTAAGGCAGTTCAAAATGAAAAGAAGAATGTCAGTGGAAAGCTAGTATTACTAACTTTGTCTTACTCTTCAAGTTTCTCTACGTAAAACAAACATATTTGCCAAATTTGAGATTTCGCGGCTAAAATATCTAATATTAGCCACGCTATCAACGCAGTTTCCTCTCAGCGCAAGATTTTCTGAAACAAGGAGATTAAAGCTGAGAAAGAATGAAACTGGCGCTGCTTTAGAAATCTCTCTCAACAGGTTGTAGGAATTTTATTCGACTACTAAAAGGGCAAGCTTTCAGATATTGAGCTTTGGTATATATGAATGGATGAATACTAGATCATCCCGAGATAGATCATAGGTTTGCTCTCAGTATATTTTTATTGTTTGATCTCAAGAGTTACTTGCTGAACCATATTTCAAGTCTTACAAAGAGGCCAGGAAAAATTTTAGATAGAACATCTGAGATACATTAACAATTCTAGCTATACTTTACCAGTCTATGCCATATTAAGGCGTTAAGTTGTTGGATCGCTTTTTACCGTGAGTCTATATCATGTCACATTTTTTACAGCCCCATATGCTTTCATGAGCAGTAGAAACAGCTTGCTTTGTTTTTGCTCAGCCTTATTTGATGAATCGATATTTTTTCTTCTTCTTTACGTATAGGTAGTTTTATCGTTTTACTCTCCGAGTTGACTCCTTTTAGCTGACCTTGGAGATGACAAATGTGAACCCTGATGGTCACGCACCTTGATGGCCTCTCAACCCCTCACGGCCTTCATCTCATCTGATTCGCCATTTCCGTGCGGCCTTTAGGCATCATGTATCACCACAGGCAAAATCAAAGAAAAGTAAATTCATTTTTCCATCAAGGTTCACAAATATGCCGACGTTGATTGGTGTAGCCTTTCAAGTTTATCTGCGAGTCTTGTTTTAGCTCACCAATGCCCAGTTGGCTTATGAGAGCGAAAGCGGAGATGATAAGGATAGATGCCATGAAGTGAAATTCTTATTTGACTCATTTACCATGCATTGCCAAATATATAAAGGAGGAAAATTCCCTCCTGGTTGAGATCATCTACATATCTGCCAACATCAACAGCGTTTCCCGCAAATACTACGCCGTACACTAAAGCAGATGCTCTCTCCAAGCCGCTGACATTCAAGTTGACATCAGCCCGTCTGTTTAGCAGGCTGAAATCGACTCAAAATGTAATGATCATGCTAGGAATCTGTGTAAGCTTGGCGCCTTCAGATCAGTAGTCATCCTCTATGCTGGAGAGGCTATTGAAGGGTAGATTGGCCTTTGGCTTGCGAGATCCCCTTCTCCCGTGTCCACTGTCGGTCATTCAGCTGAGAAAATTTGCTCTGCTCTGTCTGCTACAGATATCCCAACAAAAAAGAAATCCAAGGGGCACTTTGTGGCCACTTGAGTGGGGGTTTGTAATCTTGTCAAGTAATAATCATGCCAATCCAGCTTCTGATTCGCAGCACACTTGTGCTCCCACTCTGGCTCCCGTCTATTCCCGACATCTCGTGGATGCATACATGATCCTGACGGAGAGTATTGCTTGATTTTGATCTGATCACATGCTGCTGAAACAATCATTGTCCCATTAGCCCCATGTCTTCCTGCCTTTGACTCACGAGGCATCGGGTAAGATATCAGGGGACTTATGAAGCTACCTAGGGCCGCGTGACAGTGTTCACGGGATGGTCTAGGCTAGGTCTATTTGTTTGTCTGCCCCTTTTCAGCTTCGGGCTTTATGTTTTACTATCGCCTGCAGTGGTTGCCACCCGATATTCTTGTTGGCCAACCCGTGGGGGCTGCCGTTAACGCCGCACTGTTCACACCTTCATCAGTCTCTCATTTCCGCTTCCGATGCTAGTAATGCTGTGTTACGTCAAGCCAGAGCTGCACAGCCGCTTTCTTACGCTTTGTCAACGGCTTGAAACTCGTGCAGGCGCTCCCAAAACCACTCAATGGCCTCGTTCGAGACCTACCATTACGTGGCCAATACACGCCTATCATCAATAGGTCAAGTCGGCCAACTTTCTTATCTTTCGTTCCTAGATAAGAGGACACTTGATCGAATTTCGTGAAAATCTTCAGGAACTGTTGATCCAGCAGTGTTACCTTTCCAATTGTGGAAGGAAATAGCTCCCGTGATCGTCCCAAGGACTGCTATGAGGCCAAAGCTCCAATTTCTAGCTCTGCATATTTCCCTCATCAGCGCATATGCGAATGACTGTTCTGCTTCAAATCAAACTATTAGTGTCTACCTATAGATTTGATCTCTATCCTGCTAAAAATGCACGCCCTTGGCTCTTTTTGCCGCTGCTAATCTGCTGTTCTTCGTGTAGTATTTTAAATCTGTCGTATCTAAGTTTGATCTAAGCATCTTTGATTCAGGCAAATATATCCAAACCTAACATTTGAATGAAATGTTCACAGAGTATATTCACGTATGTGTGGCTGCACAAGCATCTTCAAAATAACCGTATGTCTGTGTGTCTTGGCATGCATGTCTCACACCATTACAATCGCCTATCCATTCCAGCCGTTACTAAATATGTCAAAGATGCAACGAACTTGAATGCCCCTGCAGTTGCCACCTGAGAAAATCTCTCTTGATGCCCAGCTTGTTGGTTCCAGCTGTCGAGTTTGGGTTGTCATCACCTGTCCCTCGGCCAATGAAGGCATCTTATGACCAGAGTGGTAGATGATAAATGACATTAAGTTCGGTGGCCGAACATGGGGACTGACAAATGCATGTGAAGATTTTTACGTCGACAGTTGGCCGTCCTATGATAGCTCCCTGGCTAGAGCTCCTGCATGTGAGCCTTGGGTTTGAAACTAGCTAAGAGTGCAGGATTTAGTACGTGGGGAGTTGTAAGTGGAGAGAGATACAAATGACAGGTTCGAAAGTCAGAAAATCGCAGCTTCAATCTGTCTATAAAAGCACCAACTATCGCTTGCTTTTTCAATTTCTGGCCATCACTGTAACCAGCAATAAGATCAGAAACACTCAACAAACAACTATCTTTACAGCTTTTGACGACTTTCAGTCCCAACTTCAAAATGTCTCCCTGGTGAGTGTATCTCGGCTTCGCTCCAGTGAACTTTCTTTACTCTACCGTTTGGTTGGCTTTTTGGATGTACTCTTCTTGATCTCTATGAGCGGGGGCGTTTCGATCTATATGACTTGAGTAACTTGGCTTTAAATCCATATTGACCTTTCTTCTCATAGCTCCTGCAACACCTGCAACTGCTCCACAACCTGCAGCGACTGCTCCTGCTGCAAGGTAAGCCTTATTGGTTCAAATTGGTGTGATACATATCAGGCAAAGATCTAACAGACGATGATTTACAGCACTAAACGTCGGGCATAATGTCCAATCGCTAAACTGACGTCCTAACTCAAGAACGGCTTGTGGGCTCGGATGCGATTGACAAGACACTTTCGGTGAGGCATCAGGACACATTGCTTCCGCCATGGACGATGTAGCATAAGAAAATGAGAAAATAATAAAAACAACTGTTTTTGAACATCTATTACATGCGTTCAGATTTTCTACTGGTTCATTGAACGGGTGGTAGCTCATGCTGACGTTTTAATATGTGATACGAATTAATCGTTTGCTTGTAGCTTATGTAGTTGCGGTAGATCCGAGAGAAGATGATGGCACGGCACGTCGAAAATGGACTATAAAAGCGCTATGGAATAGCGTATTGGACAAGAGAGATCGCATGAGGCTATTGTAAATATTGTCCGAGATAAAAAGAAGGAAAAAAGAAGAAGGGAAAAAGATGTCAGGGCTATATATAACCAAAGCCGAGAAAAAAAAATGATGCCCACTATCAGAGTCGAACTGATCACCTTGTCATGTCAGAGAAGTACTAGTGACACGCTATACCGCTTAGCCAAGCGGGCAAGAGCTATTGATGCGAGTTACTAAATTATTATAATTGATAAAGCATACAAAACACTCGGCCCATTTTCATTATCATAGGACGCGGATTTTAATCGCGAAATATCGGTCTCTATGACAAACTCTGTAGATAACAGCAACAATTTTGTGGATGACATGATCTGCTGATATTATAAGGCTGTTGTTACAAGATAAATTCCATTACAATAACCCATTCCAAAATTGTTGCAGATGTTCCAAAGTCCAGCTTCTTATAATTCAAAATGCAGGGTAGCATTATTGGTACTTGGATCGTATAAGTACTATTACGATGAAGGTTTTCTGTTATAATATGAGTCATTAAGTCTTAATGCCTTCGTAATAACAAATCAGTCCCAATAAAGAGAATCGACGCATACTTCGTCTTATTGACAGAGAAATTGCTCCGAGAGTTTCGCATCGGATATTTCACTCGCTTGCAAAAGTCTTCGGGCTTCGGACTTCATTTCTACTGCTAGTTATGCCAAGGTAGAGACAGCGCTTCCTAGTAACAATTGTTTACAGGCTTACCGATTTTATATCCGAGATAAATTGTGAGTTGGCAGCACTATGGTGTAATAGATACTTGACATCTTGGCTTTCATCTGATGATGCTGCTTCCGACGGGTCGCGCATACCTATAACCCTATAACGGCACTTGCTCAACCTTTGTCCATGTTGGGAATGCGGGGGATAATCGCAATCAATCATATCCTGGGGTAACGGACAATTTGCTGTAGTCATTGCCGATGGTTTCTCCATTCATAATGCAACATCAAGTCACTTAGCGTAGATATCTAGGCAAAATTGCTCCTCATATGATCCTAATTGCACGTGAGTATCATCTTCTTATTTCTGTTAGTACTACTATAGGTATGTATTGGTGGAGGCGATTTTGCCGAAATAACACAGTTAGATCGTAGGCCTGCCTAGTGCCATGCGGGTATCCAAGCGTGCCTGGTCTCTGTATTCAGGCGAGATCAACGCATAACCTCACACATAAAATTACAAATATTTCCGACGGGAAATTTGCCCTTGTGCGCTTCAAAAGGAAAGTCCAAAATCTAAGCTATGTTGTGATACTGGCTTTCTGAAGTGTATAATTGGTGGGCTTTACTGCCAATGGGAGTTTATTAATATGGTGGCGCCCGCATTGAGCCCCATTGTTGCTTGTTAACAATACTGCGAATATGGAATGGCCTCATTTGCCGTACCTCGGCCGATACACAGGATTGTCCATATTTTGTTCTCATGATAAGGATAAACATTCGGCATGTTTATGGAGTGAAATTCGGGCCAGCCCTCAAGATTGAAGATGGAGCGTGTGAGCTTCCCTTTTGATAATGGCATATCCAGTATGATAACCGACGGGCCTATAGCTTCGTGCCCTTAATTATAAATATAGCTTTGATGCTGCGTAAAATTATGTTCGAAAGGCGACTCTCGTGGCTCTTTCTATCATCTCAGCTTGTTACTCGGTAATACGGAGGGTTCGTCACGATGGGCTTCTCTCGCGCCTTGGTAACGGCACTCACTTATGGGTCTTTCGCCCAAGCCACATACGATGTCTTTGACTATGTAGACCCATTAATTGGAACAACCAATGGAGGTAACTATTTGCCAAAACTTTCAGGATTTTCCTCTGAAACAATTAAGAGTAAGATGAGGGCTAACAACGCCCAAGGACATGTATTCGCGGGCGCAACTCTTCCATTCGGCATGGCCAAGGCTGTGGCCGATTCAGTAAACGATAATGCCGGCGGTTATGCTTCAGATGGTGGCCCCAGTAAGTTTTCCTACGAGACTGGAAAAGGATCTTGGGAGTGAAAGCCGCAGAGAAAAAAGGGACATTATCTAACTGATGTTTTAGTTACTGGATTTTCTCATATGCATGACAGCGGAACGGGTGGTGTAAGTGTTTCGTCGTAGCAAGCAAAAATCTCCCAGCTAATTGTTTCTGAAGGGAGCTTCTCTTGGCAACTTTCCACTGTTTCCGCAAAGCGGCTGTTCTGGTGGTATTCTTGATAACTGCTATTTTACCAAAAGTGACCGTCAATCGATGCCTATCAATAGTTCCGTGGAGGCCCACCCAGGATTCTTTTCGGTTACCCTCAATACCTCCATCAAAGCAGAGATGACAGTAGCGAACAAAACAGCGCTATATCGATTTACGTTCCCTGACGAGCCTGTGCCAATGAAGGGAGGCGACGCGACAGGCGCAAACGCTATCCCATATGAGCCAGTGATTTTGGCCGATCTGACAGATCTGTCAGATTCCAGAAGTAAGGGAAGCGTGAAAGTCGACCCCGGCAGCGGACGGATTACTGGATCTGGCACATTCAACCCGTCTTTTGGCGTCGGCACATACAACTTGTATTTCTGCGCCGACTTCAAGGGAGCCAGCATCAAGGACACCGGCATCTTCCAGAATAACAGAGCCGGAACGAACTTCAAACAGCTCAATACAGAGACTGCAACTGTTACAGGCCCACCTGTGCCCGGAGGCGCTTTTGTGCAGTTCAACAAACCCAGCAACAATCAGATATTGGCCAGAGTAGGTTTGTCATTTATTAGTGTCAACCAGGCATGCGGCAATGCCCAATCTGAGATTCCCAGTTTTGACTTTCAAGGGACTCTGGATACGGCTGAGGACGCATGGCGAAAGAAGCTGGGTGTGGTGCAAGTTGATAACACAGGGGTGGACACCGACATCCTGACGACGTTCTATTCGGGGCTTTATAGATCTATGATATCTCCTCAAGATTACACTGGAGAGAATCCACTGTGGCAGAGCAGCGAACCTTGTAAGTCTTATATAAATCCTCGCTATCGTGAATGAAGAAATCTCGTGATGCTAATTAGGGCAGATTATGACTCTTTTTACTGCATCTGGGATTCCTTCCGCAGCATCCATCCGCTGATAACACTTGTCGACCCATACAGCCAATCGCAAATGGTCCGCGGACTCATTGACATTTATCGTCATGAGGGAAAACTACCCGACTGTCGCATGACCTTTTGCAAAGGCTGGACGCAGGGAGGCAGTAACGCAGATGTGGTCTTAGTTGATGCGTATTTGAAAGGACTTCATCAAGGTATTGATTGGCAGACTGGGTATGAGGCTTTGATCTCGGATGCCGAAGGTACGTACCTTTTCATCTTCTGAAACAGGACTTCATACTAACCTACAACAAGACGAACCTGTGAACTGGGGAGTTGAGGGACGCGGCGGCCTGACCAGCTGGAAGACGCTTGGATATATTCCTACTGATGATTTTGACCCTAATGGTAAGCTGAACATCACATATTGGACATTGTAGCATGGGATACTCACCCATGAATAGGGGTTGGTACCTTCTCCAGATCCATCTCAAGAACCGTCGAATATGCCTTCAACGACTTTTGCATCGCCGAAATGGCTCAGTCTCTCCATAAGTCAGCTGATGCAGAGAAATATCTTAAGCGCTCCAAGAATTGGAAGAATATGTGGAACCCGAACCAAAACTCATATATCTACGTCAACCAATCTGATGGTTCGACTGGTTACGTCGACAGCGGCTTTTACGGATTTCTACAGCCAAGATATTTGAACGGCACGTTCGGTTATCAAGACGCGATGATGTGTAGCCCCATGTATAATCCAAATGGTTGTTACTTGGTTCCTACTGGCCATGAGGTGAGATTTCTCTTGTGGTGGGTGGAAATTGGTTCCGAAGAATCCAGAGCGTAGATATCATTGGAAGCTCGCCAACATCAATATCTCCCCACTATACATCATTCTCAATGCGCTTTATACATTTCTTACTAATTCACTCATTTCATTTTAGACCTATGAGGGCAGCAGCTGGCTCTATACATTCTATGCTCCTCACGACATGAGCGATCTTATCACCACCCTTGGCGGCCCAGATACATTCACCAAGCGCCTGCAATTCCTCCATACGACTCCAAACTTGCTTTACTTTGGCGATGAGCAGGCTTTTCTATTGGTCTTTCTCTTCCACTATGCTGGCCGTCCCGGCTTGTCTTCATACTTTAGTCACTACTACATCCCTTCACTGTTCAACGCCAACGTTGATGGCATCCCCGGCAACGACGACTCCGGCGCCATGGGAGCTTTCAGCACTCTAGCCATGATGGGTATGTGGCCAATGGGCGGACAGAACGTCTATCTTATCTTGCCGCCTTATTTCCCAGAAGTGAGCATCAAGAACGGTCTGACGGGCAAGACGGCGACTGTGAAGAACATCAACTTTGATGGAGGATACGAGAACATTTACATCCAAAGCGCGAAGCTTAACGGAAAGCCGTATACGAAGAGCTGGATTACGCATGATTTTTTTGCGAATGGAGGCGTGTTGGAATTAACCTTGGGAAAGAATGAGAGCAACTGGGGCACAAGCTCCTCTAGTCTGCCGCCTAGTTTAGATCTAGACATCTAGATGTACAAGTGAAATTGCGTAAAAGGCTAAGGAAATGATTCAATAAGATTTAAAATCTGAATGACCTCTTTATTTCCTGGCTCCCGCGAAAAATAAGCGTTTTCAGTCAATATTATAGCCTCTAGCTTGAGCCAGAGTGCTATTGGTATAATAAGTATTAAGCACCCGCCTCTCGTTATTCGATTATGATATCCTCTCCTAGCTTTCTCATTGGTAATCTTCCCAATAAGCCTTCCAACCTTCCAGAGCTTCTCAAAACGTCTTTTGCATCTTCTGGAAAGGCCATTCTCATCCTCCCCACGCGCTCCCATGACCCTCTGCCTGTTCTCTCTACCACCAGCAGCATCACCGTGGCTTCTTCCACAAACCACAGTACGCTCATTTGCTCTCCTTTTCCATGCCGCGTTATATACTCTTTGATGCTGCCTATGCTAGTCTCGCCTCCCTGACAGGCGGTTTCTGTGCCGCTGCCTCGACTCATCCGCACGTCAACGCTGAGGCCACTGAACTGCCAGCCTTCGGAATGAGTTTTTGCCTTTACGCGGTCCAATACTAGGGGATCTTTTACGTGAAGGGCGTATCTTGCTGGGCGGAATCGTGGTGGTGAGCTAAGCTGCTCTGCAAAGTCAAATACAACAGAACCGTCGGGCCCTAGTACCATCATTTCAGGCGAATACGTCCACTGTACAGACGATGGCTCGTTTCTCGTCAGCTGTGTTGCCGTAACATAGTGATGATTAAAAGTCTTTCGACTTTTCAACCTCGTCTCCGGATCGGCGGCGATTGTTACGGATGAGAAGAGCTCGACTGGGCCGGACCATCCTGCCCACGACCAACTCGGTAAATGGTTTCGTCGTTGCGGTTGTGTACCCACTTTATGATGCCAGAAGCACATTGACAATGCGAATAGATGCCTAGTCCTCGGTAGGCCATTGTTTTCTTCTGATGGCTCTGTCGGTGCCCATATCGGGATACCCACCAGATCGCTCAGTTTTCCTCTTCCGAGCGTGTTCTCTAGTTCTCGCCAAAGGCCCAAGCACGCATCAAACGAATCCTCGTCCCGGCTTAAGTCTCTGTTTGTGTATCTCGTAATATGCTGGTCAACTTCGCGGAACAGACTCAGCGTGCTCGCTTCACCCAGCTTCTGAGGCAGCTTCTTCCATCGCTCCCAGCTACCGTCCATGTATGAGACGCCGTTAAATAGTCCCGGACGCACGAAATCGCACATGCGCTTCTCTGTCGGATCGTGATAAAACTCAAGCGGTAGATCCAGGGTCTCAGGGCACGCCAAGCCCTCACACTCCCAGTACATTTGCTGCTCAGTGAAAATGAGTCGTCGTCGGGAAAGAAGTCCTTCTTGGTATGTCCATCCTCTAGTGTACCATGTTGAGCGCTCAACAAGAAGGCGTGGATCTTGGAGACTTGAAACGAGAGTCACATTAGATGTAGTAAACTTGTATTTTGGCTGAGATGGTCGCGATGTTGATCCAATTCCAGGTAACCCGTGCATGGCATTCTCGCCGGCCGCGGCGATAATTGTGAATGCAGCTCCTCTGTAAATCTCATCCATTCGATGGAGGTGCCCCCTTCTCTCTTCCGGTTTTGTGTCGTCTATGCAGAAGCGATCTACCCAAAGATACCTGAAGCCGAGTTCAAGCGCTACTGTAGCAGCATCTCTAACAACACGAGGCCAATTTTCATCCTCCTTGATATCGCCCCATACGTAACTCAGCGCTACAAAGTCTTCTCGCAGGGATGCTTCGACTACTCGTGGAGGGGATTGACCGCAGTCAATTAGTCGGAATCCTTTGATCTCAGCTTGAACGGGCCTCCGCGCACATCGTCCTTGGTGGTGATTGTCGCAAAAGTGAAGCCACTCCCGCACAAGGCCAAGGTCGGCATTCTTCCCAATTTCTCGGCCCCAGACTCCTCTCTGTGGCCAGAAAGCATCATCAGGTAGATTGAATGTTGGGGAGGGTTGTGGTGAGGATGTTTGAGAGGGAGCGACAAGTTTTCCTGCTCCGCCGCTTCTTCCTCTCGCAGTGTCTACCAGCATCTCAGGTCTTGTTCGAAGCAACATGGCCGATTCGCGGAACCATTCAGGGTCTACGTCAGGATCCTGTTCGTTAAGAGCCTTTGTCTTGGAGATAACCGAGAAGAAAGCTGGGCTGAGTCCCTTGGCTCGTCCTTTGGCCGGATGATCCTGCATCTTGGCTGAGTCGATGAAGTAGCTCGTATCCCGCGTTGATAACGCCACCAAGTTGTACTCTCCGCGCTCTTTACTGGGAACATGAACCTCCCAGAACAGCTTACACATCGGACATGTTGCCGACCAGCGGTTCTCCTCTAGAAGCTTCAGCCGTGATACAAAGTGCTCTCTTGTCTCAAAATCCGAAGCCCCGCCATTAGCTGGTTTGGTGAAAGTTGCGTCCACCTCGTCCAGAGTTTCTTCGATTTCAGCGGCTATCCGCGCGCAAGCCTCACATAGCGCTGGATCGCGATTCACGCCCATGGCCGAAGGGGGCCTCGAGTTTGGCCGTGAGCCCGAGGCGGCATCTGAGTGCGCCGATGGCGATCGGCTCTTCTGTCCGCTTAGCCGGCGGATCAGCGATGAGCGCCGCGATCCAGTGCCGTCGCTGCCACCCGGAGGCGAGTCGACGGTGAGATGCTGGATCATGTTGCGCAGGGGGTTCTTGGACCGGCGACGCCCAGTCTCAGAAGCGCCGGGAGATGCGTCTCTGGGGTCTAGATGATCAGCCATTGCGCATTTTCCAAGGATCGAATCTGTCTGAACTGATACGAGGCACTGTGCTGTTGGGCTCTACAAGAAGCAATGTCGTTCGTAATTATCGTCGAGCTCTCTCCTCTGCGGTGCTTTGGGGCTGCGTCAAAAGGGGCAGAGGGACACAAGCGTGTTTTATGTTATAATGCTGGCCGCTTGTATATGGCTGCTGAAATGCCTGCCTCCTAGCGGCTGGAGAGCTGGAGGATTGGAAAGGAGCGAATCTGTTGAAATAGCTTCAAGCAGCACAAACAGGGGACAAAAAGGGTCCGTGAGTCTAGCGAGGGGGTTTCACTCCGTCTAAAGTGGTGGCGGCCTTTAATGAATCAGTAGGTATTTTAAGATCTTATTCCATGTAGTAGGAGCTGTAGGAGCTGGGCGACGGGGATAGAGAGAGATTATTCTATTAATGCAAGCGAGAAAGAGTATGAACATCATCGGGATAGGGAATAGTCACAGATATAAACTCGCGAAAAAAAGAAGCCGTACATACAACTGTATACACCCATGTATCCATCTTTCTCTAGTACTGGACCACCTTATACGCCCAACTCTCCACCCAGAATGATTACACATTCCTTTGACACTGTGCCACTAACAAACGCAACTGAGAAGAAAAAAAAACTCACAATTCGCCGCCTTCGCATGCATGTGGAGTTTGCTTCATTTACTCTATTAATAACTTGCAATCTTGCTGTGCCGCTCAGCGAGATAATATATTCCTCCCATAGCCATTGAGGCGCAGGGCTGACGATGGCCACCCTGGCTCAGGCGCATTTCCCAGCAAGATTTGGGTGGAGAAAGGAGACAAGCTGCTGGGATTGCACATGATTTTTGTCGCAATGGATACCTCATGCATCAATGCAAAGCTTAGCTCTTTTGACCCTTCTAAAGAGGCATTGAGAAACTAGTTTTCGGGCTTCGGCACAGGCACAAACAAACGCCCCATCCTAGTGCAACTCCATCAACCCAATCATTGTTTCTGAGAGTTGGCGCCGGCAGCCAATTCTGGCGGCACGCGACTAGAAGATTCAGGCAGCATTAGCGCTCCAAGCCGGTACACACCATCTGCTAGGCCATGGCTAGGCGGCTAGCAAGATGTTGAAACGGCCTAGGATCTCGCACGGAAGTGGCTGTTAAAGTCCGCTGTCAAATGCGTGCTCATCCGCCCCTACAGTACGGATACAAATTCGATGTTGTGGGTGACTCGTCCTTTGATCGGCAACAATAGTTTCGACCAACATTCCAGAAATGATGTGCGTCTTCCATAAGTCTTCGGCGCTTATAAGCCTACTAGACTACTGTATGACTTGGTTTCTCAGCCTCATTATAAGCTCGCCTCAGCTCGTCTTACAATAGACTACATGTGTGTGATTCGCATAAGTACCAACCCAAGGCGCGCATGTAAGATGGAACGAGATCCGCAACGTGCCATTTTGACAACAGCCCGAGCGTTAAACCTGATTTGCCTCCGGTGTACTCTTCGATCTTAGGCTAGTATCTCTTTTTGATACAGGCGGATCACATAGTTGATGCCCGAGCCAAAATACTTCTTCCATGGAAATAGAACCCATATTCTAAGCCACCTTTTGTTGGCTAGCAGCATCGTGCCAGCACCTACGACCCCATCCCTCCCCGCTTCTCTCCACCTAAATCGATCACCATGCCCTGCAACTTGCTTTTTACAGTGTAGGCCAGTCAGCTAACGCTATGATGTTTACACCAAAAAGAGGCGAAGCTTAGGCGGTAAGCTGAAGCCATCTTCCAAAAATACCTAATAGAGCGTATCGGTACCGAATCTGCGGACAATGACCGAAACCAAGAAAACAAACCAAGAGTTACTACTAACTTTGAGAGGCTGCAACGAATATCTTCTCCAGGTTTCTAGTTTTTTAGGTTAGAATGAAGCGAAACTTGCTTTTAGACCAGCACGCACGTGCTACTACGTGCACAAGTTTCCTGCATGGAGAGAGGCGTTACAACACAGCTGGCTCTCCACGGCTATTGCATGCCGTAGACGACAGTTGTCCTTGTCCAGCTGATGATTTGGCTTAGCAAAGAAGGTCATATTGCGGCTTGGACAGTTGGCACTGTTGTTACTATTCCAGAATTTCCCTACTACTTCCCGGATATTGCGTTAGCTCTCGTAGTCCTCTTTACGCCTCCACAAAAGATGGCGTAGCTGGTAACGTCTCGCATTGAGCTGTACACAACGTATCTAAAGAAGCATTTGGTACCGAAATAAAAGAATCACACCTGTCGATCAAGTTCAAATGACATGTATAGGAATAGAATCACGCATTTTCTCTCTCTGCATGTATTTATAACTCCCAATTTATAGTATTCGCTCATCTAACGCCGCCACCGCGCGTCAGCGTAATAAAGACAATAGGCTGTCATCAAAACTTGCCCATTTTGACACTGATGTCATGTTTCTAGGTGATGTAATCTGTATATGGTGCAGGGGTAGGTGAATCGTCTGCCTTTACTGTAAGCTCTTACCAGCTGTTCCCTATTCCGTAACGAGCAAATTCCCAATCTGTGCAGTGTAGCAATATGTTCTCACCTGAAGCGTGAGCTCCTATGAAACAGGTAGAAATATTGATTTCCACATAGAAACTGTCGGTGAAGTGATAAGTTCGTGAAACTCAGTCTGTTTCGCTGAAATCGTCGATGCTATTTTGGAGGTATATAGAGTTGCAGATAGAGATATAAGCACTAGTGTCACATCCGTCTCAGATCTGTTATAAGCTGGATCAAAGCAACATATATTCATCTCAAAAGTTCTGTTTTATAATTACCGTTTATCCGATAATTGTCTGCTCGCTGCCACGCTTCTTCCATTTACCATCGCTAAGATAATCCGCGTACCACAGAAGCTTGCTCAACCACACAATGAGGCTTCATGGACAGCATGCTAATGTTATCTGCTTTATCGGTTTGACGTATGATCTAGGTCCGTTTCAGGAAGACTTTCTCTCCTTCTGCCTGTAAATTGTGTTAGGTAAATTAGCGCAATTATGGGTTAACCAATCTTTACCTTTATATGCCAACGTCCATTTAATGAAACCAACAGATATCTTTACTTTGCATTTCGGTATCATCCACAATTTTCTCATGTCTAATGTCGTCTTGAAAGTTATAATAAACACTGATAGGCCGAGTTTCAACTTCCATGGGCTTAGAAATAAGCCTATTTTGAAAGTAAACAGCCCTTTCGATTTCTTGAGCTTGAACCCCATTTTGCCACAGTCTGCGGGCCGCGGGCTGATGAAAAGGTAATGTGTGCATCTTATGAAGAAGATACAGAAAGATATGAACGATATGAAGAGTTCGAGCGCACCAAGACCGAGAAACAAATCTTTTAGGCTGTGTGCAGATCCTCCCAAAGCATTCAAAATCAATCGGTGCAAAGGCATAATGTAAAGAACGAAAGGATGCTGATATCTATGTTACTGCTTGCATAAAAAGGCTGAATTTGACCTGTAGCGATCATCATTGTCAAATTAAAGAAAGTTCCACGCAGGTATTTGGCATTATCTGCTCATTTCGTGAACTTCGGTATGTTTGAGCAAATTGGAAAAAAAAAAAAAAAAAAAAAAACATTGTTCGTAGCAACTGCCCAGGTCGCATTCTCCTGACCACACTCGGCTACAACAGTGATGCTGCCTGAGAACTTTCCCGAGTACACCAAATTAAAGTTCTACGGCGCTGTAATCCTTCCTGTGCGTGAATTGAGGCCCCCCC
>JALIRY010000071.1:0-176834 GCA_026401215.1 Trichoderma erinaceum
CTACTATTGCACATTGCCCGAAGATCTCCTGATCGCTCCGCCAACATAAACCATAGACCAGGTTTGTCCCTTGGGAAGCTTACGAGCCACTGACTATCTAGGATATAGGTGACTCAGGTCGTCACAGAAAGAAGAAAAGGTATCAATTGACCTTGAATCACATATCTATCGTTTTTCACTTCGCTGAGAGGTGATTATTATTGTTTTGGGAGCTTAAATTAGTCAATAGTCGTTCAGTCTCATCTTGCACAGCAATGTTGCTGGGATTCACTAATCGAGTATTGGTGGGGGAATTTAACTCGGCAAAGCCTTAGATGATAGCAATCCAACGATCGCACTTGTTAGAAATTACGAGATTTCAGCTTCGAATACAGTACCACTTGGCAGTCCAATGATAACGTTGTTAGCTCAAGTACTGTCCAGCTTTCTTCTTTGAACACGCAGTTGATAAGCTCCTCAGGAAATTGCATTGACTAATATTAGCGCAGCTTGTTGCGGAGATAGAGCTTTGCATTTGTTCGCAAACAATAATTTCGCAGCTAGAATTAGCCTTACGAATGACTGGATCAACCGCTAGTTGGGGTGGTTCCTACGCCTAAAACTTTGCCCATCGAGCGTCATAACCCGCCAACAGTTCTTAAAGTACTTATTCGCGAAAAAACAATGTGAAGTAAACAGTCCTCAAGATAGTCTACAGGATGCTGAGCGAGGTCCGATACACTATTTTAGCCCCACATCATGCCTATTGGGCAAGACTCTACATGGGTTCAAGTCGTATCAAAACATATGCAGATGAAAGAATGCGGCAAGTCATTAGAGGTATATATTTGACTCATCTCAATCCCCACTTCGACTCTTTATAAAGTTACTAGGCATACTTTGAATGCACGATGTGAATCAAACGACTCTGGCTTAAGCAAAACCATTGCCGAGACGACAGAACATACTAACGGAATCACGGCAGCAAGCTTGTGGACTGATTAGTTGATATTTCAGAGAATGATGAGAAGTATTTATTATATAGTAAGAATATATATACTAGTTAAGATGAAAGGTAGCCTGGATACTAAGGACACTGCTGGTTGCCCACGTGTCTGCGACCAGTTTCCAGTTCTGGGTAGCCCATCTCCAATGAACAAATGTGTATTGTCGAAGTGTTGTCCTAATGATGCAATACTGCTTTTGCAACCTTTACCTGAATCCGTTGCAGACATCCTGGTAAACATTCTGTTCCAAGGCAGCAGCGTTGGTAGGGATGTAGTTGAGGTAGGTAGCATAAGAGTAGGTCCATCGGGGGTCGTTCAGCTCAGTCTTCCAAGTCCAGTAGATCCATCCGTCCATTCCTGGGGACTCGTAAAGCTGCTGCTGGGCAGTCCAGAACTTTGTGAAGAAGGCTTGGTCGTGCCAGTCAACATTGGAGGTCATGCTCCATTCGCCAGTGATCTCAAAGTTCTGGCCACTCACGACACGAGAGTCGGTACAGGCGCTGTGCATGAGCGAATATTGGTCGCCGTTGTTGCTGACAGCGAAGCCAATGTAGTTGTGGTCGTCAAATCCAGTCATGGGATCGTTAGCCACGGCAGAGTTGGAGCGAGGGTCGCCAGAGCCCCATTTGCTGGACATGAATTGCACATGCAGCTTCTTGTTGCTGGGAACATTCAAAGCGCTTTCAGCATCGCGGACAGCCTTGAGTGCGCCAGGGTAGTAGGTCTGCGTCAAGCCTGGGTTTTCACCAGGGGCAGGGTAGCGGCCGTTGGCATCGTGGTTAGAAACGGGCTCGTTGAGAACCTCGATCATACCAACAGTGGAGTATGCCGGGTTGGTATGGATGCGGTTGGTCATCCATGTCAACCACTTCTCGGCACGACCAAAGTCGTATGAGTTGAAGAAGCCAGCAGGGTTGGGGTTTTGGCCGGTGAAGGCGTCTTGCTGCTGACCACCGGGGGCGCCGTGAAGATCAATGATGACATAGATTCCCAAATCAGCGGCCTTCTGGACGACTGCGTCGAGGTATGGGAGCATGGCATCACCATCGGCAAATGGCTCACTGGCGGTGTCGACAATGGCTGTGTAGGACCAGTAGCCAATGGGGATTCGGATGGTGTTCAAGCCGACATCGTGAACCGATTGGACGGTGGCGGGAGTGATCCAGCTGCCCCAGTGAGTCTTGAAAACTGCGTTGCCTGCTGCACGGTTATTGCCGGAGTAGTTGTTGCGCATACAATCAAACTCGGATGCGGCGTTGTTGCAGTGCATCACATCGTTCCACTCGGTGGGCATCATCCATGGCTCACAGATAAGCCAGCCTAAAACCCATGTAAGTGGCTCATCTCATGTTAGGAATTACTCGTACGCGAACTTACCACCAAAGTTGACACCTCTGATCTTCGTGACACCAGAAGCCAACGTAGGCTCAAATCGCTTCCCAAGCTGTTCAAAGCGAGCCGTTTGGTTGAAGGCCGCCAGATCTCGCTCCTGAGGAAGCCAGGCGTAGGCAGTGCCGGCGAGAAGAGCCGGGGCAACGAAGGAGTATCGCATCTTGATGCTGGCTTTTGAGACTGTTCAAGACTTGTCGGTGATGGTAGTAGAGCTCTCAACTCAGAGACTGGGAGCATGTCAATATATATATAGGCTTGATTATAGACTTGGTTCAAGATTCTATAGGTTGTATAAATATTTTGGGTACACACATCGGTGTCAGCGTGTAATAGTGCAGTACCTAGCTCAGCTGCGGTACTAGCTTGAATTGGTTCGTTTTTCATTAACGTCAACAGCTGTTGCTTCTGTATCTCAGCCATCGACGGCCCGATTAGCGCAGGATCTCTATAATTAAACCGTCACTTGTAAACAATTCACTAGCCCAATTAAGAATCTGGTTAAGCTTACTGTTACATATAGTTTCAAAACAGCTCCGTATAGTGGATAGCATCCCTCCTTTTCGGCTACTTCTCGTCCTCGTATATATCGCTTGTTGCCGCTAGAAGTTACTAGTCTTCGCGAAAGGGGCAACTAACAATCTTATTAGCTTAGAGTTGCATAACCATAAGCCAATCTATGAATCAACGCGCAGAATCGGGCAATCTGAGCCCAGGATCGGAAAGTATAGAAATTATCGGGAGCGGCGGAGCCTCCGTCATAGTTGTTGTCGGACTTTTCTATATAGTACACCTGCTCGAAATGGGTATATACCAAGGAGCTATGTGTCCGACCTTGATGTAAAGCTTTCAGCTCAGCAACAAAGGGGTGCGGTACCCAGCTAAGCCCCGCGATTTGCCAAGGCCATGGTTCTGCACAGCATATCGATCGAGGTTGAGCGCTAAAGTAATCAGCCAACGCATCAGGCTCTATTGCCAACGTAAGGCTGATTCAACAATGCGTGTAATAAATCCCTGTTGTCGTCAAAAACTACTTATGCTGTAAATGAACATGATGTAGAGGGCTTTGTATAGGTACTTTTACAACCAGATATCCTGTTCCCATGGCTAATCCACGGACCTATATCATCTGACATACCTTCTGAGCTCTGTTACACTATCCTAGATCGGTAACTCGCTGTAACCAAAAAAAGCAGCTCAACGAGTTAGTACGCAACACACGGGATGTGTTCGTATGGAGCAATTGGCGATGAATCACGGATTTTCAGATAAATCTCGGATTATTGATCAATGTACCGAATCTAGCTCGCAAAGCTAGCCGCGCGTAGAATGTAGCTAGATGTCAAATCCAGCAGGTTCTTGCAGGCCGTGCACCGCACCACACCGGCCATGCTCGGACTCTCTCGGACTAGCGAAAGTTATATGACCTCGTGAGATCACTAAGAGCGTTTGCAGTAGTTTACGAGCACCTAGTACAGCAGCTGCCTTGCTTACTAGCAATAGGGAGTAGGGGGCTCGCAAATAACAACTTTGAATAGAACGCGCCCATAATGATCACTAATACTATTTACAAGAGGGGTGACTAAATTTACAAGTATGGGGTTAAAGGGGGAAATGCGAGATACTGTATATGTATCGCAAACGGAGACGAATCCACATCTCTTCAGGTGTCAAAAACGAAACAGCGCTAATGACGGAAGCGCCAACAAATCTCGCCGTGTGCAATTCTATTTAGGTTATATGAAGTAACAGTATTCATTGATACAGGCTTCTTGGTTAGCACTTGGCCTGACTACCGATCTCGCGAATGAAGACATCCTTGATAACAAAGAGGAATCATTTTCAAGGTCACAAGAGCAAATAGCCTGGGCACTGATAGGACTCCAGTTCCGCCGCCGAATAGAGGAGCATGGCGGTGTGTTTGGAGTAAGCTCACATGTCTCGTGTTATCTCTTTGGCCGCTATTTTTGATATAAAAGCAACTCAAGCTCCAAAGCCAAGTGGACGCTTGAGTCATGCTTATAAAACTTGCGCAGTGCATAGCTTTTCTAGTATAATATGATAATTTTGAGCTTCATTGGTGACATAGAGTCTTTTCCTTCTTTTACAGGAAAAATAAAATCTCTACAGGAAGGTAGTATGAACAAAAAAAAAAAAACAGTGTATTGTAATACGAAATCATTGGTAATGCCAGATACAACAATCTCGTAAGCTTCCCCAACGATGTATCATTGAGCCTATAAATAGAGCTAACCACTGGTAGTGTTAGTAACTGGAGCTCCTTACTGTTGTTTCTATCTATTTTAGTATTACAGTAACGTTCAATAAGTAAGCCAGCTGCATAAACGCTACGCCAAGTCATCAGGACAGTAAGTTCCCATTTTACGCCCGCCACGTTACAGTTTTGAGAAAGGAAAGTTTTGGAGGGGCTCAATCTATGTCTCAACGCGTCGGAACTGAAGCTTTTAATAAAGTATGACATTATACCTAATTGAGCTCTCTGATTAAGACATGTACCCTAAAAGAATTTAAGATGTTGACTTGGCAGATACGCCTCATTGAGAGAAACATTTGTACCTCCTTGATTTAATTAGTACGTAGATATATATGCTACAGTACATGGCAATGCGCCGATACCCCATAAATAGACCGTGTCTTTATTACAACGCATATCTATGTATATCGGCCGTTCTTTTAGTTCTGTAGAGTTGAAACTGTTTCCATGCTAGGCAACCTTTATTCGTAGTCTCTCACATGTCAGCTATCAAATTGCCGAGCAACGATTGTAGCTCTAACTACTACTTTTCTGTTGTTTTTATACATTATTATTATGATTTATTATTTATGTGTGTATTAGGAAGATGGTAACCATCTTTGGCTTGTCTTCTTTCTGTTCTCACCTTTCGTGATGTCGACAGTCTAGAAAAAGCAGGTGCACCGAACGTTTACAAAATAGAATGTGTTGATTGATAAGCGGAGGTATATTCTGAACAGTGATCAGATGTGAAGCTTAAATCTATATAACCTAATATGTAACTATTCAAACAGAAATAACAGCCGGCCAGGTGGCGATCGCCTGCCTTGGCATTTATTTTGTGACATATAAGATAGGTCACTCTTTATCAATGTCGCTATGATATCTATTCCCTTTTTTTGTGGCATATGATGCGCCGTTCCATTCCGTTTCATAAATCCATTTAAAAAAATTTCAAGCAATTTTTGTCAATATCGCATTAAAGTCCAATTACTCAATCGCCGATGCGACTTGCTTGGAGCCGTGCAGCACGGGGTTGACACGGTCATCCCACTCAAACCCGAACGACTCTCCAAGTTCCTTGCGGCAGGCAGTCTTCACAGCCTCCAGCACATTGGCAAAGACGCCAAAGTTGGCTGGGTTGGCCTCATCGTTCTCGCCGCCTTGGAAGACACCAGTACGCACCAAGCAAGTATTCCAGCCGTACATGTTGCCGCCGATGATGTCTGAGGCGGGGTTGTCGCCGACCATGTAGATGTTTTCAGGGATTCGCTCTTCGCCGTGTAGCTGCTCCATCCATGATGCGATGACCTCGTCAGCGTATTTGTAAGTGGCCATCTCAGGCTTTCCGTACACCACACGCTCGAGATCAACTCCAGTGAGTGCCTTGTACATAGCCTCAAGACCGATTCTGAATGTGCCTTGGCTCATACGAGGGATAGGATGCTCTGTAGGGCAGAGCATATCACCTTGAGAGAAGTAGATGGGAATCCGCTGAGAGACTGGATCGGCGGCAATAGTTCCCAATCGACCGTCCTCAGATCGGAGCAAATCGATGATGATTTGCATGTCGGTGGCGTAGTCTCTTGAGTCGGAGAAAACAAGAATGGCCTCAATGTTGGTCTTGGAGAAATCGCGAGGTCGTGAGCTGGCACGCTCTTCCTCTGTGAAGACGCGGTAAGGGGCGATGGTAGTGTCCCATGCGACAATGTCGTTTGGTACCACGATGTCGCGGAATCCATACTGCTCGGCAACCTCTCGGCAGCGGTATCCTTCGCCACCAACTACCAGCACTGTGTTATAGTACTCGGCCAGAGCGCGCATTGGAGTGTGTGACTGGATGAATTGTTCTGTGTTGACAGGGTTCTGCAAGATCTTGGAGAGCTGCTGCGTGCGAGCCAACTCTGGCTTGCCTGAGCCGTTGGTCAAGAAGATGTGAGGAATCTTGATGCCGAGCTCGTTATCTCCATTCAAGATCTCCAGTGCTCTCTTTCCCTCTGGGATCAGTCGGTCACCGTGCACCAGTACACCATCGATGTCGAAGACAAATGCCATGTTCTTGGCCTTCTTAGCTTTATCTGCAGAGATGTCTTGGATCTGTGCTGCCAAGATCTCCCTTGTCGCTTGAATAGGAACTGCGCCTGATCCCGCAATCGCATCTCGGTCGATGTGATGGACAGAGCTGAGACGAGACTGCCTCTTAGAACGCGGGATGGGCAGAGAGGTTCCGAACGAGTTTCTAGACGCTCTTCTATCTCTCATTGAGGGTGACAGGGAAAGATTGTGCATGTACTTGGACGCATCAGCGTGAGGGGATCGTGTGGCAGGTATCTCAATTGCGTCATGAGAGAACGAGGTAGGTGACATTGGAATAGCCAAAGCCCCAGCATGGGCTGGGTTTGCTGTGTGATCACCGGCAGCATTTGGCTGGCTGCTCTGCACAGGCTGTGTGGGCGTTTCCACGCCAAAATCGGCATCGTCGAATGTAGCCATGGTGTTAAACTTTACGGAGAAGAGATTATGGATAACTTGGTTTCAACAACTGCTGACAGCACAGGCTTCTTCTTCTTTTAATACCTGGCCGAGGGAGAACATATATAGCAGAGCTCATCCATTGAACAAGTGGAGTCTGTAGAGCTGATTTCGATAAAGAAATACACCGGTCTACACAAGAAGGTTTGTACATGATTCAGCTCTGATGTCATGGCTCTCATATGAAAACACCGGTCGCCTCAAATCCGCACTCTCTCCTTTTTTCACCGTTGTTGTTGCAGTGGCCGAGGACCACTCTCTGTGCCACATTTGCCAACTCAGTCCAATAGAATGTGATATCTGCCTGTTGTTTAAGGAGAACGTCGTCATAGTCGGCACTGAGTCGGCATAGTTGATGCTCGTCTTATCCACTGCTTATCCTGCCAGTGGGCGGACTTGCACCAAGACGTTGATTTCGGTGTAAGAGATTTCGAAATGTGGAGTCACGATATGGGCCAGTCGGATGGGCCGGCTCCAGTTGAAAACATGGCTGAGGCGCAAACCAGCCCAGTAAGATGGAGCCTGCGGGTCTGTTGTGGCTGTTTCATCTCATGGCATTCGTCAAACTCGGTGGACAGAATAGCACGCCAGCACGTGCCGAAGTCTATTGTCTTTCCCCTATCAGCTCTCCTATCAGCATATTGCCGGGGGCAAAACTTCGCGAAGAAAAAAAAAGTGTAGATCATTATTATAGTTCTCAAGGAGCCATATTTTACCCGCCTCGTGCGTCATTGGATACGACTAAAGTGGGTAAAAAAACCCTGTTGGCTACAGTAGCAATTCCACTATTGTGGGCAATCTTTGTTGAATCGCATCATTGTGGGTAACTTAATAGCATCACTGCCTCTACTGCTGAGCTTTTGAGCGTTTTGATCTCACCGCTAAGAGGGATTATTTTATAAGAAACGACGAGCTCAGAAGTTGATCCACGTTCTTGGCAGGGGCCGGACATTCATCATCTAGAAAATTCGCGAAGATACCGATATCTCCTCGCCATATCTGAGCTTTATACGCGGAAAGGACATTCACTTACTTCATTCAACCTCCTTGAAACTACATACCCGACTTTCTGAGTTGACGAGATTGAGCTTCACAATGGCGACAGATACAAGCCAACAGACGCTCGCTACGAGAACTTATACTCTCAACACTGGAGCCAAGATACCCGCCGTTGGTTTCGGCACTTTTGCCAACGAGGGTGCCAAGGGCGAGACTTACGCAGCTGTCACAAAGGCCCTGGATGTCGGTTATCGGCACCTCGACTGTGCGTGGTTTTATCTCAACGAAGACGAGGTTGGCGACGCGATAAGAGATTTTCTCGCTCGCAGACCCGATGTCACCCGCAAGGATCTGTTTATCTGCACAAAGGTTTGGAACCATCTTCACGAGCCTGAGGATGTGAAGTGGAGCGCCAAGAACTCGTGCGAAAACCTCAAGGTTGACTATATTGATCTGTTCCTTGTACATTGGCCAATTGCCGCCGAAAAGAATGCGGACAGGACAGTGAAACTAGGCCCGGATGGGAAATACGTCATCAACAAAGCTTTGACAGAAAACCCCGAGCCAACATGGCGAGCAATGGAGGAACTGGTCGACAGCGGCATCGTAAAGGCAATCGGCGTCTCCAACTGGACGATACCAGGACTGAAGCAGCTTCTGGAATTCGCCAGAATCAAGCCAGCAGTCAACCAGATTGAAATCCACCCATTCCTACCCAACACAGAGCTCGTCGAGTTCTGCTTTCAAAACGACATCTTGCCCGAGGCCTACTCCCCCTTGGGTTCACAAAATCAGGTGCCAACGACTGGTGAGCGGGTACGAGATGACCCAACTCTCAACGCGGTTGCGGAACGAAAAGGCTCTAGCCTTGCTCAGATTCTCCTGGCCTGGGGCCTCAAGAGAGGCTATGTTGTGCTACCCAAAAGCTCAACCCCGAGTCGCATTGAGAGCAACTTTATTATTCCAGAGTTGAGCGACGAGGACTTTGCGGCGATTCAAAAGGTTGCAGAAGGGCGACATGTTCGGTTTGTTAATATGAAGGATACATTTGGTTATGACGTTTGGCCGGAAGAAAAATAAGCTTGCATAAATAAGTCCTCTAATTACCTAGTTACTAAAAAGTTTACATTCCATAAAACTATAAAGGCAGTGGAACGCGCATAACTGTGATTCAGAAATTGCTTGTATCGAACTTAAGGCTTTTAAATAAAGAACTACGCGGTAAATGGACGGGACTGAAATCTTTGCCTCTTAGCTGTAGCTACTACACTCGTCAACGTGTTTGCATATGCCTGCGCCTGCTAGGTACTTATGTGAGAGATATGCTAATTATTATTTAGGAACCTGTACGAAAAGCGGTTGTGTACTACGTTAGCTCATTAGTTTATGAATTAGGCATGAGATATTTAACAATGCATCCCAGCCTTTTTGTATATCGTAATCAACGGGTTGCAGCCAACTGGACAATGTACTTCACACTAAATCTCTTGAATACACCTCTTGTCAGAAATTGGTAGCAACAGCATTTGCAAGCTATTCCATAATTTGTTTATGCTACATCAGAATTCAGTACATTGTAAATATATCTATTCCGTCACGTTCCACTTCAATTTAAGTGTAAGAGCTGATGGAATGCAAAAGATATGATGTAAATAAATGTAAATAGAATCTTTTTTGACGACTCTTGCCTTTTTATTAGCAACATCGGGACGTGTTCCGAGTAGCCAGAGCACAGCCGGAACGACTTGTGATTGGTCGCTGGCCTGAACTCACATGTCCAGCTCAAGCCGCTGTAATTCAGGCGCACCCCAACTTGGAGCCTTCGTGGCCTTTTCTCTGCTGCTATACGCAATTTATCGGCGAATGACATCGGTTATCTCAATTACCACAATCATACAATTATACCATCTACAGGGTATCATTTGGCTCTCATTGACCAACAGACCAGTCTCTGTCAAAGCGCTGGCACTTCGCGTCTGAGAAAGCGCACGAGTAGCTTCATGGATTCGTATTCGCAGTCGCCAAACTCGGGAGCACCGCCAAGGAAAAAGCTGAAGATCGGAAATGGAAACGCATGTGAGTTGTGTCGCTCCAAGAAGATAAAGTGCGATGGAATGCGCCCAGGTACGTCTTTTCCATCAAATAATCAATAAACATCTCAAACCTCAACAATAGTTTAGCCTGCGGCAACTGTCATAAGAAGCAACACGTCTGTATCTATCAAGTCAATGCGACTACCGTAACCCAAGAGCAGGCGACAAAGATCCCCGGAATTGGATATAGTGGCAGCCCCGGTACATTTGCCGGGGAAGTAAAAGCTGCGATTGATGCAAGATTTGGTGAGATCCCCGGTGGGCTGTCAAATGCCATGCCAATGTCAGATGCTCCATTATTCGAACTACAGCTGCCTCGCAGACGGCCTAGCGACGAGCGTTTGGACAATGTTTTGCCGCCACGCCGACAGGCTGATGAGCTAATAAATGCCTTTTGGAGATATATCAATCCAGTAGACTGTTTTCTTGATAAGAAAAGATTTTGTCGTTCATACGAGGCCTTGTACGCAGGAGGAGATTTGGGAACGGATGAGCATACATTCATCTGTACTCTTAACGTTGTGCTTGCATTTGCTGCTCAATCTCACGAGTCTAAGGTAGCTTCAGAAAGAGATGCAGTTGCGAATACATACTTCCTGAGAGCTTGGAACTTACTCAGCCCGGAAACTGTTCTTTGGGAGCCACCGTCGCTACAGATTGTCGAATGTCTCCTACTGATGAGTCGATACCTTCAATGTACGAATAATTCGCACCAAACATGGATGACAGTAGGCCTAGCTATACGAATTGCGCAAAGCCTACGAATTCATCATCCGAAACCTCCAGACTCTGGCATCTCGGATGATCAAGCGCACTGGCAACACCATCTTTGGAACTGTTGCGTGTATGCTGATATGTATGTTCACTCCATGGCTTGCAGAGACTCATTGAAATTAGCTCTAACATGACAAAACCTCCTAGAACGATATCCTGGATGCTGGGCCACACTTCAATCACATCGTTGGAGGCGTTGCCGAGCAGCACAAGTAGAAAGTATTCTTACGAAAACTACTTGCCCGAGACAATTGAGCTATATGAAATCAGTCGTCATTGCGTCAAGGCACAGACTTCAACTGGTGGCAATGTGGCCGAGAAGTTTGGACTATTTGGATATAACCAGCGAAAAGAGTCCTATTGTACCATAGCGTTACAGCATGAATCTTGCCTGATGCAATGGGAGAAAGCAAGGCTCGGCACGATGCCTCTCGAAGAAAGCGAAAATAATGACTTGAAGCTGCGAAGGCATATTCTCCGACTTCGGTAACTTTCACAACATCCTCTTCTTTAACAACACTTGTTCGCATGACTTATTTTCATGGCAATTCTAGACTGTTGCATGCTCGAATCCTGCTATTTAGACCGATGCTAGCACGCTGCTGCTTCTTACAACATAACTCCTGCGCAGTTAACGATCCGCACTATGATAGGTCTTACAAAGGCCATATGATACGATATGGGGCCCTTCAATGCATTGAAGCTGCACAAAAAATGATTTCACTTGTTGAAGAAGACTCTGTGAGATCAACACCCAGCGTCCCTTGGTGGTATCGTATCTTTCACCTCCATATGGCGGGTACCATCTTGCTTGCGGCGATGCAATCTGCGGATTTGTTTACAACAGCTGTTTCAGAAAGCTGGCAACAGATACTCTCAGTTATCAAGAGGCATGAACATCTCTGCCCATACGTACCGCAGTTTGCATCTCTGTTTCAATCATTGTCAAGGAAAATACGACAGCCAGGGCGGAGCGACTCACCGGAAGAATTGTCGGATGCACAGTTTCATGACATGTTTGAAGAATTTGGCCTCCACAACGATGGTTTCCTCTTTGATGATGTCAACGAAACCTGGTTAAATGCAGTCCCGAGCAACTGATGCAAATTCTTATGACGAGTTTGAAGCGTTGACTATCGCCACAATTCCCTTGCAGCACTTTTAGGCCAAAGGAATAAATGGATATGGCGATCTGTGAAGAGAGAACTAAAAATGAACTGGTGTTGATCCGAAATGCAACAAAGCACTGGGGAGGGCGGGCGAGCGTTCTTGATGCACCGTGGCACTGACAGGTATCGCATATTCTGAAGTTTATTCTCCATCAAAGCTAAGAAGATAAATAAGGTCATAACAGTGATGATACTCACTGCAAAACTTCTAATACTGAAATCATTTTATTGAATGAGCATGGAAGACTTTGCGCATCTGGCTGATTTCTTTCTGGTTGCACAATTCCTCTCCACTAATCATTGGAGAGTAAAGTTCTCCACACAAACAGATTTTAAGTGTTCAGCGACGACGTCGTCTCTAACAAACGGCCGTAGTCAGCGGGAGAGTTGCTCTATGGAATATCATGTTACTCAAAATCACAAGGCACTTAGAATTGGTTTTAGCATCTCAGCTCTTTATATTTGTTCCGCAAATAAAATTGCGATGCTAAGCTTTTACACCGCCGCATGAGGACCGCCCACTTGTGGGCTATCCATAGCCTCTTTCACCATAGGCCGTTTAGAATGGCAGTACTCGGCTCCAGAACCGCGGACATTGATACCACTTCTATTATAGGGAGAATACAGTGTATAGCGGCCTTGTCCATACTGCTCATCCAAAATCTGGTCAGAAAGCCCGGTATCGTGTCAGATAATGCATTAGTGAGGATTTATGGGGCAGTTAAGACTACATTTAGCTATTGGCCAATCATAAGCGCTTCCGGCAACCTGCCTTTCTTTCGGAACATGTTCCGAGCTCTTATAACTTGGTCGGAGTGACGGGCAGAGGAATCGCAAGGGATTGGGATTAGTATATATAATAGATAGTATGTGTATGATCACTAGCTTCTACCTTGGAATCCCAAGCCTGGCTCCCCATCTACTTCATTCGCCATTTCACAACCATGGCCATCCTACAAGTTGGCAAGTCAGACAAAGATGAATCTCCGACATCGAAAAGCTACAGCGGAGATGGAACAGACTGGAATCCCCATATTGTCGAGTTTCAGTTTGAGGACCCTGGCAATGCCATGAATTTCTCTCCTGCCAAGAAGTGGTTCATTATCTTCATTGTCACGCTATCTGTGTTTGCTGTGACTCTGACCTCTTCTGCCTACTCGGGCTCCGCAAACGAAATAGTCAAGCAATTTCATTGCAGCTCAGAATTGTTTGCTCTGGGTATTTCTCTTTATGTACTTGGATTTGCAATAGGGCCTGCGCTGTGGGCGCCGCTGTCAGAGCTTTATGGGAGAAAAATCCTGTTTGTTACAACGCATACATGCATGGTGGCCTTTGTGGCTGGCTCAGCAGGAGCCAACTCGATGGCAACGCTATTAGTATTCAGGTTTTTGACGGGAATGTTTGGCGCATCGCCGCTAACAAACTCCGGCGGCGTCATCGCCGATATGTTCCCAGCTTCTCAGCGAGGTTTAGCAATGATCTTCTTTTGTACCGCTCCATTCATGGGCCCCGTTCTGGGCCCCATCATTGGGGGGTTTGTATCAATGAACGTTGGGTGGCGATGGGTGCAAGGGGTATGCAGCATCTTTATCGGCGTTGTCTGGATTGCTGGCTCGATATTCATTCCAGAGACATACGCGCCGGTGATATTGCAAAAAAGAGCTGAGAAACTCTCAATGGAAACGGGTAGCACTTACAAGACCGCTTTCCAGCAGCGTAATAGTACGCTAGCGCCGTCGGAGATATTCCGCAAAGCTCTCATGCGACCTTGGATTCTCCTATTTCGCGAGCCTATCGTTCTAATTGCTGCGACCTACCTGGCAATCATATACGGTACCGTATACATGTTCATGCCAGCACTGCCCATCGTCTATCAGCGGGGTCGAGGATGGAGTGAAGGAGTTGGGGGCCTGGCTTTCCTCGGTTTAGTTTGCGGCATGCTAGTAGGGATTGTATACGCCATTCTCGACGACAATCGATATAAGAGGCTTGGTAAAGCAGCTACACCCGAGTCCAGGCTCCCTCCTGCAGCGGTTGGCTCTATTGCTTTACCCATCGGGATGTTTGCTTTTGCATGGACCAACTCACCCAGCATCCACTGGTCCGCCAGCATCATCCTTTCCGCGCCATTTGGCTTCGGATGCGTATTGGTATTCTTGTCCTGTCTCAATTACCTGATTGATGCATACACAATCTACGCAGCATCTGTTTTAGGAGCCGCAGCGATGCTCAGAGCATTTTTTGGCACAGCCTTCCCTCTGTTTACAGACCAGATGTATGATGGTATCGGCATACATTGGGCAAGTACAATACCGGCCTTCTTGACACTTTTATGTTTGCCTTTTCCGTTTGTAATGCTCAAATACGGAGAGAAGATACGAATGAAGTGTAAGTACGCCCAGGAAGCGGCAGCCTTGATGGCGCAAATGCACGCGGCAGCTTCCACTTCGTCCAGTGACGGCGAATGATTGTTTAAAACTTTAACCTGTCAGTTTCGACAAGAGACTTTAGCTTTAACATCTTTTCTCTTCCTCGAAAGAAAAAGGAGGGAGAT
This sequence comes from Trichoderma erinaceum, assembly GCA_026401215.1. Lineage (NCBI taxonomy): Eukaryota > Fungi > Ascomycota > Sordariomycetes > Hypocreales > Hypocreaceae > Trichoderma > Trichoderma erinaceum. The sequence goes on from JALIRY010000071.1 coordinate 14,751, forward strand.
ACAACAAGATCATCCTGCATGATATGAATACCGATAGCGATACTCTAATATCACGAAGACAATTAGTGTCAAGACTGAAACACCAGGCTAAGAACAATAGAAGAGGGTTGGAAAAGGCAAATAAGTACATATTATTTATTTTGATCAAAGCATCGTTCTATTCAATTAAATTTTAGAGATCTATAATTCCATCAAAGCCAGCCAAACTCCGCATAACCCTTTTTTCATTATTCATCCTCTGTATTAAGCACCGGTTCACCACACCATAACCCAAATGTGACACACCGTGTAAGAAATTGAGGCTGCCATAGACTGGCAGCTATCAATTTTGAGCAGTTTGAAAAGTTGAAGATTGACTTGAAATCTTCTACCAATTAGATATGTGCCACCTTAGATGGCAAACTTAGATCTAGCTCGCAGTCTCTTGCCGAAGAACCAAATTGCAGTGGTACCAAAAATGCCAGCGCAGCTCAATCCTGCAAGCAGTGTAACACCTCTGTCAACGCCCAGATTAATAAACAGGGGTCGCGCGAAGACAACAGCCCCACCGGCAATGCCTGATCGCCAGATACTGTTACTGGCGAACAGAGAGGCGGCGTACTTGGGGTAAGAAAGGGGAATGTAAATGAATAGAGACTGCATTGTCCAGAAGTGGCCGAAACAGAAGATACCCACTCCGACGAGCGGAACGACCCAATGAATGCTGGATCTGGCTGTCCAGGCGAAAATAAACAGTCCAATTGGCAATAAGATTGAACCAATAATGGCAGGGACGAGTCGGTGTTCTTGTTCTCGGAATCCATTCTTGATATTATCGGGGACCATGTAAAATTGCAAGTAAGCAAAGTAAGCAGAAAGACCAATGATGACACCAACGAGACAGGCCAAGAATGTCAGACCCGTTTGTCCAAGGTTGAAGCCGTAAAAGACGGGGAAAACTAGGGGAAACACTTCGAAGAACGTATAGAAGACGCCATAGAAGTATCCAGTATAAAGATTGACGAAAAAGATGGATGGATCCTTCATCATAATCTCCAAAGGTTTAATCAGTGCATCCCAGAGAACTGCGGATGGGGCCATATGGCGCTGATCAATTTCACTCTGAGCCTGGAGTCTTGAATCTCCTGTCAATCTTCGCAATCGGTGCGCACGACGCAGAAGGATCGTGTGTGCTGATGTCTCCGGCATGAAAAGCAACAAGAGTACCAGTGCTCCTGAAGACATCCACACAATTTCCCACATGGGCCACCGCCATCCTTTGGCTTGGGCGGCGAAACCTCCAATGACCGGACCAATAGAAGGACCAGCCCATGCAGAAAAAACCCACCACGAGAGACCGAATGGGATATACATAAGAGAAAACATATCTCCAACAGTGGCACCGCCATTGGCCAGAGCGGGAGAGCCAAAGAAGCCAAGCCAGAATCGCAAAGCTAAAAGGCTTCCGAAACCATTCGTCACGGCCTCAGGAAACGTCAGAACCCAGTAGACAATAAATGTCAGGATATAAATGGGGTTTCTTCCAATGCTAGGGATTTCAGATAGAGGCGAAAAGAGGAGATCTCCGATACCATATGCCAATACGTAAAGTCCCAGACCCAAGGTAGAAGCAACGGGGCTGATGTGGAAATGCTCTTGGATTCCTTCCTCAGCAGTGGCATAGATGGGACCGGCGCAGTAGACTGTAAATGTGTAACAGCACAGTACGAAGACAACGAAATATCTTTTTGCGCGAGACCAGTTTTGTGGGTTGGCTGGATCGTCTGTTGTATACCAATCCACAAGAACAATGCCATCTGATGTTTTCTCAGGGCTGATTGGAATGGATTTGGTGCGCTGCACCTCCATCTCCCTTTCGGCTTGTAGCCGCTCGTTGGTGTATGGCGCCGAATGAACACTAGTTATTGTCCTCATTCTTCCAAGAGACTCCACATCATCGTCTTCATTATGAAGAGACTCAGAGTCATCAGAGTTTCCATCGCCTATAGGCGGTGCAGAGAGAACCGTATCTAGATTGCGAGGCTGATTGTGCGATTCCGGCTTTTCGCTTGCATTGAGCTGCTGCTTATATGCCTCTGGTAGTTTGAAGTCATCTTCCTCTTCCGGATACTTAAGTATCTTGTTCCGTGTAATTAGACGGAGCACCTGGCCGAGTGGTGCTTCTCTGATTAGATCCTTCATATTTGTATGGGTTACCTCAGCAATAAAAGTGTGACAATGCTGATCTATAGTGGGTATATGGTGGTTGTGTGGAGCTTAAGCAAAAGACAGGAATGGACACCTGCAGCTGTTTCTGAGACGGTAGTTTCAAGCTGATTATTGTCTAATGGTAGGTTGTTTCTTTCATGAAATGAGAAGATTGATTGGTGTGATGGATGAGTGTGTGTCTTACTTTTTGGAAACAGGAGGGAATTGTAAATGTTAAATATTGCGATGTTGGCCATGACGCTTCGTAGAAGAATGGACATTGCCAAAAGTGAGTGTGGAAGTGCAGCCAAATTACTAAAGCGATTACCCAAAACGTTATTATCAGGGTCATTCTTTGCGCTTTGTCGCCTCTACTTTCACTGGACTCCAAGACATTACCAACTGCTCCTCTAACCTAACCAGGAAATATGCTACTGTACCTTTTTCCTGATTCAAGTTGGCCATGTTTCGTAAGCCAATAGAAAAGACTCCCAGAAATCTCAAATCTAGACGCCATGGAGCTAATCGCCCTGTCATGTCCAATGATCTCATCTTCCCTTGGCATTGCCATCCGATTAACGAAGGAGCAGACAGTGCGATTTGCGAAGTGTCAGCAATCCAGGCTAGTCCCAAAACATGTAATAGTAAACAGGTTATACTCGATTTCGCAAATTGGTCAGCATATTTTCCATTTTTGGAATATTCTCTATACGCTCTAGCTACGCTATGGCTCTCACTGCCGTCCAAATTCCAGGCCCGATGTAGAAATAGAGTCCGCATGCAAAGGGCGATGGCAGAAATTTCAGTTGTTAAGATTTGCTCTTGAATACTGTGCTCGTAAAGCGGTACGCCCGGAGGCTTAGCTGGCATAGCTACCGGTTTCTAAGCTCGGAGTACGGCATATTAATATGAAATCGGAAAGGAGCGATTTAAGCTTAGTCTTTAGCCCCAGTCCTATCGCAATTCCCATCTTGTTGTCACAATGCCATCTTCAAAAACAAGTGCTTCAGAACAAGACTCCACTAGCTACAGGTAGCTCCCGTGAATTTTGCCCAAAGCTCCAGCAGCGATAGTTAGAGATATGTGCTAAGAAACTTCAGCTTTGGGAAAGGCTTCTTCAAAAACGCAACCGAAAGAAGCTAATATTAGTAACGGTCACATTCGAATATGCATTACGCTCGGCTACCTCGATGAATAAACATTCAGTAGAGAGATCAGAGGGCTTCGTTAGTCCCCATCATGCAGGAACTTTTAGCCCCGTACAGAATACCCTGTACTTGAAGTCGAAGCGAAGCGCGTCTAAGGATCTACAATTATGATGTTAAGACTAGCTACTCAATACTATCAACATTTAATAACAGCCTCTTTAAGAAGTATAAGCTTAACAGCAGGATGTTTCGGAGCGTAACAATCGCCAAGTAATGGCCGTAGCTCTTGGCATTATCGCCATCACGAGAGCTTGGGTCGATGCTATCATGCCAAGAGAAGGCGTATAAGTTGCCCCATGGCTAGGGATTATTTAGTTCAGTCAATGACGATCGCCGCCGGTTACAGTATGGTAATATGCAACGCTATATCTGACAGCCTCGAGGGCCAATGCCATGAGATTGTACTACCGTACTTAGTGTCAAAGCTTGTGTCTGTATCTACCACAAGCCCGGGCGGAGCTGCTGCACGCTAATAAAACTTCACACACTTGGTCCGGGCGAAAAGAAAGTTCGAAAAGGATTGAGTGATTGCCTAACTACGTTTCTTTAGTTGTGATAGTATGAGTTGGATAACTGATGTTGAAGAACACGCAGCCTAGTGACACTTATACACTTTGAGCATTTTGAACCCGTTGGGGGACGGAGGAGCTTCATTGGTGTTTGACGGCTGAATGTAGATATCATTGTCTGTGGAATACGTGGCACTGCCCATAGGCTCGAACGTGTGTGCATATAATCATCTAAATCAATCAATACTGCCAAGTTCCGCGTGATAATACAATTTAAGCGTAGATATAGTTCATCACAATTTGTGTTAGCATAGCAATGCAGATGGGGCTAATGAAAATCTGCTAGATAGCTCTAGAACACACTCTTCTCTCGATGGCCGTGATTTGTCTACGTAACCTAGAACCGAAACTATGGCCGCCTTTCAAGTTGATGCCTAAAAGAGCAAGTTGGGTTAGATGTGCTATGGAATCCCAAGAGCTACGTGACTAGCATACTTACCTGTAACAGCGATGCCAATATGATTTACATGTGCAAATGCATTTCTGGGAACATATATTACTTCTACATGACATATGTTCCAGTTGTCGCTTGAATGAGAAAGCGCAGTCCACAGCTAGATCCTATTCTATTTGGAGGCTGATTACGAGCACGGGAGTGCGCACCGCGATAGGGAAATATGTCCCTTGAATGCTTCTTGCCCTTTAAAGACTAGCTGTATCGTCGCTGCTTATGATACCTCCAGATACGTGATAACAGCAGAGAAAGATCAATAAGCAGATAGCTATGACGTCACGGCAATTTATGTTTGCTGACATAAGGCATCTCCAGCAGGCCTCATGGTAGCCTTTAAATACCAGGGCTATGTAGACAGACGTGATGCTCCAATGCTCGTGAAGCTATTTTGACCGTCAGCTGTATTGATTTGAAAATGATAGATATCAAGTTAAATGAGTTAATTAGTTGCGATCAGACTTGATACAAAGGTCAAGATGAGTATGCCATGTATCTTTTGTCCCGCGGTAAGGCGGATACTAAACTGCTTACAGCGCTTTCTTTGCAAGTTGAGTGCCACAATTGACTCAATACGAAGTTGTACAAAGTTGAATACATGGAAGGGCAAATAAGGGTATCATGCATTCGCTTTCATAAGATGAAGCAACCGAATGATTACGAGACGTTTTACCTGATTAAGAGGTCAAGTATGCCACATGTCCGAGCTTCAGAAAATTAGCTTAGCCATTTGACAACGGAGCTTGGACCGAGAGAGACTACTAGTATCGAAGAGGTACTGCAGAGTAACAGGTTTAATATACCTACTCAAAGAAATGTCATATATTGGTCTTACTGTGGTCCCAGTCAAGACATATAGGTATTCGAGTCATTCCACGGCTAAATCGGTCGGCAGCGAACATACAATGCAAGCTGAGACGCGTTTCGCAATCGGACCCTGACAAGACTTGAGTTTTTTTTTCGGCCTGTCCAGGTCGTTCCTAGATCTTTTAATACATGTCATGGTATTCGAGCAGCTGTCAGCATATTTATCATTAGGGTACACTCCTTTTACGCCTTTTATTACTAAAGCGACCTAACGTTTCTGCTATTAGTCTCCCTTTTGGTCTGATTGCCCTAGTTACGGTTGTTGAATCCAGTTGGTCGATTCTATATGTGGATTGCTTTCCAGCATTTAAGCGCATGAATAGATCTGACCTTGCAATTATCATGAATTCTCTCTACACAAGCTTCCACCGAAGAGATCCATGTGCCATCTTTGGTACAAAAGTGCTGTCAGAGCTGCCCTCAACGCAATTTTTGGAATAGCTTCAATCATCCGTCCACTCCTCTCTGGACATCAAAAATACGACCAATGTAAGCACTTTAACCGCTAGCCTTATTCTTATTCATATTAGTCTATTGATAGTACATTAGTATTCACTTAAGCTTTGATAGGAGCATTAGCCAGTCCAGGGCTCCCTATCAACATGATACGGGGTGCAACGTTATGCGCCTTGTATCGACGCGCTACCAAGCGAACAGAGAACTAATATCTCGCTCTATTCAAAGTGATGTTACATTCCGGTAGCTAGAGCCAAGCATAACCTTTCTACTAATGGCCGCTATTAGAGAGCCTAAACGTGTTGGTTCTCATTTTTGATGACATAGTGAACTGCGTAAAAGCACAGCTTGACAGCGGGGAAATTTATTGAGCAAGGCCTCTGCTAGTCCCTTTGCTGAGCGTCCGGCGAATGGCTCCCGATTAGCCCCAGAGCCAAGTTCAAGATAAGTAAGCTTACTTGAGTAGTTAATATCGCACTGCTTTGTGCGTGGGAGAAATGAAATACCTTGCAGTAGCAGTGGCACATATTGATGGACACGAGCAGTGCTCCCTTCGCGAACAGTACCTGCGCCAAGCGAGACCCAAGATCGGCTGACCTTGTGCCGCGGCGTTATCCGAGGCGAGGCGTAAAATCTAGTTCTGCCTCTCCACTTCTCCGCATTCTTCCCCCGCCTTATGGTTAGTGATAGCTACAATATTCTTCCATCTCTCGGTAAATCGGCACAATTGGCTGTAGCTTATCAACGCTAACAGGGGTTTTAGAATGAAGCTTTTCCATACTAGTGGTGTTATAGCGGTCTACCTATCCCGGCCTGTTTCGTTTCTCTATCAAAGTGGCATGCTGAGCGCTATCTAACTACTACCCCACGTATGTACAATCGGCTGGACATGGATAAGCGACGGAAATATTGATACCAGTACTACACTCGCCTCAGGTGACGTTACATTCTCGATATCAACGCGGATTATCCCCCGTGTGGAACAATTATGGCTTCGTAAACCGGCGACTTGGAGTAGATCGACATAACTAAGCCGGGGCTGGTCCTAGGTATGTCCCCCACATAGAGCTGCTTCTAAGTTCTTCAGGATCACTTATATTTGCTTTGTCGCCAGGCCATGTTTTCATCTCTATGTTTTATACGTAGGGTTAGCGATTAACAATATTCACTCGTCTATCACTGGTTGACTAATTGGTCACCAGGTCGTCGATTCCAAAATGGAGAAACACGAGGAGGTTACAGGTGTCGGGCAGGAAGTTAGTAGAGACGAGAAGGGAGATATCGTCCAGATCGACGTGACTCGTGATATAACCCGCGCGGAGCATGAACTTGGCTTTCGACAAGCTTTGCGACAATATCCCACCGCCACATTCTGGGCCATGTTCTTCAGTATTGCTGTTATCATGTCGGGCTATGACGGTCAAATCATCTTCTCCTTTTACGCTCTCCCGGCATTCCAGAAGAGGTACGGAATTCCTATCGGCGACGGCTTCGAGATCCCAGCACCATGGCAGACGGCTCTTGGAATGGGCAACCCGATTGGACAGGTTTTGGGTGCTCTTGCAAGTGGATATCCCATGGAACGATTTGGCCGGAAATGGACTTTGGCTGTCTGCTGCGTATGGTCTGTCGGATTTGTCTTTGTGCAATTCTTTGCCACATCTCTTTCTATGCTTTGCGCCGGTGAGATTCTGGGTGGCTTGGCATACGGCTTCTACGTGGTCATTGCACCAACATATGCATCAGAAATCTGTCCGCTTGCACTTCGAGGTCTACTTACAGCATTTATCAATCTGGCTTTCGTCATTGGACAGTTTATTGCTCAAGGAGTCGCAGCCGGCTTGGAAGGCAGAGAAGATCAATGGGCATATAAAGCACCGTTTGTATGTACCACGCCCTTCACACCTGGACACTATTCGTTATTTTGGTTCTTACTAACAAGGTTAGGCGTTGCAATGGCTTTGGCCAGTAATCATTCTCATAGGACTACCATTTGCTCCAGAGAGTCCATATTGGCTTGTTCGTCGGGGGCGTAAGGAGGACGCTCGTAAAGCCTTGGAAGCATTATCATCTTCGAAGAATGCACCCGATATTGATCAAGTGCTGCTTGGCGTTGAGCAGACGGATCTCTTGGAACAGGAATTTGAAGCGACTACGAATTATCTCGATCTATTCAAGGGCGTCAACCGAGTGCGGACGGAGATCACAATCATGGTGTATTTGATCCAAGTCATCGCCGGAAATCCGCTTATAGGCTACGCAAACTTCTTTTTCGAGCAGGCCGGTCTTAATGCTGCCGACGCATTTGATAGTAGGTGGCTGGAAAATGCCATGGAGTCTTAGGATTTCTGCTGACAAGTAATAGTGGGCGTTGGAAACACCGCGCTGGGTTTTGTTGGTACCATTACCTCATGGTTCTTGCTAAACTACGTGAGCATCCCGCATCTATTGACTAGATAAAAATAATGCTAATTGTTTCAGTTCAAATTGGGCCGACGAACGATCTATAACACCGGCATGTGGGTGATGACACTACTTCTGTTCATCATCGGCTTCCTTAGCATCCCCACAAACAACAAAGGCGCAATTTGGGCAATGGCTAGCTGCATGGACGTGTAAGTCGTAATCTGGCCTTTTCCCCCCATCCTTTTGAAGAATCTTGGTGCTGACTCACTGTTCTACCCATGTAGGTGGACATTTATCTACCAGATGACAGTCGGACCAATCTGCTTCGTCATTATTTCCGAAATATCCTCTACGCGTTTGCGAACAAAGTCCATCGCGTTATCCACCGCCGTCCAATCCTTCTTCAATATTATCAGCACAATTGCTATGCCTTATATGCTGAATACTGATCAAGCAAACTGGGGTGGAAAAGCAGGATTCTTATTTGGAGGCATCAGCTTCTTCTGTGTCATCTGGTGTCATTTTAGGCTCCCTGAAAGTAAAGGAAGAACTTTCGAGGAACTTGATATTCTGTTCCAGAGAAAGGTTCCCTTGCGGGACTTTAAAACTTATGATCTTTTGGCAGAGACAGAGTTGGAGAAAGTGCAAACAGCATAGAGGATTGCAGAAGATCAATTAGGAAGAGATAGATATATTTTCTTAATTACCTACGATTCAGCTGATAATCGCCATTGTTGTCGCTAAAATTAGCTAGCGTGTGCTAATGCTTGCAGAGGCCTTCACAGTAAGAAGCGTCGTAACGAGCTACTAAGCTGCCAAGAAATATTTTCTTTATACACTTATATATAAGGTTATAATATGAATGAATAGATAATAAAATTAAGAAAAAAAAAAGGTACTTTTTGACCAAATTAAGGGGTGCGAAGACCCTTGAAGTGCCGTGTTGCGGATTGCGGAGATTCCCTATCCTTAACTCCGAACTACCGGAAGGATATGACCTGGCCGTTTACATCTAGGGAACTTCCTATACTCAACATAAACAGGATGAAGCAATGGCAGGAACATCATTCTATTTTGTTGATGGCTCTCAAACTAGCAGAGCGGCCAAGAAGCTAGTAAGGAGCCATGTTATGAAAGGCAAGAATGCCGGTAAACGATTCCACCGGCGATCAAGGCTGCAACTCGTTCCGACGAGACTTAACGCGGGTGAACGGACAATAATTTTGCGGCGGGATCTGGATAAATCACAAAAAGAATACCGTTATAGTGACGAAGAATACGCAATTCTTAACTCCATTTTGGTCAGTCCTAGCAATGCGATTCTCACAGGCCTGCCGGTAAAAATCACCAACCCTTCGATGGAAATAATGAACGAATGTCAGACTTTCTTATACTAACTGTAGCCTCTCACAATATCCACTAATGATCCATATTAGACTTTACCCGCACAATGAACAGATTGTATCGCCTTCACCGATGGCTTTCTATGGATGAGGTCAAAGGGATGTGGCTTCCTATCCTTTTCGCCAATCAAGCAGGTATGTATGCGCATGATCACCGGAGCCATGCAATCACTCTATCTTAGCTTACTCTTTAGCTTATTATTGCAATATTGCCCTCATGCAAACTTGCAACGAGATGTACTGCAACAACGGAAATAGCTCACCTAAAGCATTGTATCATTTGTCACGGACGTTCAATCATGTCACGCGACTACTCGCTGGTCCTGAAGCCCTTTCAGATGCTGCAATCATGATTGTAGTGAGCCTTGTCAGCAGTGAGCTAATCAAAAAGGGATATGGAGACCTCAAAGTTCATCTTAGCGGCCTTCAGAGAATGATTCAGCTTCGCGGTGGTCTGTCCAAACTCGAAGGAAATCCTGCGGTGTTGCTGAAAGTCTGCAAGTACGTAACGCTATATTTATACAGTCGCCAGTGTAATTACTCCAGCTTACATACGATTTTAAAGGGTGGACATTATGCTTTCGCTTCAACACGGTGGGCCGCCGCTATTCTTTCGAGATCGAATGATCAAGGTACGGGATACTTTAGCACTCACCAAGCTAGATATCGATAGCGACGCCGCTGCAACATGCCCGCAGCACGAATTACTAGAGCCATATCTTCACGGCATACTAGTGGATATGATGGGAGTGGCGTCTCTGTTCAACGACGGGGTGAAGATTGATCTAGAAACTCTCCAAGAGATGATACTATCGCTTGGGTATCGCCTCGTACAGTTCTACCCTTCGGGAGAACAAACGTTATGGCAATTACAAGCCTCCTATCACATTGGCCTAACGATATTTAACCTGACTGTTTTCTTACATTCTGGACGTCGTCAAATTATGGACTACGAGCGCATAGATCGCCGACTGAGAGAAATCATTAACACTGACTTGGAAGATCAAAATCCTGAACTAGCCCTTTGGCTTTCAATCTTGGGTGGTATTTGGGCGTCTGATGGCTATGATGGGCACTGGCTTCCACCAAGGATACGGCTAATGGCAACAAGACTTGATATTCGCAGCTGGGATGAAGTACGCGCTGTAATCAGCCGCTTCCCCTGGGTTCACGCCTTGCACGATGCCCCAGGCCATGAATTGTGGGATCAGGCTCATCAGGACGAATCAATACCAAGTTGGATAGCATTTTAAATGTTTGTATTTCATCCTAAAATGAACTAAGTAGCTCTTCTCTTCGAACATCTCGACTCTAACTCAATGGCTCATAATGGCAAATAATCCTACCAAGAAAACTTTTCTTTTACCAGATCTTCCGATAGCGCCCAGAGTCTCTCGGCCTCGCTGCTCGAAACAGCAAGGGGGTTCGCAGAATCATTGATCTGACAATCCACTAGGTACGATCCGTGATTCTCCCTCCCGTTAACGGTCTCACCAGGCTTCAATTTTGGGTCAAGTGCGGCCACCAACGAAGTTGAAGCTCCTGCACCGAGGGTTTGGTGGATAAAAATGCCTTTGGTTCTCATACCTGCCAAGGCTGCCAGTTGTTCCTCATTAAAGTCCCTGCCAAGTTCTGTTTCTATGATACCTGGATGCACAGCCAAAGAGAAAATGCCGTATTTTTCGTACAGTCTCTTGGTTGCTCCGATGCCAAAGAGTACGTTGGCTACTTTACTGCGGTTGTAGCCGTCCAAGGGAATATACGGTCGATCTCGACAGTCTGCAAAGCCCCATGCCTCTAGCATCGCATAAGGTGGCTGCTCTGCTTCCGGAAGCTCTTTGTTTGGCTTGTCAAAATTGATGTCACTCCAACGCATAGATGCAACGGTAGGCGATAGGGAAGTGACGTTGACAATTCGCGTGGTTCCCTTAGGCTTGCCTTCGGCAGATTTGATCAGCTTTGGCATAATCAGGCATGTCAACAGCCAATGTCCTATGTGATTCGTCGCAAAGTGCATCTCCAATCCGTCGACGCTGAGTGTTCTTTCCGGAACACACATCACGCCGGCGTTATTCACCACAATATCGATAGCAGGCACGTCAGACCAGGCCAAAACTTCTGCAGCTGCGGCACGAACTGAGCTTTGGCTAGAAAGATCAATCTTTAGAGCACGGTAGCCGACATTAGGATAATCCTTCTTCAAGGCGTCGATGCACTCCTGGATCTTATCCGGATTGCGCCCGGCAAGTATCAGACAGGCTGGGGATTGAGAGGCCTATATGATTTGTCGATTAGTAAATGCAGTCCGAGAACTGAAGCGATACAGTTACTTACAAAAGCCTGTGATGTGGAAAATCCAACTCCGCCACGGTTAACTCCAGTAACTAAGATGGTTTTATTGCGAATTCCATCCGGGAAAGCCTTAGCAACGTCAAGGCCTTCAGTGTCCCTGTTGAACTCTGGGTGCGATGTAGCCATTTTAGGAAGAGATTGGGAAGCGTGAGTGGCTAAGAAATAAGAAAATCAATTGAAATGTTGAGAACTATACAGATTGTGTAGCTTGAATGAAAATGAACATTGCTAAGCAAAGGTCGAGTATTTATATCCTGTTGAGCCAGATTAGACACATATTAATAACATTGCCGACTTTCCACTTCGGTGTTAAGATAAAATGAAGACTCGATGCCTATTCTAGAAGAACGAGGTAACTCGTACAAATTCCGCCAGGTGATATTCGTTGTATAGGTATTGAAGCCATCCTCATCTCCGCCGTGAAGGCTTTATGCTCCCAGCCAATCAGAGACTTGCTACCTAATTCGGTATGGTCGGATCGCTGGAGCTATTGCGCAGCCAATGAGAGATTGAAATCCTAATTCGGCGTTGGCGCTGCGAGAGCGGAGTTATACACGCAATACGCCATGAAGGGGCGTATACTTAGGTAAGTAGACATGGCTTCTCAACTGAATGCCAAAGAAGATAGAGAGAACTTTTCACTTCAAACTTGGTCCAGCACACCAAGGCAAAGTAATACGCATATAATTACATATGTAAGGTAGTATTGGGGCTGCCAATGAATGCATTACAAGTTTATAAAGCCAGCGTAATAAAGTCCTCTACGCATAGCACTCAACGCAATAAAAAAATATCCGCCGCCAGGTACATGCAGGCAAGAAGTAAATCTGTAAACGCCGCATGGACTCGAACATTTCATATCATAGCACTAACAAGAAAGAGGGTTATGTATGGTTACATTTATTTTACATTATCCTAAAACAAAAGCAATACGAAATTAACCATTTTGGTTCAACAATCGGCAGCCAACTTCTCAATTACGCCCGTGTTCAACAACAAAGGCCACTTCATCTCGCGAAAGACCGCTTTTCCACGCCTTTTCACCAGAGTTTTCTCATTTGCCGGAGTATTAGAAATACCACAGGTTGAATGCGACCATAGGTAAGGGTATGATTGGTATCGTAGTGGCTTTAACTCGCAGCTTATGCACCAACAGCAATGATTTCTCCAAAGAGTTTCTCCACTTTCATAAATGGAACAGAAACCAAAAGTACAGCGCCTGAAACAATGACTAAAATGAATGGTACTTGCATGGCTTTTGTAATTTCCGAAATAACGTATGCCTTTGTGTCATCATTTAGCTGTTCGAATAGCGCACTCTGAGCTCCAGCAACGGCCGCCTGAATCTGCTCTTTCGAGAAGCCTTGACCAGACAAGACTGAGCTCACATTACGTACTGCAGCAGTCTCAAAGACGAGAACAGAGATGATAAGGGCAATGGTTGTACCGCCCATCTGACTCACATTCTGCATAGTGAGCGAATTGGGGACATCATCTGGGTCGACCTTCAGCGTAGCTACCGCATACCCAATTTGCATTGTCAAACCGACACCCACGGCAAGTATAACATCAAGACCGTAGATGGTGGCTGTCGAGGTTTCGGGCTTCAAGTATGCGTAGAGACACGATCCGCCTATGGTGATAAGTATACCCGATATCAGATAGATGGGCATATAGTATTTGACTTTGGAGAGCAAATAGCCGCTGCCAAGATTGAAAGCCACAGCCACAAGAAGATAAGGCAGTAGGCGTACTGCTGCTTTTAAAGCGGTATCGTTTTGGACGAATTGAAAGTAGATTGGAATGAAATAAACCGGGATATAAAGCGCTGAATATGACGCTGCTGAGCAAACGGCGGTTAGAATCTGTGTTCGGGACTTGAGAAGATGTATCGGGAATGATCGTGTCTCGGGAGTTGTGAAGATGCAATAATACTGCTGCACGGCATATGCAACCGTAAGCACTCCAAAGACTACAATAGTAGCAATGGTACGGCCGTCATTCCAGTTCCAGGCGCCGCCAGCAAATACAAAGGCGAGCGAGAACGAAACCCATATTCCAGCGCTGAGCAAATCTCCCATATAATCGATAGCCTTTATACGGTCCCATACTGAAACTCCACGAACGGGGCGTACGTTAGGGAGGTTAAAGATATAGACGGGGCCAGTGATTGCTCCAATGACGAGATTGATATAGAAACCCCATCGCCATGTGGCCTTTGAATCGGAAAAGGCGCCACCAACGACGGGTCCCAAACAGGCGCCAATGCCCCATACGAATCCAACACCATTTATGTAAGCTCCTCTTTCTTCGCGGGTGGTAAATGCGGTGAGGTTGTTCAAAACGCCGAGATATAATCCTGTGCCGCCCATTCCAGCAATGACACGTCCGACAATAAGAGCGCCCATTGAAGGTGCAGCGCCACAGAGCGTGGATCCAACCTCGAAAAGGATTATGCCTCCGATGTATAAGTATTTCAAAGAGAACTTGCTATAAAGCGCACCGTAAGGCAATATCACCGCCACAGAGCCTAGGGTAAATCCGGCACCAAGCCACGCCAACTGTGAGATGTTGTCGAATGATTCAATAACGGCGCTCTGAACGTCAGCTGCGATGGTGGTATCAAGCCCATACAAGAGGGCTGTGGCATAAATGGCTGTGCACAAAAGGACCCATCTGAAGCCGGTAATCTTTCGCACATTATCGCGGATAGATGTCATGTCTTTAGGATCAATGGGTTCTGATGCCTCTTGGCTTTCAGTAGAAGAAAACTGCGGTTCTTGGCCCTTCTCGACTGCTGCATGGCTTGACTGGCGAGTAAACTTTGCTTCAGACAAGCCCGAGTCAGGCGTTGTCGCGCCAGCTGCCTGTTTTTCCGTACTTGGAGCAGATGTTGAGTCAGAATCTGAAGGCGACATCGCGCTCTGTGGTTGAACTCGCACGTGGCGGCGAGAAAGTCGCGAATCAGGTTATGAACGAATAGATATCGAAGAAACAATTCAACTGTGATTTATAAATACACATACACACAAAGGTATATGATTTCAAAGTAGAACCTGCACCGCTGAATGAACAGATCGCTTCTATTATTGGAGCATTGAGCTCTGTTAAAGCTGCTTTTAGCTGAAGCTGAACGCAAGCATCATTGCAAGGAGCCAGCATATTTAACCAAGCTCAGACTCTTCTCTTACGACTCTAATTCTACATGACGCTCGGCTATAACGCCGCTACAACCGCAGCTATAAAAGGTAATAACGGCATTCATTCCCCAATGCACCCAAAAGGGATACTTTCTTGGTCAGATCAATTTTATTTTCGTAGTGAAGGCTGATCCCGCAGGTTGCCGAATATGGAAGTTGACTCAGCATTACCATCCGTATCTGTCACATTTTCCTCGAGGGATAGGGCGGGATTTTTTTCCTATAACGGTTACGGCAATGTTATCGTAAGCGTTGTTCCAAAGGAGTAAACAGACCCGCATCTACTTGATAAAATGAATAGGAGACAGAACGTGTTAGCGGCAAGCGGCGTCGGATAAAATCTCAAACATGCATAATCTTTTTGCATATACAGTTTCGATTCATGCTGCTTACAAAGAGTCTCACGTATGCAGTAAGATTGAAAGGTTTGGAGTTGTATCGGAGACAGTTGCCTGTAGTGGATATCAGAGTACTACACTGAATACACGGTGTGTTATTCTTGCAAGAGTAGCAATCAGTAGATAAAACAAAAATGAGACAAAGAATGATTGGCGCAGTCGCATATATCACATGGAATTTACATCTGAAAACCTACATCACACGAGGTCCCAGGATAGTATGCACTAATAGTCAATACCTATTGAAAGCACAGCTGGTTGGCGCCGAATTAGGATTAACGACTGTTGTCTTACTTTTGCATCGTCTACTCATGAACGTATAATACTTTATAGCCATGAAATCACACGTATGTAACTTTTAACAGTGATCGGATCAGTACGTCTGCCAACTAGAGCAAACCATTAGGCCAGTGATTCAGCTCAAAAATGTACGTTTAGCATGGGTTAATACGCTGCTGAATCAAGTGTGAAACATGTGTATAATTACGAAGGACCTCAAATCCATTCTCGCTTATAGCATCAAGTATCTTATTAGAGACTAATCAAGGCCACACAAACAACATCTCAAAATATAGTTTTGGCATTTGCGTTCCCGACATGGGTGTCCAGCCACATCTTGGAACATTCTTAAGTGTATTTGCGTGGCGATTATTGCTGCAAATTTACAGAAGTTGCCAAGTATGCAGAAACTATGTCAGTATGATCAAGATGATTTGAAGATACCTAGTTATTGTGTTATGTTATTAGGGCTAAAATTTGGAACACCTACTTTACTGAAATCGCCATCCCCCCTCCCCCGCTGTGAAGCTTGAGAGAGGCAAGAACGCTTACAATTCTATCGATGCTAAGCACAGCTTTATTTCATTTTCTGGCAATCCACTCTCCCCTCACCTATTTTATACAAATATCGATCCAGTTCGATGACCCAAGCGGATAGCGTTCCAAAATCTCTCCTGTCATATAGTTTTTTACTTCTCATTACGTTAGTACACGATAGACATTAAAGGTATGTATATCTTACTATATGCCTCTCCGACCAAATTGAAGTAGCTGCCTACAGGACGGAGAACCATCGGGAAGTTACAGCCAGCGATAACTGAGATGAAATCTCCGGCCTGCAATCTGCACGGCCCAATGGCAAGATGGCCACTGTTTGTAACGAAAAATCGCCTTAGTCTCATGACATTCTCAATTACCATGTTCTCAGTTCGCAAACTTCCGGTATCAATAAAAGACCCTGCAGAGAGAACTTTCTTCAACTCTCCGTCACTAATAGCACTTTTCGATGATAAAGAGCCGCTAATATGCGAGTTACGAGTAAGATTTCGTGCGTGTTCAAGAATATCGGCGGCACTCAGGCCACCGTCAAAATCCGTCGACATCTCAGCTATAGTGTCGATCATTATGGCACGGACTTGCAAAATGCTTAGATTATCGAGGAATTTAACTCGTGGTTCCATGGCTCCTGATGCAGAATATCCGTGACCATGAAAATATACAGCATCTGTCGAGCCGGCGTGGTAGCATTGCATCCGCATAAACGAGGCATTGATGAAAAGGGCCGGCCGATATTCGTTTGCCCTTCGTCTCCAATCCGGAACCCAAGACGGCAAATTTTCTCCACTAGCCAATCCAGATGCGGCAAGCAGAATGTCCAGAGAGTTTTCTTTTGTGATAATGAGAGAGGCGACTTCTCGGTATACTTGCTCGGTGGACTTCGAATAGTCAATGTTGGGCAAAGTAGCACTATAGTTCTCTCCAACCAGTCCTAAAATTGCAAATACCTTATCTCTCGGGTCTGTGACATCCCTGTCCCATGTATTCCATAGAATATCAGAGAGCTTGCTGCCCAATAGCCTCTTCTGGGAAATGTGTATCGCTAGCCCATAACGGCTCTTTAGTGTGGACCATATTTCCCATCTCTTGGTGCCTCGGACCAAACAACCCATATCGTCCCATGCCTCCTGGTATTCCATAGCCTTTTTGAACGTTTTCCACTTGAGAGAGGAGCCACCGCATAGGAGTATAGCGTCCTTTGCCAGCCAGATCTCCTGTACAACCCAGGTACGCGACCACCATAACCTTGCGAGTAGGTTATCAACGGCCTCCCAGTCCGGTTGTCGTGAGTTTTTAAAGAATGGAATGTATGAGCAATCGTATAATACTGGACACCCTGTAAGGATGTGCCCTTGCTGATTTTGATTGAGTAGGATCTTCTTCCAGATGTCACTCCGGCTCATGCCTTTCATCTCACTATTCTCTTTTTCGTCATAAGCGGGAAGTCTGGGCTGTTTGATGTCATCTGCGAAACTACTTGAGCTCATGTCGTCTGTTTCGTGAGTATAATCAGCCCGTTTTCCTTCACCACACTCGGAACTCGTATCGCTGCCTAATCTGGCGCCATCTATCCACCAATGCCGCATAGTGTATTTATGGTGCATAGCCATCTCTTTCAAAAATGACAAGGCACGATCGCTGTCATCTGACTTTTCTCCAATCCAGGCTACTACTCTCATAGCACCACGATATATGTCGGGCATGATAGCTACTTGTGAATTGCGCTCACTAATGTTGTCTTGGTTAATGCAGACTCTATCGATCCACATGACCCGTGCCGTATCCAGTCTCCGTAATCTGCGCAGCGCTTGTTCAAGTGTAGATGAGATACTAAACTCCTGATTGTTTAAAGCCATGGTAGGACGATGTTCATCTGGTGCTCCAGAGGCGCCCCATGCATACGAAAGCGCTTCGTATGATAAAGAGTCTTGCAATTGACATTCTGAAATGGTGCATTGTAAAGATTCCTTGTATTCACCCGGAAAAATTGTGATGAGACGGAAGCTTTTGGGCGCTTTGAGATCCGAAAACATATATGGTTGAGGCATTTTGTGCAAAATTGCAATATGGCTAATGAGAGCTTTACCAGCGAGAGGAGTTGATCAAGCAAGTCCTAATTGGTAAGGTAGCTACTTGGAGCCTTGCTTACCAAACGCCTAGAGAAATGTAGACCGCTATTTGAGCAGTGGTGAATTTACCATTACTTTGTGCCTGCCCGATCTCTTTATGCGTATATGTTAGTATTAAAGATTCCATTTTATTGGCATGTTATCTTTTAGCCTACTGTGTAGTGCGTTGTATCACCGATGTCTTAGTAAAGCATGAAAAGTCTTTTTCAGTAGCATGACATATATTGTTCGCTGTACATACTATACAACACCTATTGATGGATGCTTTCTGCCGGTGGGTGGTGTGATGCCAGTTCATTATAAAATATCTATACTTAATAAAATGGCTTACTATCAATTATTAATTTCAATATGAACTTTGATATAACCGATTTGTATATATATAATTCGATTTCTCCCAACTCGGCGTATATCAGGGTACGTGAGTCTGAAAGCAGTGCTAAACGAGACTTTAGGTATAGCGCTATAGCGTATATGTACCTAGGTATACACTAAGATATTCCTCCCGGGCAAGTTAAGGGTGCGCTAGGTGTTACGAATGATACATTCCAGTCAACCAGGCCTTTAGTAAGATGTGACACGAAACGGAAACTGACTACCCAAGCCAGTGCCATCGTAGGGCCCTGAATATAGGAGCGGCCCAATAGATCGTTGTTAGCCGTCCTTGGCATGATGAAGTGCCGGATGGAAAACGATGACACAGCAAATATGCCAGGGAGGCTTGTTGAAACTGGCAATCGACCACGACCCAAATAGCTCGTTAGTGTGTTTCCCAGCCAGTTTCATTCGCTAATGCCTTTGGTTTCCTTTGACTTACCTTCAAAAGGGTTGTCCTCGACCAATATTTAGCGTTCCACCATGCACTAGCTAGCCACTTCATTACCCTATTCTTTGCGAGTGCCTAGTCAGAAACAAGATTCTTGCGCCATCTTGATAATTACACACTTGCGCATCCGTAGATTTACAAATAAAGCCGAGCTCCTAGTCACGACCTCGAGCCATAATGCTTATTCCAGGGGATCTCTAACAAACCATCAAACACACAGCCCGTTCTCTCCTGCCGTTTGACTTCGCCACTTTCGAGGAACAATGGAGACCATCTTTCTTACTGGTGCCACGGGGCCATATCCTGCTTCGTCATGGCGTTTTGTGGGCTGCAGCAGGCTTTAGAAGAGCCGACTCAAGACTACAGCAGCGTGCTAGCTGCCATTCTTACCATCACAAGCACCGAGCATGTTTTCCGCAGCAGCTCTCAGGGCTAGCGAGAGCACTTTCGAGCGGCCACGCGCTTCGTTATGCGCCATCTTCCTAGGAGGCCACGGAAGCTCACGCATGAGGCGTGGGCTTTTACACAGAGCTTCGTGTTGTCGCACGTCATCGCGCACACGGCCCATAAGCCCTATACCCTCGCGACGTCTCATAGCCACGATGAGGACGACAACTCTGAGAACGTGTACGACGTTCTCTGTGATACCGCCTCCAGCTCGTGCTTTAGCTACACCATCGGCGGTACGGGACGCCTCATCAAGGCACTGTACCACGTCCGCAGGCTCGAGGCTCAGATGGCCGCGGAGGCCGCCGACACCGCCGACACTACCACCAGTGCTACTAATTCCACGACTCTTTCGCTGCTCCAAGAGGCAACCGCAATAGTAAATGACCTTCAGAGGCCCCTAGACGATGGGCTAGACGCGTATCTCGACTCTGCTGGCAGTGTTCGGGTACTCCTAGCCCGCGCACGCACACTGGCCAGCCTCCACATCAACCTGTTCCGAAATGCTGTTGGCATTTACCTGCTGAGTACTGTGCTGCAGTTCGATACACAGACCGCCATGGGTTGGTGGATTCTTTTACGTCGACCGGGAGCATTGCGCTGGACATAAGGAGGTAGTGATGGAAGAGATAGTTTTCATAGTGCGTGGCTGTTGGTATAAGAGGCTGATACGGCGGGAGCCGAGGATGCTCAGTCGCAAATATGCAGTTTAGCAGAATCTCGAGTTGGGCCATCTGCAGTATTTGTTCATCCGCGGGTTCCAGTGATTCGATATCCAACTCGGGATATGTCAGCTGCAGCATCGCTTCGCTTTGGTCGTTGTCGCTCGGATTGCTGTCGACGATGACCCCCTCGGGCTGGCTCACATGCTCAGAATAGAAGATTCCCGCCTCTGGATTTGACTCTGCCTGGGAAAATACTTGGAAGGACTTGAAACCGCGCGGTGATGCAATCTGCACCGGCAAGGTTCTGGTCTTTGGTCACACGTCTCGATAAGATGTCCAACCTCCTTCAGCGTCCAAGTGGGATAACCCCTCCAAGTAAGTTCATAGGCGTACGCTCGTCTCTGCATAGGCTCGTAAGATCCAGTATCCTTATCGACCCAGACGAGCCGGATATGATAGCCCTCGCAGACGAGTCCCCTTCGCTTGCACTGCTCGCAGTGCGGCGTTGCCTGGTCGCAGCGGACACTGCGGGCTCGGCAAATCCAGCAGGCAGTGAATGTTTTGTTGAAGCGTGACTTGTATGACTTGGATTTGGGCATCTTGAGTTTCTATTGTGGAAAGTACAGGTTTGTGCTTAATGCTAGGCATGGACGAATAAGCTTAACTGAGACAACTAGACCCTGAAGGACTGCCTAAGCCATGTCCCAGTTCCGGTAGTTCCATGAAGCGGGGCGAGAGGCTTACTTCGCTCCAGTCTACCTCCGTACCAGTTTAGACTACATCCTTTGTGCCGATCAGCCAATAAAAAGTCGGCTCGTGGTAAACTTCCTCTTCGAGTTTGCTGCAATAATCGAATTCTCACTTCTCTTGAGGAGCTAGTCCCTGGTTTTATATCGGCCCTTGCTCACAACTACTTCCGCAACTCGTGTATAGATTCCTACAATACTTATTAAACTCTTTAGAGTAGTAATCAAAATCTTAGTTAATATGCAAATTATATACAAGTGATCATTATTTACGCTTTTAAGTTGTAAACGTATTCTTTAATAGTGACATAAATATATATATAATATTTCCTAGTTACAAAACTATACTCTACACTTGTAAATCCATTAAATGATCTCGCATTGTGTTCAGATATATAGTTTCAACCCCTGGGGGGGGGATTCGGGTGCATAGCCTCTGCTCTAAAAGGGGACAGGCGAGACTTTGCTAGCTCCATTGCTCATAAACTGATAATAGGTATACAAGCCTTTGTCGAAGCGAATTGTATAAATAAAGCCGCTTTGTTCTTTCTTTCTTTTCTTCTTCTCTATATATGCATTCAATTTTGAGAAACTCTACTCAGTTTCGTTAACATCTATCCTACTTCTTGTATTGTTACTATGTACATAGTTACTCCCTTCTGCCTCAGCGTCCTGCTGATAGCTGGAAATGGTGTAACTGGACAGCATATTACTGCAAGCCGAGGCTACTGTCATGGAACAGACATTTCAATGGCAGACTGGAAAGCACTCAATGCTACTGTGGGTGGGAGGCTACACGCCGCCAGACCCTTGGCCGAGCCATGCTATTCCACGTACCAAAACTCTTCCGGAGAGTTTGCAGTTAGTGACCAGGCAGCTTGCTCATCCATCCAAGCGAACTATTTGAACTCGCATTTTCATGCAACTCAGCTAGGCGGCTACCTAAATGTGTGTATTGTGTTACCTGGCTGCCAATTGATATCACAAGCTAACAAACACAGACAAATTGGGCAACGTGCCAAGCCTCTGGTCAGGGGTGCGGCTTGAACTTTAGCGGTCCTATGCAGCCCGTCCCGTCTTCTTCCGCCTGTTTTCAAGGCAGCGTCTCTGACTACTACATTAACGTGAGCGACGTGTCTCACGTCCAGGCTGGCCTTTTATTTGCCAGGAAGCATCGTGTGCCCCTGATCGTCAAGAACACAGTCCATGATTACAAGGGACGTAGCTCGGGGCCTGGTACGCTTGCTCTATGGACGCACAACGTCCAGCCAGAGATCAAGTTCTCTGCCAATTTTACTCCCGCTGGCTGTCACGTTGATGTAGTATGGGAGGTCACCAGCAGAGCTTGGGATACACGCGAGGTTCAGGTAGCTCTATCCTTTCCCATTACCCTATACTCACACGGCTTCTGCCTCCTTTCCTATGGTACGTGTATAACAGTCGTTAACGACAGATTGAAATATGTAGGTCGTAAACGTCCTCTTTGCTGCAGTAAGCATCAGCGCCCAGGTGATAGAGTCTGACATTACTACGTTTCCTACCATCTGGCAAGCTTATCAAGCAAAACTCGTCCCAATTCTGGAGAGCGCGGGTATCGGTGTTGCACTTGCTAGCAGACGGATTCCCAGTGACCTGCTCACCAAACCAGCAGGGCAGAAAGCCGTCGCTGCAGCCCTTGCAGCAGTATCGAATGACCTGACCTTTCCGACCAGTTCCTCGCAGACAGATCCGCTGAGCGTAAACTATATGGCGCCGATGCAGATTCTCATGACGGCTCCGTATGGCTACAAGCCCGTGTCGCAGGGAGAAAGCTTCGCAGACAGCTCAGTCACCCCTGCCTGGAGAAAATCCACTTGGCATGCCATTATGATTCAAAATTTCGCATCCGAGGCTGACAAAGCGACCATTTCAACGGCTTTTTCAGCCGTCCATGCTGCTGGTGACAAATTACGTGCCCTTGTGCCAAATAGCGGAGCCTACCAGAACGAAGCAGATGTCTTTGAGACAGACCCAGTTGGAGCTTATTGGGGCAAGAAGAACTACGACAAGCTTAAAGCAATTAAGCATGCAATTGATCCTGATAATATCCTGACTTGTTGGGATTGTATTGGGTTGGCTCGTACAGATAACAGATACCAATGTTATCCAGATGTCGCCGGACCGTCTAACAAGAACTCTGTTTAGCTAGTTACATGCTAGGCATTAGTCGTTTAAATTCTATCTCATTAATTGTTAGTAATTATTTAACCTATATAGATTGCATAACGAAATACACAAACTGATAATGTATTCAAGTTAATTGACTTCTTTGATGCTTTTCGAAATATTGATATATCGTTTCAACGCCGCAGATATTACGGAATACTTAAGGATTAGACGCCAGACGAGATTCATGGCTGGCGCTGGCTTTCCGAATTTCGCATCTCCTGAGGCAGTTGAGAACGTATTTGGCGCAACATTTGACAATCAGGGCAGTGGTACCTCTGCTATGTAGATAAATTGTGCAATAGCTTCTATATATTTAATAAAACTATGCTATATCCGTTAAGAATACTTCCAGCTGAACTAGAGGAGACCTATCGCCGTCACAGCTGTTTGAAAATATCGAGATTCTCTTTGATCATGGACGAAATAGGTGTGGCTTGTCGACCAAGAATCATTTGAACTGAATCCGTATATCTATCGTACCGCCCTGCTTCTACAAGTTTTACCATAGTAGAAATGTGATTTTCTACATGCGCAGGCCAGCCAATTTTAGACACTTGCTCGCTCCATACTTCGAAATGTGCTGGTTCGTACTGCACAGGAATCCCAATAGCAGATGCATACTCCTTCGCCAACTCAAACATGTCGACAGAGTTTGGTCCAGTCAATTCCACTGTCTTGCCGACATACTCTTGAGCGTGTAAAAGAATTTGAACCGCACACTCAGCTACGTCTCGAGTAGCGACTGGGGAAACGCGCCCCTTTCCAAAAGGTAGTCGAATTGTACCAGATTGCTTAATCCCTCTGGCAGGCATTTGCAAAAAAAGGGAATTTTCTTGGAATACGGTGGGTCGAAGATGAGTTACTGGAACGCCAGACCAGTTAAGTGCCTGCTCACTTAGCCATTGCAACCTGTGCTGGGGCGAATCCGTTGTATGAGTCAAGTTCATCTCGGTCACTGTCATCTGAGACAAGTTGACAATGATGTCAATGCCTGTTGTGGCCCTTGCAGCTGCTGCCATCACTATAGTCGCCTCGAGGTAATCAGCAGAGACAGAAAGACAGAAAAAAATCTTACGGCACCCCTGAAGAATAGGGAGAACTTGTTCTGTTTTAAGGAGATCTGCAACAACAACTTCTGCTCCCAGAGAGCGTAATCGGTCCGCTCTATCATCATCTTGTCGTACGAGTGCGCGAACCGGTAAATTTGCTTTTCGTAGCAGTTCAACCACACGCCTTCCAACACCACCCACTCTTCCAGCTGCCCCTGTTACCAAAATTGGAGCCTCGGAACTTGACATTGTAATGTTTCTTCCATCGGACGTTGGTCTTGTCGTATGTAAATTATGCTATATCATGTGAGAAAGAAATAGGATGAAAGCTTTAGATGGCAATCCTCAGAGAGGAACAGGTACCTATATATATATATTTCTGAGGCAGACTCCCTAAGTACGCCGGATCATCTATTTATAATGCCATTCTGCAACAATTTGTCATCGTAAAACAATGCCCCAAGTCTTATAGCGCATTATACTTAATTATTAGGATATATTTCGCAATGAGCTTATGGCATTAACGGTTTTACTGGTCGTCATGATGTAGTGCCTCGGCACCAAATCTCACAATATATGATTAGTCAACGTTTGTGATCAGTAAACAAGAAACTTTTTGTTTACTCATCTCCCTTCTTGCGATAAATATCTTGTACAGTGAAAGCTCCTTGTCACCGCGATGATCGTATAAACTCTTTCAGCAGGCCGTGGCATGGCACTGCGTAACAACAAATTTTATGTGTTGATTGACACATCGGTTCAATCAGGGAATTTGGAACTTCTAAATATGTTAACATGCGTCAATTGCGAAAGAGTCGTATGGTGAACCGAAGCCAACACATGAATACAATAGCATCTTTCAATTATGCAAATGCTCTAGAGCTTATGATCTCGTTTCTAGAGTCATTGCTACTTCAGCCCTTAAGTTAGAGGCAGGTTACCAATCCTTATCCTTTGTGTGTGGCGACACCAAATTCTCTAGCCACTAAAGTCCGCCGAAACACAAATACTCGTAAACGCTCAGATGACGTTTAGAGCGAAACAGATAAAAGAAAATACATCAAATGAATAACGCTTGCAGTGTGAATGTTATAATATTACTCAAAAGCTAAGATTTCGAAGCCATAAGCCCATCAAATCTGTAGTTGCCACTGATTCCAAGACTACGCGCGACCTTTGGCTGGCGCAAGACCCATTGCAGGTATAGAGAGCCTAAGGCATGATGGCAATTCGTAATGTTTTGGACATTTGATATTAAGTTCTTGAGCAACTGCTTCCGGATATGACAGAGGATCACCTATCGGAGAGACGCTCTGTCAGCTCCTTCTTACTAGGATCCAAAGTCTACAAAGCTTGCCTTGATGTCTGACATTGCAATTATCCCTTCTCATTAAAATCCATCATCGCTTCTGTGGCGACGCTATCATCGCGAAGAACTTTTCACCCTAAAAGTGCCAAACCTTTAGCACAATGCATTGCTATATCAAACGCTTCCGGCGAGGTTGCTGATTCAGCAAAAGGTTGCCGATGTAGCGTCGCGCCGTCTCGAACTGCAATGCCGAAGCCGCCATGGAAGCTGGGGACTGCATAAGACACGTTGCCCATATCTGTCGAAGCTGTGAAAAGCTTATCACTCCGGGCTATAAACTTGGTGCCCATTGCCGCCATCGCATTTGCAAACTCATTACTGAGGGTGTCATTGATTCGGAGGTCTTTATATGCCATCAGTCTATGTACATGTAGGCAACGTTAGCTTGAACTTGGACTCCCGTAATGTAGAATCATCTTGTGTGTCTTCTTACTCGGTGTGCGTAACCGTGCAGCTAGTGGCTATAGCAGCCGCCTCGAAGCAGTTCCTCACTCGCTGTACCAGCGCCTTTGTCTGATTCCAAGTGGGGGCTCGAACGCCGAAGATCATCCTTGATTTGGCAAGAATTATGTTGACTGCTTTCCACCGTCCTCTATGATGAGGTTGATGCATTCGTCTGGACGAATATGCTGCCGTAGCATTGAGACACTTATATAAGTTGCCACCGCCGCGTCTAGAGCAGGCTTTCTTTCGTAGTCAGATTTGTAACCTTACACTAAGATCTATCTGTAGAACATTAGTCAAGTAGTCCTTCACAAAATGAACTATACAGCATCTTATTGAGAGGGCGCAGTTCACTCAGAGGGCGCCGTTCACCTGGAGGGCGCAGTTCGTAATGAGGATCATGCTGTCAGAGGTTTAATTCTTGCACCATCATGAATAACCCTGATAGCACCGTCGGAAACGATTTCATATCTCTCTTTATCCTTTATAGATGATTAAACAATTTGAGAATGCAATAAGCATTACATAAAGTCAGTCTATGAAACTGATAGCGAGCACCATGGCGTAACAGGAAACATCTTGGACTTCATATTTTCCAAGAATACCGACACGAAAGGATACTATGTAGTTCTCCGGAAAGATAGACGATTAAATCTCAATACTTGATTTAGTACTATACATTCACCTGATGTTGAAGTCCAGAAGGAGGCTCGAGAGCGGATCCTTCCTAAACCAAGAGTAAGATGCGGAAACAGACTCCACTGTTACAAGTTATACATCGACTAGATAATAGCTGCGCTTGAAGTTCAGTAATCAACTAATAACTTCTAATGCATTTTGGCAGGTACGATTTGCTGAACACTTTAAAAAATAGAAAACTATTTCTCTTCAGTTATGACGAGAAGCGAAGGACGCGCCATTGTACCATCTGTGTACAGTCACCTATATCTTGCTAATCCCCTTTACATCTTGTCTTAGTTGATCTGGGTATTGTGTATTTCACCCATGCCGCAACTCTATCGCTACATAACTACAGCTAATGCATAAACTCGTATTACACACAGTGTACGACCCCCTATGCGGTTACTACTCGCCTGAATTCTCACTGGTTGTCAGCGATCTACAGAACCCTAGTCCCTCGAAAGATTAATTGACCGACAGCACTCAGTGTTCTTTCTCTGTTTTGTTTCCAGTCCCCAGGATTAGCTCTTCGTGTTTCACATCTACCATCTCCAGCTTATCTCTATGAGCTTCCTCTCCAGCTTCGACAGCATCAATCTCGCCAAAAATTGCGTCCATACGCTCCAGCGATACTCCTTTGGTTTCTGGGAGAATAAATATCACACTTAGCTGTACATATAGGTTAGCTTTGACAAGTTTGAAAGAAGAGAAGGACGTAATCCTGTTCTCGTACCAGACATAGAGTGTTTAGCCCTAGCAAGAGCCAGTAACTTCTCCCACCAACTTCCTCATTAAACTTGGGCCATGGTTGAGTAATTGCCAAGAGGCATGCGGTCTGTCCAAGCAGAGAAATGCCAAACGCCTTGTCTCGAACTTCTTGCGGAAAGATTTCCGACGCGATAGCAGGGGCGATTGGACCATTTGACCAACAGTATGTCATGCCAACAATGAAGAGACATACAACCTCCATGACTGCCGCCGGCTTATTGTCGTTATGAGGAAATGCAGTCGTTAGGCTAGACATGATGAGTAGCGCTAGAACTTGGATTGAGAATCCCGCAATTAACAGTGCCTTCCTACCGAATCGGTCTACGGTTACGGTGTTAATAAGTACGATGAATAGTTGCAAAACTGCCTGAATGCCATTGATGGCCAACGCCTGGTGGCCTTTGTCCCAGCCTAGCGACTGATAGATCTGTAAACGTTAGTAAGTCCGGCCTCCAAGCTTACTCGGTGTTTAGACTAGATTGAGCACATACTATCGCGGCATACATGGTCAGCGAGGCAATACCCCCGGCTTGCTGAAGCGCGGTAGCATAAAAACCGTATAAGAGGCGTTTTCTTAGGGCTGCTGAGGTGAAGATTCGGATATAGCCAGATTTGAAGCGTTGACGATAAAGGTATGATGCCATGAGCTCGTGGTACTCTTCCTGAACATGAGGAGAGTCTGGAGCTCCCATACGTAGTTTGCATAAAATATTCATCACACGATCTGTGTCTTCTGGGTGCTTTTCAAGTACCCATCGCGGCGATTCTGGGTACCAGAAAGATATGAAGATGAAAGAGAGACCGATTGGGATTTGAATCAAGTTCGAAACACGCCAGGCAACATTGAATGGATGATCGTAGAAGGACATGCCGTAGCCTGCCCAAAACGCGACTAGGGTACCTAGCTGATAGCCAAATTGCGTGACGGTGCCGACAAAACTTCCTCTCAGCGCTTTGGGCGAGCATTCCGCGACTGCAAGCTTTAGTAAGCTTCTAGAACTGTACGGCACACTGATAGCAGTTGGCGGTAGGGTCTTACCGTAGAGACTCGTTGCTATGTAAACGCACCCAAAGCCTAGGCCGCTTAATAGTCGGCCGAGGATGAGAACTCCAAACGTATTCGGTACTGATTGTACTACAACCCCAATAATCATGATGACGATTGAAATACGGAGCGCCCATAGACGTCCCAAGAAGCCTGCGAGAGTACCTCCAAGGAAGAGTTGCGCAACGCCTGGGCGGAGAGAGTTTAGTACACCTCAACTTGATTGACAAGAATAATTATCAGTAAGAGAACGCACCGGTGGCTGCCCACGGAATGGAAGCGATAATACCAGAGCGATTGGCATCAACGCTATAGTACTTGATAAATTGGTTATCTGCAAGAATAACTGTCATGATACCTGCGTCGTATCCATTGAAACAAGTCGACAGTACCATGCCGTAAAGCAAGAGTGCCGCATAGCGATCACCCGGCGGAAGAAACGTCTAGAAGGATACATTAACATGGAAATCATATTTCTCGTTTGCACTGATAACACTAACCTTCAAGAAGCCCATCTTTCATTCCGGAGCATTGGACTTTTTGTGTATGTTGTCGATGACCACACCTGTTCAGTGAACCTTTACTGATATGATATACGGAAACTGACAAAGGAATACAACGCATCTCTCCGGATTGTTATTGGAAATGGGTTTACATCTTTAATTTTATTCTTGGCAATACCCCAGCTTGGCTGAGCCATCCACCTTTGCTTGATTCGTATCGCGCGGGGAACAGTTCGGGTGGTACTCTCCGATCTCCACATGTCCACATTTTCGACAGGTGAACTCCGGCTAGATGTAGAAGCCGCTCCCGGTGGGATGCAAAAAGGCAATGATTGGTTAAAGTACACATCCAACAAGTGGCTCTAAGAATCACGCAGTCTGCGAGATACATTTTGCCCTTCTCGAAACCGCACCTTGGGTATATATTTATAGATGTCATCCAGACAATGTCGATGGATTACGAGGGGATCACAAGAGACTCTCAAGTTTTCATCTTCAGAATATCGTTGCAGGCTAACGTCTACCGCCATGATTTCAATTCTGTGGCTTGGCTTGAGCCTAATCTCTGCCAGCGCTTCGTCAGTACTGGAGCAGCGAGCAGAAAACACAGCAATTGTGAACCTTGCAGCGTCCCGCGGACCTTCAAATCATGCTGCGTCAGGCTTCATCTATGGTATTCCAGATAATAGCGGGCAAATACCATCCCACTTGTTAGCTAGTTACTTCCTTGCATTGCACTCTGTAATTTGTGACTAATAATCGTGAACGCCAGTTGGACCGACCTTGATATACAGGGTTGCCGCACTGGAGGGGCTCAACTTGGCGCTCCCAATCGTGGGTGGACTTGGGGAGTAGGGGAATATCGCGGGCGATTTCAATCTTCACTCTCTAATTATCACGCCTGTCGCAAGTATAACGCCGAAGTAAGCTGGTTGGCTCATGATATCTGGGGAACAGACAATACCAATGCCAGTAGTGCTTGGCCTGGGGACAACGGCAAGTGGGATGACTACGACAACTTTGTCCGCCAACTTTTAAATGATCTCTATGCAAACAATGCCATTAACGGCACAAATTACGAGATATGGAACGAGCCTGATATCAGTATATTTTGGAAGGGCAAAGGAGGCATGCAGCAGTGGATAGACCTCTATGTCCGGACTCATAAGATCATTCGTTCGGACTCGAGGTTCAACAACATGAAGATTGTTGGTCCTAGTTTGGCCTATCGCCCACAAGCGACGAATGTGTGGTGGACAGAATGGTTGCGCCAAGTGGCTGGCAATAATACGATTCCAGACCAGTATACTTATCATCTAGAAGGGAGTGAGACTGATGCTACCAACGATCCGAGCTTCACAAATGCGAGTCTCTCGGCACTTCTGAAGACGTATAACGCTCCACAGAGACAGGTCAATGTCAACGAGTATGCTCAATACAAAGAGATGGTTCCCGGATCATATATCTGGTGGATTGCTGGATTGGAGCGCTTCGATTTTATCGGTTTGCTAGGAAACTGGCAGAGTGGAACGGTTTTGCATGATCTTTTTGCTAATCTCATTAGTAAGGCTCGCTTTGAACATAACAACTTACTTTATGAAAAAGAAGAGAGTATGCTAAAGAAATTACAGCGAAGAAAGCCAACCCCAAGAACTACGCAGCTACAGACTACGCACCAGCACCAGGCTATTGGGTCTACCGTTATTATGCCACTAACATGACTGGCAACCGAGCCACCATCGAGAGATCCGGTGATACGCACCTAGATGTCTATGCCACTATCGCACAGGATCGCGTGCGGCTAATCGTTGGCACAAAGCTCCAGAGCGGAACTTGGTATGTCACTCTTAATGGGTTAACATCTGTGGGGAAACCAGCATCCGGATCTCTTTCTATCAGTACATGGGAGTTTGATGGAAGCAATCCGCTTTCAGTTCAAGCGGCACCTATTTTTAGAAATACGGTCTCACACTCGTATAGTGCCGGATCTCTAACTTTTCCCATATATCAAACTGACACCATCGCGGGTTGGGCATTTGAGTTTGATATTTGATATAACATTGAATTGGATATTGAGAGCTTAGGTAGAAAAGTTATATTCGTAGTGCTACAAATGCTACCAATGTTCTTCTAATTGTCCCTCATAAACTAGTGAAATTTACGGTTTCTTACCTATATGTATATGGATATCTTATCAGCTCGTGCCCTTGTTGTTTGTGAAAAAAAAAAAAAAAAAG
Source organism: Trichoderma erinaceum (assembly GCA_026401215.1). Classification (NCBI taxonomy): domain Eukaryota; kingdom Fungi; phylum Ascomycota; class Sordariomycetes; order Hypocreales; family Hypocreaceae; genus Trichoderma; species Trichoderma erinaceum. The sequence goes on from JALIRY010000071.1 coordinate 46,202, forward strand.
TACCGAGCGCCGTTACCTAAACTGCAGCATTTGTTCCATCAAGTCACGCTGCTCCAGTCACTTCAGAATTGTTTGACGTATTGAATAATCATAGTACATGGTGGAGCATTGCGGTTGGGAAGGGAGAGTGAACACAATCGCACTAACAGTGGGCTTTTTCCATCGTGTATTAGTGCCGCAAAAGTTTGACTATGGCATAACTTCAATGTTTACTGTACTCAATTCAGGCACAAATCTTGACGCTATATAGCCTGGAGACCATAGACGCTAGGTGTGGCACCATGTGTGGCATCATCCGTCTCCACGATCCACCGGAGCTGCCGCATAGAGCATCGACATTCCCCAGACTTAGCAGGGGTCCACCGGAGTTCTAAACAGCAGATGTGCAAGCCTGCCGTGGTCAAGATTTTGAACAACCGTGCTGGTGGAATTTGAAGAGGGAGCTTCGAATCAAAACAGAGTAGAAAAAAGACCTCCTCTCGGAAGTAAATAACCCGAACTGATGATGTAGTATGCTCTAGCACAAACCCAAAACGGTGGAAGCAAACATCCTACTTGTGATTTTCCAAAGCACCAGCAGTTCAATAAAGAACATCGAGAGCACTATCGGCTCGAACTTTCTCAAAGATTGAAGCTTCCATACGCATCGACAGGCTCTTCAACATGTCTCATCCTCAATCTGTATTCGATAACACCTCATTTTTCGGCGCGACTATTCTTTCGCGACGGAGAGATATTATTGCCAGCATTACACTACAGGCCCAATTAGAGCAGCTTAAGCAGACGGGAAGATATGACTGCTTCAAGCTCAAATGGCATCCGATATATGATGATAAGTCCATGTGGCCGGTTCCTTATCATCTATTCTGGGATAGTGACGTTGCAAAATGGATTGAGAGCGCTTGTTATTTTCTACAGGGAGAATACGATGCCAGTATTGACCTTGCCGTCCGGGAATTGGTTGAGATGATACGCGGCGCCCAGCAGCCTGACGGATATATCAACGTGCACTATACAGTTGTTGAGCCCCAGAAGAGGTGGTCAAATCTTCGCGACATGCACGAATTGTTAGTATTCTCCAAACGACCAATTCGTACGAGCTAATGCGATAGATAGATACAACGCAGGCCATCTCATTGAAGCAGCCCTCGCGCATCATAAATACTACCAAAACAACCACCTATTGGATCCCGTCCTCAAATATGTGTCCTTAATTCACTGCACATTTGGAAGTAATCAGGCTCAATTACATGCTTATCCCGGCCATCCAGAGATTGAAATGGCTCTGCTCAGGCTTTATACGGTCACCAAGTCTCAAGAAGCCTACGAACTGGCTCAATATTTCCTTCAGGAGCGGGGAAACCCGTCCGGCCAACACGGAATGCATTACTTTGACTGGGAAGCACAGCAAAGAAAAGAAAACCCGTATACTCGGCCCAACACGTATCCAGAAAAGGACTCTCACTGGTACTGCCAAGCTCACAAGCCTATTTTGGAGCAGGAAACAATCGAAGGCCACTCTGTACGTGCAGTGTATTTGCTCACAGCTGTGGCTGACATGGTCCAACTGCACTATAAAGGTGATAAGGCTCTAGGTAACCTTGAAGCGTGGTTGGAAGCCGTATCCCGATTGTGGACGAACATGGTTAACCAGAAGATGTACGTGACTGGCGGGATTGGCGCAATTAAGCAATGGGAGGGCTTTGGATGCGATTACTTTCTACCAACCGGTAATAATGAAGGCGGGTGTTATGCAGAGACATGCGCTTCAATTGGCGTCATGATGCTGGCAGAGAGACTACTTTCCTTTGATCTCGACTCAAAATACTCAGATATCATGGAATTGTGTCTTTACAACAATATAATGAACGCAATGAGCCTTGATGGAAAGCAATTCACCTATGTTAACCAGCTGGCTAGTTCTGATACTGATAGAAGCATACGCAAGGACTGGTTTTGGTGCGCATGTTGTCCGCCAAATCTGACTAGACTGTTTGGCAGTCTTGGAGGCTATGTCTGGCACGTTCAAGAATGCGAAGCAGAGGTTGCGATAAATATCCATCTCTACACGAGTGCTAATCTGTCATATACCACGGCATCATTGGAAACTGTTTCTTTGCAGCAGATTTCGAATTGGCCGTGGGATGGCCACGTAGCTCTGGAGCTGACTTCGCGATCTCAGAGTGTTACAATTCGACTTCGGTTGCCATCATGGTGCCATGGACAGTTTAAAATGACACCTCTTCCTGCTTCAGACAACATTTCAATTGAGAAGGGCTATTTGACTTTGCATCCTAGCTACACGAATGTTTACAGAAAATTTTCCATCACCATGGGGGGTTTTGAGCCGCGTTACATCTCGCCGCATCCTTACACGGCTCAGAACGTTCTTGGGATCGCACGAGGCCCCATCGTTTATTGTATGGAAGATGCTGATAACCCGTGGCAGCATAATCACTTCCGTGATGTTGCTCTTAATAAAGGCGAGCCTATCCGGGAGGAAGCGAAGTCCATGGCGAACGGGGAGGGTTATATTGAGCTACGTACAAAATGCTGGCTGACGAATAAGGATATATCTACGCGCGGTGCTGGGCCAATCCTTGATGCTTCGATTAGCGGCAACAATTTGGAAAAGACCGCAGTCTTCATACCTTACTTTTTAAGAGCAAATAGAGGTGATAATGGAGAGATGAGGGTGTTGCTGCGCCGAGGGGAAGAGTGATTTTTCGACCCGTTGGAAGAAAGCGAGACAAGGTTGCAGGCAAGGAAAATGTAATAGTTTAAATGAAGTTTGCAGATATTTCTGCTTCAAACACATTCGCATCGCTGGCTAGTGCCTGCTTAGATGCTATGCAGTCGAACTGACTCGAGTCATAATTAATAGATCCCAAACTATTACTCCGTATTCTAGATCACTTTGGCAATGGAGAACAGTTCAGCCAGGTTTGGAGGCGACGGAGAACGTGATTGGTGCGCATGTAAACGCTGAGCTGCACTTCGTGGCGTTCCATACGTGGGGAAAATGCCAATCCCCGGATTTTATGCTAAAGCGGCTATTTGTAGTCTCCACTAACAAACACATCTGATCTTCTAACTTGTCATCTCAAATCCGGATACAACAATTACGGAAAGAATTGCAGTATCCTCTAGTAAAAGGCCAGCGCTAATACTGCCATCAAGACAATGCAAGACTCTGAAATTGATCGCAACTTGAATATTGATGGTAGAAAACTTCAGTGCCCGGAATGTTATCGTCGCTTTATCCGACCAGAGCACATGAGGCGACATCTTCGCAATCATGATACCTCAAAGCGATATACTTGTCATATATGTAACAAGCAATTTGCCAGAAGGTTTCGTCTCCCATTCCCTAATATTTTGGCCAATTGGTGCACCGCGCTGATATTGCTCTCAGTGATATCTTATCCAAACACCGATCAGCGCATGATGCTGGTCTATCAGAGGTGCCTGTTCAGCCTCTCTCTTATGGTTCCGCACCACGCAAATCTCGAGCCTGCTATGCTTGCGCAAAAGCGAGAGAAAAGTGCACCAAGGGGCTGCCATGTATGCGATGTTCTCGTCGGCGCCTGGATTGTGTGTATCCGGGAAGCCAGCAGCATGATAAATTCGACCACCACCACTCCTTTGGAGAAAACATCATCGTATCGGAGCCGCTCAATACTGAGAACGTCTCTGTCGCCGACTTAGTATCCTCGGGTACGCTACAAGGAAACTTGGAAGATATCAGCGGCAATGTTCATAATCTGACTGCGCTTATACTTGATCAAACCCACAGTCAGTTAGATAAAGCTTCAAATTCATCGACTAGGCGGCATACCACCGTAGGTCATAGTGCTCCATGGAATCCAATTGCGGGCTGTCCAACCCCTGAGAATCAACTTTCTTCCGGCTTAAACTCTAATGACTCTGCACCTGCTCTGTGGCATTTCCGAAATGATGGGCTTCAATCAGGCGTGGAGGCCATAAACCAGCCTATTAATTGGCTGCCCTTTGACGATTCGATTGACCTGAATTCAGGATCCACAATAGATGAAGCTGTTCTTCTTTCACCTTTTGACGATGCTCAATGGCTTTCCATTAATGCCGGTACTACAAATGGATTGCTGGAAGGGCAAACATGGAACTTGGACATCCCTCCTCTGGCAGATATCAACGGCAAGAACTCAGATGGCGCTTCACGAAATGCATTCATACCTGACATCCCCTCACCAAAGGGCTCACTTTCCCCGAATTACAAACGAGGAGATTTGTATGCAACAAGCTCTAATGGTGCGCGAAATGCTTGTTCAACCCGTGCGAAGCGTGATGATATGTTCCCAGTCACGGAAAGAATAGGCCCACTCGATGACGGTATCTGCGATCCTTCGATGGCGATTTCTGAGCTCACATATGACACTATTCTTCAACATTCCAATGGCATCTCTCTACAAATGAAGTTGCATTTGCCGCCATTATCTATGTTGAATCTTTTTGTCAAATTATACTTCAAATATTTTGACCCTATCCTCCCATTTATCCATTTGGCGTCTTTGGAAGTGAATAGATCTTGTGTGTTGGCAATTGCAATAGCTGCGGTTGGCTCACAGTATTTTCGAACTCAAGAAGCAACAACGTGCTCTTCGTCGCTTCATGAATTTTGCAGGCGTTTATTACAGCAAGAGTCTGAGCGTTCCGAGGAGAATATTACTAGTTTGCCAGGGCTACAGGCCAGAATATTGAACCATGTTGGGCTTTGTTATTCCGAGTCCAAGAAACCTGGTTCTGTCGTGAGAAGTACTTGGAGCTTTACCTTATCATTGATAAATTCGCAGAGTCGTATACACTTTCTAGGGCATCATGACGACAGAGCTCTGAAGACTAATGATTGGGGCGAGTGGGCCGAGGCTGAAAGCTGGCGCCGTTTGTATTTCACGGCCCGAGTATGAGCGCCCTTACCTTGCTATATGTAGTTGCAAGTACTGAAGCCACCCAATAGGTTCTACACTCTATGATGACCTATCACTTTAACTTTGATATCGATCAAGGTGGTGATGCGGCTGCTGACTTTGATCTGCCTCAAGAAAAGTTATGGCAGGCTGAAACTCACGATGACTGGATTGTGTTATTTGCTAAAACAGAGCGTATGGTGTATTCTACTGAAGTATTTACTCCTATATATGAGAAAACAGCTAACGTAGATATAGGAAATCCATCACTCCCCAAAGCTACAAATGAACTTTTTCAAGCCAAGTCAGTTCGACACAATCTTGGAGAATTCTCGCACTGTATCCTTCTACATGAGGTATATAATGAGATTGCGAAGATAACTACATACCACAGTCGGCAGCTAGCATCATGGACTCCAACCTCCGAAAGCAGAAGCGCATTACTAGCATCTTCATCTGAATCGTTGAACCCAGGGGTTCGGAAACTCACAGTCTTGGGTCATTCTATACAACACTCAAATGCTATATCCGACTGGAGAAATGCCGCTCTTGATTGTGTTGATGTTTTACACTGGGCTGCAAACGCAAAGATAGCATCCCTTTCAGGAGCGGAGCATCCTATGGTTCTACACCTTCACTACTCTCGAATAGTGCTCCTCGTGCCACGCGTGGCATTAATGACAATTGCGGAATCAGTTTTACCAGTGCCAAGTGATCATGAGGCTGGAGTCCGACGTAGTTATTCTCAAAAGGGGATAGAAGCGGCCGAGCATCTCGTTCGCGAATGGACACAAAGAGATAGTGTGAGTCTCAATAACCGCAATTAACCACCCAGTTAGCTTTATTAACTGAAGTATCTCTATTAGTCTAAGGCCAGATTAGCAGTTATCCATGGTGGTTGCGTCTTTTGGCACATCCGACGATATTCAAGGGCAACGTTTTACGATCCTCTTTCTGTTTTTTACGCAACATTGGCACTCTGGGCATATGGATTCTACACTCCCAAAAAGAAAAGTTTTGCGGAGTACGGATCAACTAGTTCCCCGGGACGAATTGTCTCTCATGCAGAAAGGACCGTCTCCGTCGAGGGAGGGTCGGGCTGCGACAGCCCAGAATCGAGTTCGCAGCCGCCGCTCCGGCAGCATGCACACTCGCAGGATCGTGACCTCACATTCATCCGTCTAGATCGACCGAATGACGATGAAATGGTCCAATTGTTTGTAAGTTCTAGTCAAACTTCAAGAATGAGTGCCCTCGTAAGTGGGGTGGGTGACATTTGTAGCCCTGAAGGCCCAGGCCTGATCTTGAAAGAGGGCAGAGCCATGTTGGGCGCTATTCCACAAACTTGGATTCAAGGAAGCCATTATATGGATATGCTCCTTGCTTTAGAAGTGGCAACGAGGAACCGATCGTTGAGGAGCTGATTTATGTTAGGCGGTACTGGCTATGGCAAAGATTGGAAGAAAGAAGTCATATAGGCATACGAGAACAATAAAGCAGAAGTACTTTTACTTAGCAAAATACATCTACAAACCCATATTTCAGGTATACCTTAGCGACAATTTAAATTTGTCTACATTCAAGTGGTTCGGCAAAAGCGGGGTAAGGAAGGATCTCCTCAATAATACATACTCGGCCCAGATAAATACAGTCTTTCCTTACATTCTTCGAACTACCCATAGTGCTACTATTTTGAGATTTTCTTTATTCTACCTCCTACACTTGCTGTTTTAGCATAGTCACCGTTTGGATTCAAAGAAGCCATTGCCGCAAAATGTTTGGGAGACGTGAAGTTAATTTTATAAACACACTCAAAGGGATTACTGACCTTGTCGATTGGGCAGCACTCCAGGATCATTGGACAGGAGACCTACAGCCCCCATTATACATCGATCTCGAAGGGGAGCGCCTTAGTAGGAATGGGAATATTTCTTTATTAACAGTGCTCCGTTATCCTGGGGAAGGCCTTCAGCAAGTCTACGTTATTGATATACATACGCTGGGGAGTGCAGCCTTTCACATAGCCGGGGTGCGGGGTAAAAGTTTGAAAAACATCTTGGAGTCGCCAAATATCCTGAAAGTATTCTTTGACGTTAGAAATGATTCCGATGCTCTATACGCTCATTACGGCATTGAATTGAGAGGTGTCCGGGATGTCCAGCTAATGGAAAGCGCTAATGGGCCGAGTACGCAGTCTCGGAAATTCGTTTGTGGTCTTTCCAAGTGTATAGAATCAGTCCTAAGCAGACGCGGTCGCGAGCAGTGGAAGCTATGTAAAGATACAGGAGAACGCTTATGGAACCCTGATAAAGGAGGCTCGTACAGCGCTTTCAACGCACGGCCGATCTCCAACGACATTATAGCATACTGTGCTGGCGACGTGCAATATTTACCAGACTTATATCATAAATATAAAATTGGAACAGATCGATGGGGAAAATTAATTGCGGAGGAGTCGCAGAATCGAATTTCTGCATCTCAGAAGGCTGAATATCAACCTGATGGCCCTCAAAAAACCCGAAGTCCTTGGAGTTCCGAGCAAAACAGGATGCTCGATACATGGAGCGAGGTTAATCCACAACTTGACTGGGATGACATGGATATATATGAGGATGAGTCACAGGATATCTCTTCGGAGCGAGAATACTGGGACGATTATTCAACCAGCTGCAGAGACATTATCAGTGATAGTGATTACCGCTACTACTATTCTGACTGAGCCTTGCCAGCCGCTCACGAGCCTCGACTCTATGGAAAGCTGGCATGTCTCGATACGACATCTATTCATAGGCTATTTGTTTCGTGTCTCTATAATTACCGTTCTCTCGCTCATCACTTGAATGGTCACAGTTTTTTACTTTATAAGAAATTGATGAAATATATGTTCAATGGTCCAACCTCCTATCTACTCCGTACTGTGAGAAATCATATACATTATGCTCCGATTCAGTCCTCGTGTAATGACTCGAAAACGCCCTATATACTTCGGCGATCTTTACATGGAGAAACTAAGCGAATAAATGGATTAGACATTTATTCACGCCTGTTAAAGAATCTCTGTCATCTCCCTTAATCTGTTAAGATAATATCAGCGCAACAGCTTTAATTTCACAGAGGCCGTAGGCTATAAAATAGTGTATTCAGACGCGTTAGAGCCACGGTGGGCATTGGATAAGCCGCCCAAAGCCATCCAATCAAATATTACATTGGAAGATATCTGATGCTTAAATCTTGAACTCAAGGCTCTACATCTACTGAAGAAAGATTAGACTAGCAAAGTGTGTATCAAAGGTTTGGCTAGTGCTTACGAGGTAAGACTGCCATCTCTCCTAGAGTATCTAGCCATATAGGACCTAGTTTCCTTCCATCTTGTCGGTCCTCGCATGCGTTTAAAAATAGATAAGTAGATTGTACGAATAATAAATAAGCTGTATATTCTGCGTGAATGTCGCCACAGTTCCTATAGCTTCTGTGATAACAACCCTTTGAGCCACTCTCTAAGCTTTATATCAATAATGGGGGACAAGTAGCGTCGGTACCGACAGATAAAAGCCGAAGGTTGCAAGTCATAGACGCTGGATTCTCTAGAACAGGGACATTGTCTTACACATATGCTCTTGAAATACTCCTTGATGGACCAGTACATCATACAGCTACCCAGCTTTTCAATCGAGAAGATTGTGAGAACAGCTTGCGCTTCCATATAAAACTTTAAAAAACGGGCTCACATGACTTAGCCTACTGCAAGAAATGGAATCGAATATATCAATATCGGCGCGCAGGCAAGCGTACTCAACTAGTTGAAGCGCTGGAGGATGCATTTTCGGGATTTGTTGGCGCAACCGATGTAACTGCCATTGATTTCATTCCAGAGCTCATGCAGCTATATCCAGATGCAAAATTCGTGCTTGTCACACGCCCTTCGGGGCAGCTTGGTGGCAAAGTTTCAAGGCGGTATCCGATAACGCAGGCAGCAAAGTAATGGGATATATCACCATGCCATTGCCCGGTGTCCGATGGTTTATTGATACAGCGCGAGGGTTTTTCGAAGCGTGAGATGCCTTTCTTTAGCACTATGCTGGCGAGCTTGATTGATTGATGAACTAATAGCCTCACAGAGCTGAAGATAGGACCGGATACAAATGCAACCCACTCTGGATTGAGCAACACAACGAGTATGTGCGTAAAACAGTTCCAAAGGAGCGCCTACTTGAGGTGGATCTAGGGTCTGGATGGGAGCCACTATGCAAATTCCTTGGTAAAAAAATCCCCAATCAGCCATTTCCACATGTCAATGAGGCTGCAGCAAGAGATAGGTTTACTCGAAAGATACTACTAAAAGCAGCCACGGCTTGGATTGGTATATTTGTTGCTATTGGGCTTATTGTTATTTTTCTTTTGCAATTTTCTAGGCCGTAAAGATATGGTTTTTGAAAATACGAAACAAGGTCATAAATCGCTTGGCGTAATTAATATTGAACTAAAATTTTAGAATGTTATAACATCTTCTTCAACGTTCCACCCGAGCTTTTGTAATGCTACAGAAATATTCGCTTCCATCGCCGGAGGACCACAAACTAACGCTAATGTATCCTTGTGGTCTGCATCAGCCGGAAGAGAAGATGCTGGCGGAAGGTGGTCTTTGAGGCACTCTAGATCGACATATCCTCTTCCCATCGTCCAGTCTTCTTTTACACCGTTAGAACTCAACACATGCCAGATATGTAGCGTTCCTTCCATATGACGTGAGAGTTCGTCAAGCTCCTCGCGAAGAAGTATGTCCTTTTCCTCTCGGTTACCGTAGATCAGCCATACTTCCATTGACTCGCGATGACCAGAAGCTGAAGAAGCCGAGTGTTCGTCTGCTATGGCTTTAAGAGTGGACCAGATTGGAGTGATTCCACTGCCTCCCGCAATCAAAGCGAGCTTCTTAATGGCGCGAACACGATTGTTAGGCTTGCATTGTACTCGTCCGTTGCCGATATATGTGAAATGACCGATGGGCCCTTTCAATTCCACTGTCAGCGCATCCGTCTCTACATCAATAGCCATGTTTTCGAGCAACATGGTCATTTGACCCCCAGTAAATGCAGTCTGAGTTTGCGCCAAGCTGTTAGACGGGAAATACACTTTGACCAGAAGCTCGATGAAGCCACGTTGAGTACTGCAGCTATACGGAGTGTATGCTCGCTGCACAGTCTTGACATTTCCGCTTGCTCTATCAACTTCCTTTACGCGCAAGTAAATGTGGTGGCCCACTGGTAAGCCGAGAATCTGGTCTTCGTGAGGCAAGGCGAAACGAAAGATTCGTGAATCGTGAGAAATATCTCTCTTGTGTACCAGGCGAATCTTCTTCCATATTTTTGGATTAAGAAACGGGTTAGATGGATCATTTTGGCTATCAGAGTTTGGTAACAGACTTATTGCTGGCGATGCGAGTTGTTCCAGCTTTCCAATATGGTAATCTTTCAACAGTTTCTTGGCATCCATGGAGTGAATAGCCAGAAAGTCTTCGGTGGCATCCTCGCCAGCAGCTAGACGAATGGATTGCTCTCCACCAGGGTGAGACATAAGGAAACCTGTCCCATCATATACATGGCCTTCAACGATGAACCAAGGAGACGGGCCTTCTCCATCAGCATGCTCGGCAAACTGAGATGCCGTAACGATTGTCGCTATTCTATCCGGATTGATCATCACGCTCTTGGTACTTTCATCCACTTGATTCCTTTGGGGTGTAGTCGTAGTTGCTATCGTGGAACTAGAAGATGGACCAGTAAATAGATTATTCCCCTTGAGACAAGGATGTCTTGGATCTGCTCCAGCCTCATTCATACGCTGCATCCAGCCGCCGTTGGCATTACCTGGTACAGTTGGATGTTCGAAGCGAAGAATTCGGCCACCATTTTCCTTGTATAAGGCGACGCGAAACCACCAGGAATTCATCATAGATGTAGCATTCCAATACATGTCTCTCGGCATAATGCTCAGAGATTCATCCATTGCGCGCACGGCAATGAAGCCGGCATCGCGATCTACTAGCAGTGACTTGACATCAACTTCAAGCTTCCAAAAACACCAAGAAAAACTCATATCGGTCATGCTCAAGTCAAGAGACCCGTAGTAAGGGTGATTCCCTATAGGGTATATGCGGTAGAGGTCCTCTGGATATTTTATATCACAGAGTTTCCAAGTCTCTCCATCATCGAGTGTCACTTCGACGCGGGTTATACGTCGCCCACCACCAGTGTACGCATATCCTTCTATGGCCAAGGTCTGCGTCGTAGACGTCTCCGATTCCAGTTGAATTGTGTCGTTATGGGATGGCGAACATATTGCCGCATTGACATTGAGTTCATTAATTATGTATTTTGGATCGTACCACCACTTATCTTCCTTTCTCGCCTGGTCAGCCGTCACCGTAGTGGGGAGAAGCTTATTGTCAAAAAAGTGCAAATGGTGCTGACTCTCACGGTCTGAGACCTCAATTCGCTGGAGCCATTTTACCATCCGCCCACCAATCTGGCCCGGTACCACTAATCTGAGAGGATAGCCGTGATCGGGGAGAAGATCTTCGCCATTGAGGCCCCAAGATATGAGCATGCCCTTGCTTCTATCCAACGCCCAGCTGAGCCTCTGGGATGTACCATATTTTCCCTTGGGAAGCTCGTCCGTGCCTTCGAAGATGACATGACGCGCACGTCCAGGAATATGTTGATCGGCGGAGGCATAAGAAGATAAAAGAGGATTCTTAGGTTTGCAATAGTCCAGAATATCCGCCAGATAGACGCCTGTAAAAAGACCCGTAGACACGCCTGCTGCACCCCAATTGAACCCAAGCCCCTTGAGAACCATATTCTGCTCTTTGCGACGGTTGCCAGCACATACCAGGGTGACAGGCAGTGTGACAATCCGGAATTTATCTTTGAGCTCTTGAATCGAGAATGCAATCTCTTTCTCAACAAGTCCGTGGATCCTTAGCTTCCATTCCTGCGCTTGTCTCATGGTGATACGTGGAGTATCTCCATGGCTGCGAACATAGAAGAGGTTTTGGGGAGTAAGAAATCCGGCATTGAATAACGCGGATAAGGGGGCCTCTACATTGCATGGGTGTTTCCCCGTAAGTCGAATCATGCGGTTGTCTCGTGCAATCCAATGATCTGGAGTTTGAGAGTCGCTGGATAATGGCTGTATAGCTTCGGTTCTCGGGATGGGAGGGAGTGAAGTAATGTCGTGGCATGATGCAGAAGGATCCAACGGAGCCTCACACACTTTTTGAATTGACTCTTCTTTTGCCTCTAATATAGGACTGCCTGATTCAGGCGTTCCTTGTGATGACGGCTCAGTCGATGATGGAAGCGAAGACGGCCACTCCTCTCCACTCTCGGAGCCGGTCTCTGATGCCAATTGCCTTGAAGTCATCATGCGTGTACTGTATAAACAAGCAGATGAAAGTTACTCGGCCAGAAACGAAAGGTTGATCACCTTCAGCAACGGTACAGCTTGCCAATATCTAAAGAAAGGCAAACATCAATATGGTAACGACTGATAGGAATTTCTCATGTACCAGTCTTTGAGATGGGTAAGGGGAAAGAAGAGGAGGCGCAGGCACATCAGTGACTATCTCAAAAGCCGGAGATGCTATTACATGCCATTCGAAATAATACTCGAAAAGCTTACCATGGGTTTCTTACACGACATGTCAGCCGCTTTGCATCCATGCTGACATACGTTTTGCAACACCCTCATGCTGTTACCGGATCTACAATACGCGATTCGCTACTACAGTTTCGACCTCAAAGTTTAGCCTAAGGTCACCCCAGGGGTTTCGACTACTGTAAGGGCGCTTAATACGCTAGCCACACCATGGCCAATAAATGCCCAGCGATAACGTCCCAGCTAGTTGGTTGCTTGTTCCAGTAGCTTCCTATTTGCCGGTTCTCTATCGACGACCGGGTCTGATATCGTACAAATGGAGCCTTTTTCTTTTCTGTTCGGAGTGCGCGCAAGCATGCTAGGTACCTGATCTTTGCTCCCTAAATCGCTATCTTGACTGTGCTTCTCCGCGGAGATGTTAGCGCGATGATTCGGAGATTTAGTATGCCAGATAAGTGTAAATGTGTCCTAGAGACTGATAACAGTACATGCATCCTTGAACAGACTAGGGGCATTGGTTTCCTTCATATTATGCATTTTATCTCTTATCTAAACTACTACTGTGCGCATATTATGGATATCGGTGAGATTTGGATGATTGTCTATCGTGTCTGGCGCAGTACATAACTTGCACGGTGACTTCTCGCTAGTATCAGTCTTTTAAGCAGCAGGGTGTAACGCTGGATTCAAATTTTTAACTTCTCCGAGGAAAAGGCCAATATGACAATGTTATCAGACGTTGCTTCATAATAACTAACTTACTCTGTTATGTGTAAGTCCTCGGAGCGTCAATGTCGTCTCGTTATGTCTCCCAGCATCCAAGGATGTCCATTGCTTGGTGATGAAAAAGCTTGAAAAGCTGCTCTTACCTTCATGGTAGTATTAATCGATTAAATGTGATGAGATCTCGACAGTCATGGGAGTCTCAGGTGTCTGACTATTTGCAAGGTCGAAGCACATGATGAATACTGCCGTTGTCGATATGAGCTTGGAGCCAGAAGGCATCCAGCCAAGGCATAAAAAACGTGCTGCCGTTATCGGCCTTGGTATGGTCGGTATTTCCTTCATCGAAAAGCTTTTGAAGTACGACTTGGACAGTGGACGCGACGAATGGGAGGTTACTGTTTTTGGCGAAGAGCCGTATATTGCCTATAATCGTGTTGGCCTCACGCAGTACTTCACGAATCGCTCAACTGAAAGTTTATACCTCAACCCTCTGGAGTGGTATTCATCACATGCCCTAGGGAAGCTTACATATCATACTTCCGATCTTGTTGTTTCAATTGATTATCGCGCGAAATATCTCAAAACAGCCAGCGGGCGACAATTCCACTATGACGAGTGCATCCTAGCTACAGGTTCTGATGCTGCTTTACCGCCCTATATCTCACCGCAACAATTTCAAAGCGCCAAAGGTTGTTTTGTATACAGAACAATAAAGGACCTCGACAATATTATCAATTATGCCATCAGTGCCCCCGCCGTTATTGGGCGCCGCATTCGCAAGGCAGCTGTAATTGGCGGTGGCCTTCTCGGCTTAGAAGCTGCCAAGGCTCTTCTAGATCTTGAAGAAGTCGACCAAGTTGTCTTAGTCGAGAGAAACCGCTGGGTCCTTAGTCGCCAGCTTGACCAGGAAGGCGGCTCGCTAGTATTGGAGAAGATTAAATCTCTTGGCGTTGAAGTTCTAATCCAGGCCCGAGTTCAGAATCTCCTATGGGACAGCGAAGAAAGGCTTACTGGCTTACTTCTTCAGGGACAAGATGGGTTACCGGACCAAGGATACGACATCGATATGGTTGTGTTTGCCGTTGGAATTAAACCTCGAGATGATCTTGCCAAAAGCACTTCCATAGACACTGCCAGCCAGAGTGGTGGCTTCATTGTCGACAACCAGCTCCGTACAAATTTGCCTCATATATACGCTATTGGAGAGTGTGCCAACTTCCTTGGAGAAACATTCGGCCTGATAGCTCCTGGTATCGAAATGGCTGATATTCTCGCCTTCAACCTGACGGAAGGGCCATACCACAGCAAGAGAGAGATGAAATCTCCCAACATCAGTACAAAGCTCAAACTGATGGGTGTGGATGTCGCTTCATTTGGCGATTTCTTTGCAGACCAAGGGAAGATTAGCAAGCCACTACCAGGAGCTATTAGTGCCCATGCGGCTCGCAAGGCTCAGACAACACCTCCAACGCCGGATGAGATAAAGAAAAAGGTCAAAGCGCTCATTTATCGAGATCCATTCTCAGATGTCTATAAGAAATATATTTTCACCGCAGATGGCAAGTACATCTTGGGAGGCATGATGGTTGGCGATGTCAAAGACTACGTCAAGCTCGTCGCTCTTTGCAATGCAAGCAAGCCCATCGAAAAACCTCCAGCCGAGTTTATCATTGGAGCTGCAAAAGAGGGTGAAGAAGAAGGTGATGATTTACCTCATGATGCTCAAGTCTGCAGCTGCCATAATGTCAGTAAGGGTGACATTGTGGAGTGTGTAAAGACCGGCGGTATTCGGTCTTTTGGTGAAATGAAATCTTCGACAAAGTGCGGCATGGGCTGCGGAGGCTGTGTACCATTGGCCACTAGCATCTTCAACAGAGCACTCAAAGACGCTGGTGTCGAGATCTCTAACCATATTTGCAAAGACTTCGCTTACTCACGCCAAGAATTATACCAAATAGCCAAGTTCAGAAAGCTCAAGGACTTCATGGCAGTGATGCGTGTTGTTGGCAAGAAGCCCGATAGTCTTGGCTGCGAAGTTTGTAGGCCAGCGATTGGCTCCATCTTGAGTTCGCTATACAACGAGAATATCATGAAGCCTTCGCTACGCCAGACGCAGGATACAAATGATCGTTATCTTGCCAATGTGCAGCGGGACGGCACTTATTCGGTTGTTCCACGTCTTCCTGCGGGTGAGATTACTCCAATGGGGCTTAAGGTTATTGGAGAGGTTGCAGATAAATTTGGATTGTACACAAAGATCACAGGCGGCCAACGTATCGACATGTTTGGCGCCAAGAAGCAGGACCTTCCGCAAATCTGGGAGCTACTCATCAATGCTGGCTTTGAGAGCGGCCACGCCTATGGCAAGGCACTACGCACAGTCAAATCATGTGTCGGCAATACTTGGTGCCGATACGGAGTTGGCGACTCAGTTGGTCTCGCGGTGGAAATCGAGAACCGGTATAAAGGTCTTCGTGCTCCTCACAAATTCAAGGGTGGTGTATCGGGATGTGTAAGAGAATGCGCCGAGGCACAAGGCAAAGATTTTGGTCTTATCGCCACACCCAAAGGTTGGAACGTTTTTGTAGGAGGAAACGGAGGCGCAAAGCCTCGCCATGCCGAACTGCTTGCTGAGGATGTAACACGACGGCAGGCAATCAAGATTTTGGACCGATTTCTCATGTTCTACATTCAATCAGCAGACAAACTCGAGCGAACAGCTCGTTGGATTGAGAGATATCCGGGCGGTCTCAAAGGCATCAAGGAGGTAATCGTTGACGACAGACTTGGCATATGCGCCGACTTAGAAAAGGAGATGGAAATACTCGTTGGCCTCTATCATTGCGAATGGACAAATGTTGTCAATAATCCGGACCGCCGCAAAGATTTCAAGCAGTTTGCCAATACAGATGAGACGCAAACGTCATCAGAACATATTATGGAGCGGGCCCAAAAGCGTCCCGCAGATTGGCCTGAAGATAGCTCCCCATTACATTTCAGCTTGTTAGATATTGCAAAAGATGCAAACTGGGCATGGCAATCTGTCTGCAAGCTTTCAGAACTGAACCGCCAGAGTGATGCACCAACGTCGGTCGCTGTCAAATATGGTGAAGTTCAATTGGCTGTGTGGAATATTCCGGGTCGTGGCTTGCGTGCATCACAAAATATGTGCCCTCATAAGAAGGCGTTTGTGTTAGCGGATGGCCTAGTAGGCGAAGATGAAAAAGGCAGAGAATATGTATCCTGTCCACTACATAAGCGCAATTTCCTACTGAACCCCAATGCAGCTGAGGGAGGTGGAAGCTGCTCAGACAAGGACTACTCAATCATGACTTTTGAGGTTAAGGCAGATGAGATAAACGACGAGATACTCATCTACCTTCCTCCTACAGAAGCACTTGACGCCGTACTTTCAACGACAAAATGGATGTTGCGGAAAGCAGACGAAGAGCTGAGAGCATTAGCAAAGGATGCAGAGCCAGCAATAGAGATTGCAGAACCGCTGCCTCCTAACAGAATGAGAGGCCAGCCACCACACTTTGCCTCTCGCCAGGGATGTGGAGGAATTGGTGCACTTGACTGGTAAAAGTAGCCAATAGATTGTAAATAATGTTGTATATACAAGTCCATCATGACCAACTTAGTTGTTCTTTTGGCCGTGCGAGACATCGTTCGTATGTAAACATACAAAAAAAGCAAAATACAAACTTTTTCTTTACCCCCAAAATGAAAATGTACCAATATTTTTAAGTTTCATTTCTATCGTATTTTCTAATTCACTACACTTGCTGCCAACGGCCACTACTTTTCATATTGATAACTGTAATACTTGGGAAACCATGGTTTCCTCGTACATCTATCAGAGCTGTTTCCTATTCTAGTAGCCCCATGTCTCCTTATCTCTTGCTCTATCTTGCCAAAATAGTAAACTAACATTTGTCAATACTAAGAGTCCGCTACCGCCATTGGGCTCTAGCTCTCGCTCTAAGCCGGCATTACTTTCTTATATCACTTCCTCGCTAGCCTATCAAACCAATTTTCCTTATCAGTAACACTCCTAGTATGCTTTCGCCTCTCTCCTCGGAGAATGTTAAACCTTCCTATAAAGAAGCTGTAGAGTGGTTCTTTCACAGTGCCTTGGGAGCCTCTTAGGGCCGCGGAGATTATGCAGCCATATAGGCAAAATACAACAGAGCAATGCTTTCTCATCCTAGTAGAGGTATTTCTATCTCACTTTACGGTAGAGCTAACGAGTTATAAAGTTGATTTTTGCATCTCCGGTTGTGTTATCTCTGTATCAACCTCGAGCGATAAGCTCACACTCATGATACCATTTCGTTATCGGCCTCACTTTCTATCTTGGCTAAGTTTTGTACAGAAATGCAAGAAAGTGTTGATAGAAACAGGCTTCTTGGGTGAATAGAACATCTGTATAAGTTGAGAATGCAATGAAAGGAACGTACATTGTAGTATATCTCATACAATGTCACACAACTACCGACATTCCAGCATTCAATATTATGCCCCTTCATAGTTTACAAAAATACGGTTCAAAACTGTATTATTTTCTGCGATACAATATATCAGCAGCTGATGTTAGTTTCAATATTCGTACCTACACCTGATTCAACATTGACCTTTTTGCATGATAGATTTATCTGCCACTGTTCAAAACGTTACACGTCTACGATACGGCCCCTAAGAACCTTTGATACATACTATCCCACAACTTTTCGTCTCATATCATCAGGTGCTATTTCGAAAAAAAGCCACCTCGGAATCCGAGTGTGGAGGAGAATATGATTTCCAGCACGTCAAAATCTGCCACCCAGGATGACATAAAATCCTTCAAAGGCTCTAAAGAGGCCGCTACTAGCTCCTCGCCGTCTATCAGCAGTGGATCGAATCACGGTATAATTTTTATTCGACAAGATGGCAGTAATCCCGAAATAATAAAGGAACATTATAGTAAAGAGCAGGATACTCTTACGGGAAATGGTACATTTCAGCTATCTTCACTGTGGCGGCGAGCCGAAGTCAACCCTCTCAATGGCAAAAGCCTTACATTTCCTCTCTTCCGAATTTGGGACGACTTCTACTGCATGGCCTTTTGGCTAGCCACGTTGGGGTTTTTTGTAGCTTTCTTTTCCTGGTTTGCTTTTTCCCCATTGGTGCCCGAGGTAGTGAAAGCGGATCTCAACCTTACTCAAGATCAAGTCACCAACTCCAACCTAGCCTCTCTTGGTGGCACAGCTTTGGTACGCCTTATTGCTGGTCCGGCATGCGATAAATTTGGGCCACGAAAAGTTTTAGCCTCTCTCCTGATTCTGGGCGCTATCCCGACTGGCTTGGCGGCACTGGTAATTAATATTGAAGGGTTAGAGGCGGTGCGATTTTTCATCTCCATTCTCGGTGGCAGCTTTGTTCCAACCCAAGCCTATACCACCACATTCTTTGACAAGTCAATTGTTGGCACTGCTAATGCATTCTCGGGCGGCTGGGGCAACTTGGGGGGTGGAGTGACTGTTGCCGTGATGATCGGGCTATACCAACGTTATATCAAGGCTGGCTTCAGCCCTCATATTGCGTGGCGTCTATGCTTTGCCACGGTGCCTGTCCCGTGCCTGCTGCTCATCGCTGTCATAATTTTACTGTTTGGTCGAGATCACCCTGGTGGGAAATGGTCAGCTCGCCACCAACTCCGAGACTTGACTACACGGAAAGATCAAACAATCGATGAAGACGGTGCCCAACAACAGGATATGTTTGTAGATTCCGAAAATGCATTCGCTCAAAGGTCCATGAACTCCAAATCAGTGGGTACGAGCTTCAGTGAGCGGTCTCCGGTCAACGACGTGGATACTGCACAGTCGGAACCACTGACCTTTGCGACATTGCTCAAAATCCTTTCCGACCTCCGTGTCTGGTCGTGCGCTCTATGTTATCTACTAACATTTGGTCTCGAGACAGCGATGGACGCGGCACTTCCCGGTTTGATCAATACCCTATTTGCTAGCGAGTCATTCGGATCCGTGGATGCCGCCTATGCAGCATCCACATATGGCCTCATGAACTTGTTTGCTCGGCCACTCGGTGGAATCATGTCAGATATTCTTTACGCTCGGTTTGGGCTACGTGCTAAAATGTACTGGCTCTTAGCCACGGCTGCATCTCAAGGCATTGCCATGATTGGCATGGGGGTCTACATAAACAAGAACAATGCAACCATAGGCGGTGTTATTGGCTTCATTGTCGTGATTGCAATTACTGGCTTCTCAGCCAATGGCGCTTGTTATGCGATATATGGCCACTGGCGACCAAAAAACGTCGGCGTTGTTGCTGGTATTGTTGGAGCTAGCGGCAATATCGGCGGTTTGTTTTATACCCTAATATTCAAATACAGGCCAGGGATTCGTCTTTCTCCATCCGAAAGCCATCCTCGGGGCTACAACTCGCTGGGAGAAAAGTTCTGGATTGCAGGATTACTCAATGCGGTCGTTGTAATACCACTTGTACTCGTACCGATAGGTGATGCTGTATAGGCATAGAAGCGATAGACAAGCACCCAAAAAAGAAACTCATCACAACTGCATTATCGGGCTCTTGCTCTTGGCATGTGATATCACTCGTAGCCCAGTAGACCAGCCCATATCGACTGCATAAAGTCATAAAGATATTCGCATTATGTTGCATGTTTATGTTTAAGTGTAGGCCAATGCTTTAACATAATTCTGGTACTTAAAATCACATGTTGCGCAATGATCTTTTTGTCTTTCCAAAAATAAATATCAAGAAGCGTGCATGAATGATATCGCTCGATAGGTTTGACGAATACAGGTTTTTCTAGCCACAGTCGGTTGAGTCGTCTTCAAATATGAATGCTAATATATCGCAGCAAAAACTTTCTCCTCGAAGAACGTTCCAAGCCACAGAAGCATCCAAGAGGCGATTGGCTCCCGTCTAAGATCATCTCGTAAGTACCCGCTCGTAGAATGGAACAGCCGAGCAACAAGGTCGTTGACGTGTTTGTCTAAAGCTAAATGCATTCAAATGTAACGTGCTTGACTATGACAATATATAACTGCTTTTCAGCAGAACCTTCATCCTTACACACCAAGTTGGCAATTTTGGCAAATAATGAAACGGATTAAAAGGCGGGCAGCCCACGTGTCGCTTATTTTAATCCAATCAGTCAAATGTAACCCCAACTGGTATTGAGTTATTTTGCCTAATCCTCGAACATGTGGCGTAATGCAATCCACGCCTTCAAAAGCTTATCCGGGCATATAGAGTATGATAACAAAGGGGTTCCTTTGCAGGAATCTGGGGCTGGCATTTCTAGAGTGCACGGTGGATCCATCACAACTACCGACATTACAGATATATTGTTTCGATTGGAAGAAAGATCGTGATGACATTCACATTGAGCTTATTCGGGGAGAAACTCAATTGCTTAAGCGGCGGCGAGATTCCAAATAGCGCATAGCGGCACATAAAGTAAGTTGGTGTCGATCAAAGCCGGGTTGCACAAAGTAAGATATAGTTACACACGGCCTGAGCCCCGATTTTCGACCCGAATAGGCAGCTAACAGTAGAGAATACAACACAAGAGATGATCCTTGAGAAAAACAGCATGGGTGTAAGATTTACAAGCCTTGGAATGAAACATAAATATTGCATGGCAGCCTGCTGGGGAAAACCAATTCCTTCCACAATGTTTATAAAGCCACGGAGCATGGTAATCAGTTGATTGGCCCGGGTACTCAGTCTTGTGATGCTATATACTTAACCCATTTTCTCGTAAAATTCTTCTATTCTATGAAATTGGCCGCCTATGGCACAACTCACAGACGACTCTATTATAATTGCACCCCCGCCATGGACTTTAAAAGTAGACGTTTATACGGCACCCTTTTGGATCTCTGCTTCTCAAGCCCGAAATTTCCCATTTGATATTGCTTACTCGCCGCTTGAGCTATCATCTGAGTTTGCTGATCTTGAGAGTAGCCGTCCTGTCGGAGGGGTTGGTGGAATTCAAGTTATTAGATACAAGGAAACGCCGGTTGGTCCGTATGATGAGCTCGTCATTATCCCAGGGAAATTCGAATGGACCAAACGAGATTCCAATGACGAGCATATGAGTGGCCACGCTTATAAAGCAACTCGACTATATGTCTCACAGAAACATACCTGTTTTAATGGCAGAACCAGTGAGTTGGCCTGTATCTAGCCTTCATATTGACGGCTGCATACAGCGACTGGCTATATGATTACACTGACCAAAGGAACTGTAATCACTAACCAGCACAAATTAGACTGGAATATACCAAAGCATTTGGCTCGTTTCGAGTGGGAAGAAGTGCCTGACAAGTCGCTTACCGTTCGAGTGTATCCTCACGACACTTCAAATGATAAGACGGAAGCAATAGCCAGTACCACGCCATTTTTCCAGGCCACGATGAAGCGTGTTCCGTTCATACCATCATTCCCATTCTCAAGTAAATGGCTTAGTCACATTGGGATTGATCTTGAATGCGTTCACCCACCGCTTCCCGAGGGTCGAGGGAGCCAGGGTGAGCTTCCGGGCACGGAATCCTGGTGTGCCTTTACACCAGTTTTCAGCGGGAAAGCTGTCAGCTTAGTGAATTTCGACATGACACAATGCCGTGAGGATAGAAAATTGGTACCTCAAAGGAATCAAAATTTTTGGCCTGGGCTAGGTAGGTGGCGTATTGGGATAATGATGGAAAATGCTACCCTGGTACTTGATAGTAGAGAAATTTAATACCATGCTTTCGTACCACGAACGTCTCAAACCAAACAAACCATCAGTTATCTTCAGCTACTAACTCAAAATATTTCTATAATCTCATTCGACCGCCAATACACTCGATATTAATGGAAAAGATCACATTCAATCAAGGCCAGTTTTAGCTTATACGATATGATACATATAGCGGCATTAGTCTCTTTTTAGCCCAACCATTCCAATCTTCCGCAGCCCGCAAGCGCCAATCAAGCACGCCAGACCCATCCAGGTAAAAGCAGCCCAGAAGCTCGCACGATACCCGGACATGAGCGCTTCTGGAGAGTTTTTGTCCTGTAATTTAGAGCCGTTCGTGATTGAGGCTGCAATGACAGCCATGATAGTCAGACCAACTGAAGTGCCGAATTGGGCAACTGTGTTGAAAACAGCTCCTGCTAATGCCTGCATGCGGGCTGGAAATACCTCAGAGACAACAAGCAAACCGACAGTGAAGAGGATATCCGCGCTGACTGGAGAAACCAGCTGGGCGAAGAAGGCATTGAACCAGTATGGCTGGTGTACACTTATGGTTGCCATCAGTAGCGGTGCCCCAGCGCTCAGTATCATGGATACGAGGAGAAGGTAGAAAGCAGGAACTCTGTGAATTAGTAAACCAGTTGATACTTGCACTAGCGCTCCTACAATGAGACTCGGGAGGATACGCAAGGATGCCTGAAGCGCAGAGAGTTGCTGGACATTTTGAAAGCTGCGAACAGTCAGTAGAGACTCATTGGCCACATGTTTCATCTCTGAACAAGAAAACTTACAAGAGACTGCAGAAAAATTCCATGGCGTTTACGACGGCGTAAGAAAAAATAACCAAAAGGCAGACAGTTGTGAATGTTCTATTATGCCACAGGGAATTGGGAATCAAGGTTGGCTTTTCCCGCTTTTCTTGTCGTCGCTGCCAAAGGATGAAAGATGGGATAAGCAGTACACCCACCGTAAGCGCTGCAATATTTCCTGGGATTGCAATGTTGTGCACTCCGCTCGACATCACCCTAAAGAATGTCATTGAGCTGACCAAATTACCTTGAGGAGACGGGACTTACCCAAGAACATATGAGAGCAGAGCTAGAGAAGCGGAAGATAGGATTGCACCAATCCAATCAACATCTCTTCGCAGCCTTAATAAGACTGTGCCTTCAGTTTTTTCATCCACCGGCAACGCCCATAAGCTGATGAGGAAAAGAGCCATTGTTAGCCCACCGCATATATACCATCCCACTCTCCACCCCGCTGTATCCTGAAGCACTCCGCCGAGGACCAAGCCAAGAGAAAACCCGATGGGCTGCACAAAACCCAAGCAGGAGAATCCAATATTTCGCTGGCGGCCACTGGTTGTAATGCTAGCAACAATGGCAACAGAAGTAGGGAGACAAAGTGACACAGCGACGCCTTGAAAGGCACGGAACATAATCAACTCGATGCCAGTTCTAGCAACGGCGCATGCTATGATGAAACAACCGATCAAGAAGCAGCCTATTGTATTAACAATACGGTTGCCAACAACGTCTGCAACGGATCCAGCGATGATTAGACAAGAGCCGCTCGCCAACCTGGGATTGAATATGTTTAGCACTATAATTTATACGCTCAAAGTCAGTGCACTGAAAGGCTGGAAGACTTACGTGTATACAGATGACGGCCTGGCAAAAATATCAGCAGAACGACCAAAATTAGCCCAGACTGTGTATTTCAAAAGGAGACTTGAAATTTTTAGAGGCTGTATTCTTTCTTACCATGCGATCAGATAGTCCGGCAACCCAATTTCTACTGCCATACGTGGAAGACCAATGGTTAAGAGGCCAGTACTTAGGCTACTTAAGAAACTCACCGCTGAAAGCGTCGCAATAGCAGTTATAGTTCGTCGCTTTGACAAAACATGGGCTGGCCTTTCTACCTCTGTAGGCAACATTGATGTGACTTCAATTCTGGCTGCTTCTCCCATCGGCTTGGGGTAGATTGTGTCGGCTGGAGATGGCAACTCTGAGCCACTTAACCTCGTAAGACATATCTCGTTTGTCTGTGACATTTTGAGCCCGAATTACAATGCCTTGCCCCTTGTAAAGTCCACTGCTCAAGCTCAAAGCAAAGATAGATAATTTGGACAAAATCATCTCTCCTTTAGTTGACGGTCGGCCGGCACTTGGGCTATTTACGTGAGTACATGTTCTCCACAATATGTACTTACTAGTCAGCGCATAGGGCGTCGCGGATGAAACAAGCGTATATGCTCTTCAAGAGCAATAATGTTCGTAGGCGTTATGAAAAATATGACTAGATAATAGGATGTTTGGACACGCTTTTATACTACCCTTTTGAGAGAGATCTGAGTAATGAATAATGCCTGGGTGAGAACTCTTGGTTGTGCGGATAAAGCATGTAGCAGAGCCGTAGCCAGCTGGAGAGCTACAGGTACCTTACCTACCTAAGGTACTTAGGTAGGTAGGTACTAGGTACCTATGTACAGTGGCTAGTAGAGGCTCTAGCAGGTGCTGCCAAACGAACCAGGGAGCTGGATATACTGGAAACTAACCACGCAATTGACATTCTGCTTGGCTTTGTGGTCCCTCTTGCACAGTTTATCAAACTACTAGGTGCGCCTGTATTTTCTAAGATGATAATTTACTAGTCATCGATTAGCGATCTCCTTTATCATATCCTTAGGGTAAAATATATTTGTATTTTCTTTATTTAGATTCAATTCTTCAGCTCCCGTTCAATCTGCATCTCTAACACTTTCTGCAGTTGTCCGGTAGGGGCGTCCTCCCTTTCCATAATTACTTCAAACATAGACAAACCTCTGGGATTATCAGCCTTGTACCTCTCAAGGATAGTACTCAGCTGAGACCAAGTTTGGGCAGAAGCAGTATATGTATCTTTGGGTGCACCAAAAAAGCTTGGGGCCTCAAGGTAGCGCCACCTTGCGACATCATTATACCCTTGCTTTCTCCCGTGAATGAATCTCTCAATAGAGTATCCATCGTTATTTATCAGCACAACGACTACGTCAAGATCGTGCTTAATTATAGTTGACATCTCCTGAACCGTCATCTGAAAGCTGCCATCACCAATAAATAGTATAGTTTTGGCTGTTTTGATCTCATTCCATTTTGAAGCAGCAATGAGCTCCTTTTGTGCAAGGGCAGCACCCTGGGCGGCCGGAAGCATATAACCAATAGATAACCAAGTGACATGGCTGAATGCACGGCAGTGCTTTTGCAATGGCATCTCGCGAACGCCGAAACCAGGTGTGCCTGTTTCACCCATGACAATATCGCCAGGTTGAATGAGATTTCCTAAAACTTTCCATACTTTATCCTGCGTGATAATCTCGTCCGCTGGGATTGATGATGGTGCCAGAAGTTGGTATCTGGGTAAATCAGGCACTGAACTATTCGTTGTGATCTTTGACATATCGAGCTCCTTGAGGAGGCGAGACAGGACCAGCTTGGGAGACACGTCCCGGTAAAACTCTTGACCTATCTTGACCCCTGAAGTGGTGAACTCAATGGTCTCTTTGCTCTGCGGAATACTGTTCCACATGTAAGTATTGGTGCCACTGTAGTGAGGACCAAAGCAGAGTGCCAAGTCGGTCTCTGTCACGAAGTCGTGCACAGCTTTGGCTCCAAACTTTCCTTGGTAGACACCAATGAAGTTGGGCTCTGTTTCATCCACCAATCCTTTGCCAAAAGGGGACGCCAGAGTTGGCCACTTTATCATTGATACGAACTGCTGCACCTCTTCTACGATGCGAAGAGGCCTGCTCTCACCATCTACATAAACGATGGGCTGCTTAGCGGCTTCAATTTTGCTGATAACCTTGAGAAGGACTTCATCCAAGTTGTGGCTCGGCTGCGGCTCCGGGATCAGGATCGGCGTTTGCAATCGGTCTCCAGAAACAAAAACGTCTACCATGTCGACAGGGAGCTCCACGTACACAGGTCGACAGTGTAAGAGGCACTGAATCAAGATATTGTCGACTTGCTCGGCGCTGGTCAAGGGATCCCAAAGTCGAGTCTGCGCGATGGTGACATGTGCATGCATTTGTGAAAATCGCTTGAATTCGCCATCGTTCAAAGTGTGATGAACCTTGAGTCGTTCCTCCTGAATCTGTCGGGCCGGGATTCCCACGATATGTACAACGGGTGCAAATTCAGCGTAGGCGCCTGCGATGGCATTGATCGCTGATAGCTCTCCAACACCAAAGGTTGTCACAATGGCACCAAGTCCTTTTATCCTAGAATATCCATCGGCAGCATATGCAGCATTGAGCTCGTTGGCGTTGCCAACCCAGTTGAGGCCTGCGGGCTCCACATGGTCTAGCATCGTCAGGTTGAAATCTCCAGGAACGCCATGGACAGATTCGACGCCGAGTTGGCGTAACCGAGTGAATAGATAGTGTGCAAGCTTTACAGGAGCCATGGTGGAGACAAAAAGGAAGATATTTGGTGAAGTAAACAAGGTAACAGAAGATGAAGAGAAGTTGGAAAGCTCAGAAATGGCGTGACTATTTAAATTCTTCAGATTGTGATGAGTAGCCCTATCTAGAAAGTGATGAGTGGCCCTATCTAGAAGTCGGCCACACATATGCGATTATACGCTACGGAGACTACCTATATATAACAGCCTAACCCCTCGCCTCGGTAAGATCCACAGTGGCTGTCGCGTGAATACAACGCGGGGAAAAGGGCGCGCCAATGTCCAAGGCCAATCGTACATTCTAATGCCGTTGTGTTCCGCATGATATATTCCAAATACCGATATACGAACACACGACGCCGTAACAGTCCGAATAGGCCAATGAAGAATCTTTGAGTTTCCTTGTATTCGGATCAATTGTTCGGCTTAAGTGTTTGGCCTCGCACGGCACACTCTCTTACATGCGGAAGCTTCCAGGCTATCAATACATACAAATCAACATAAAGGCATCCGGAGGACCGCTATGCGTCGGCATTCCAGGGCGGAATGAATGGAGACCCATTAGTAACCGGGTTGTCCACTCTCTAAATTAGTTCCAGGTTTGGCCACTAAAGGGAATTGCTTCAGCTAGCGAACAGAAGCTCGCAGTCCAAGCCCCACCAAACGATGCACATAAGAAATTGGAAACCAATCGAATTTTAGTTCAAGGCCGATAACGGGAAGTCTCAATCACATTATGAATGTGGCAGGGCCAACCCTGCCAGCATTTGAAGTATGCGAAAGGACTGATTGTACATCTTAACGAACCATATAAGACAGCTTTTGGATGGAATACTACATATAAGAGTTTTAAGGGAAATTGAAAGCCATAACTTAAAGCGTATATTTATTTAATTCAAATCAGTATTAAAGATTAAGTTAGATTCTATAATGAATCGTACATAGCAAACCGCCTTACTCTACCTATATCCGTTGTATTATGAATAATCGCATTCTATGCGAATGCACTCTTGATAAAGGCCGCAACCCGTTCCGTGTTCTTGCCCTTGTGCAACATTGTAAAATGATTTGCATCCTTTATTCGTGAAATCGAAAGGTTTTTCTCGCCGAGCAAAACGTCCCAGTTATTGCCGCCAAAGTTTGTTCGGTTCTCAAGCAACCAACGCATTTCACGCGGGTCATCATCTCTGTATTCTGGGCGTTCATCAGTGCCCTTGCAGACACCATCTTCAGCCCATAAAATGAATGAACGCGGTGCTGGAGCTACATTATTCAAAGCTTCATCCCAGGGCACTGGCTTCCACTCGTCAAGCGCATCGATAAACGCCAGAAAGTGCGCCAATAGCCAATCCGGTGCTTTGCCATCTCCGAAAAGACCCAAGCCATTGATAAAGTCAAAGAGTCGTGCAGGTAGCTTCTCCAGACCGATGGGATTGGGAGAGTCAAGGAAAATGAGACGATCAACAGTTTCTCCTTGTCGTGTCATCTGAATTGCTGCTTCATAAGCACAGATACCTCCTGCAGACCATCCACCCAGGTTATAAGGTCCTTGTGGCACCCTTCGTTTGATCTCTTCAACGTAGAGTGTAGCCAGACCTTTAAGACCAAATTGCCTCAGCTTGTCGGCAGTTTTAAGCCAGGGGCAATTAAGCCCATATACACAGACATCTTTTCCAACAGCGTCAATCGGCCCGTATGAAACTGCGGCGCCGGAACCGTCTGGGAGAAGGAACAGTGTATAGAGCGCAGTCTTGGGATTCCCTTGAAGGAGAATTGACGATGCCCGATATTTTTTCAATTCTTCGGACATGTCTGGTTCAGATTCCTGTGGAGTGGCTGACTGGAACATGTGCTTGAAAGAGCTAAAGTCGGGATAAGAAACGAAGAAATCATCGTCGAGCTCAAGTTCCAGCTCCTCACGAAGACGGCCAAGAACAGTCAGTGACATGAGTGAATCCATACCCAGTTCACCAAGATTCACATCATTCATAATCTCGCTCGTAGAAACACCAATCTCTTCTGCCAGAATCGCACACACGTCTTTCAACAGGCTAGGAGAGACAGATTCTCGCAGCGGCGTAGTCGCGCTGCTGGTCATAGTCGTGAAAGGCTCGCTACTTGAGGAGAACCCTTCAGTCTCACTCAACTGTTCAGTAGATTGATCGGATGAGAAACTGCTATAGCCAAGGTGGGCAACAAGATCAGCAACCGTTGCGCAGGTTTCGAATACTGACGATTCGAGTTCCAGACCAAGCTCTTCGCGCAATCTTCCAGCGATTTTGAGGGATAAAAGCGAGTCAACTCCATTGTCTGCAAAGACAAAGTCATCTTGGACACTGGCTGAGGGAATACCAACTTCATCAGACAGAATTGCGATGATTGGATGCATAGGATTTCTTGCAGCAGACGCAGCAGACGCCGACTTCAGAGCCGCATCGAGCTTTAGAGGTTCAACTTCAGTCTGGCGGGTGAGCTGAGTTAATGATACAGTAGTTGTACTTTTTGTAGGAATTTCTTTAGCAGCTGTAGGACGAGGGCGAGTTTGGGCCTCGTCTGTAGATTTCGGCGGCGGCATGGCGCTGTTCAACACCTTTCGGGAAATACCTTGGAACTATATGAATCATTAATAAGAGCTCAAAAGGTCAGATGCATCGGATGGTTCAACTCACTTTAATGTCTCCACAGACTGCCACAACGCCTTCATCATCAAAGATGTAAACGTCTCCGCCATAAATAGTGCCTTCCATAGGTCGCATCCTGACATATGTGCGATAGGTCTTGTCTTTGCAGAATTTTCTGACGGCTCTAAAAGACTTCCAGCCATGGTTAATGAAAACCTGGTCCTTTGGAGTTTTTGCGTGCCCGTTCATCAAGAATCCGGCGAGTTGCCCACAGCTGTCTATCCACATGGGGTTACACTGAAAGCTGCCCTCATCAACTTGAAACTGGACCAAGCCGGTCGCTTCATAATCTTCCGCATTGACAATGGCTTCTTGGATACCCTTGTAGGCGTTGCTGTAGTCAACCAAGCTGGAGAAAAGTTTGTATATAACTCCAGAAGAGAGGCGGCTGTAGTGGCCTTGATCAGCTTTCTGTTTGAGCCACTCAATGCTTCGTTCGACGTAGTATTGAGTACTCTCCCAACTTTCTTGCCAGATTTTTGGCCGCTCGAAGTGAAGTTTGCATTGAGCATGATCGACAGTCTTTTTTCCTTTGGCATCTACACTGTATATAGACATTTTTGCCGCTCTGCTATTAGTCATATCGTGCTCGACGTTGATCCTCAAAAGCATGGTTGAACCGTCCTTGTGGACTAGAGGTTTGTGGATAGTCATGTCCTGGATGTCTACTGAATAACCCTCGAGATCCGGCCGATGCTTTTGAAGGACATACATTCCCAGAGTCAATCCAAAATCGCTGTATAATGACTAAAACAGTATTAGCAAGTAAACTCAACAGGCAAAACAATGTCAACTTACTGATGTGCAAACACGATTTCCATTAACAACGTGACCGAATACCACCTCATGCAATTTTTCGTTTGTAAATTCACATTCTGCCGTGAGATTGAGCTTCTCTTTTTTTATGATCTCGTCGACAATTCGATGCACAGAGGCCGTTGAGAATGTAGAAATAGGCGCTGGCGCTGGAGCAGCTAGTTGTGGAGGAGGATCACCTCGTGTGAGTAGCCAATCATACACATAATCAATCCAGTACTTTTTGTTGTCCCAGCTGTAGGCAGGTAGCCGCAATACCTCCTTGCAGGCTTCAAAGTCTTCGTGATACGCATCCCAGCTGATGGATATTCCCTTGCAATACAAAGTCTCAAGACTCGAAGCCAAGACTTGCCACCCATCCTTATTACGCAACAGAGAAGGGACGGCGGTGATGTCTTGACCGAGATTGGCTTTCAAGAGCGTTGAGCACACTGAATGTGGCCCTAGCTCAATCCAGGCTGTTTTCGCGGAGATTATGCCATCATCTTTAGCTGATTGTAAAACTCCATGGAAGTTGACAGCTTCCCTGCAGTGATCTCTGATATGTTTGGCTTCAAGAGACGGTGTCTCACCGATCTTGAAAGTTGTACCAAGTAGAGGGCAACCAATCGGGATGCTTGGAGAGTGAAAGGTAACATTAGATGCAATGGATTCAAGCTGGTCTAATATAGGATCAACCTGGGCCGAGTGGAATGCAAAAGGAACATTAACCCTTGTTGCTTTGATGTTGTTGGCCGTAAGCTTTTGAGACAGATTCTCAATGTCGGCCACGCGGCCACTAACAACAGTATCTTGTGGGCCATTAATGCAAGCAACATCGTGAATGCCAGCATCCAGATATTTTCGAATGTCCTCCACGCTGCTTCGGACTGCCAGCATCTCGTGACTTCCAATGCTGCATTTTTGTTGAAGGAGACGAGCTCTCATTCCAACAAGGTAGATTGTGTCGCTTGCTGTAAGGACACCGGCTACTTTGAGTGCGGCATAGTGACCTAGACTGTGACCAACCACGTAGGCTGGCTTCATGCCCAATGCTATCCAAAAGCTCGCGAGAGCCATTTGAATGCAAGTGGTACCGAGTTGGACAACCAGCGGCTCAAGGTCGTCAATGGCGACAGATCCATCCACAAGTGGAATAAATGAAGGGAATCCATGTCGCTGAGCTAGAATATCGTAGGATTCGATTTCCTTGCGGAATGTTGCATACTGCAGCAAATGTTGTCCTATGGCGCTATACTGGGCGCCTTGGCCGCTGAATGCGAAAGCAACTGGCGTTTCTTCGGAGCGCTTATGAGTGTCTCGCTTGGCCATATCATTCAAGGCACTCAACAGCTGATCACAGTTTGCAGCTGGGATGGCAACACGGAATGGATGATGCATCCGTCGAGCCGTAGTTGTATAGGACAGCTTACGCAAAAAGTCACCTGTAGCTGTTTGTTGCTGAACAAAGTTTCTCAGTTTCTCCAAATTTCCTTTAAGAGATGGAATTGACTTGGCAGACACTGTCACAACGTGAGCTGTCCGAGGATCAGGCTGTGATGAGCTCATCGTGAGCTCCGGATAGTCTTCCATAATCAGCGCGGTGTTGCCACCGGCGGCAGAAAAGTTGTTGACAAAAGCACGACGAATGTTGTTAAACTCACGCCTTCGATCCCACCGTGTGGCAGACATAGCGATATGCACGTTACGTTGTTCCAGATCTGTGGGGAATTTGTGATTGATTTTGCCTTTGATGCCACAGTGAGGCGGGATGAGGTTCTTTTCCATCATTAATAGAACTTTGATAAGCGCCGTAACACCAGATGCAGACTCAGAATGCCCAACGTTTGCTTTTGTTGATCCCAAGTAAAGGCTTTCATGTGGCAGTCGCGTATAAGATGGAGCGAAACAGCTAAGGACCGATGCCATCTCAGTAGCATCGCCAGCCTGCGTGCCGGTGCCGTGCATTTCTATGTAGCTGACCTGATTTGGAGGAACACCAGTCTCGGTGAGGAGTTTGGAAAAGATCTCTTCTTGAGCTCCGCAGTGCGGTCTGGTAATCGAAACAGACTCCGCAGAATGATTGGTATGCGCGCCCAAAATGACTCCAAGGATGGGGTCATGGTCTGCGATTGCATCGTCGAGCCTCTTTAGAACAATAGTGCCAACCGCGTCTGCGCGACAATAGCCATCAGCTGCATCATCGAACGTTTTGCAGTTACCTGTAACGATTTCGTCATTAGTTCATAGCTTCATAATCGTCTCGTAAATACACTTACCCTCCCTGGCGAGAAAATGGCCACGGTCCAATCCCACAAAACTGTCAGGATTTGACATGACATTTGTGCCACCAGCAACCGCTGTGTCACATTCATTACGCCAGATCGCGTTACACGCAAGGTGGATCGCCGCAAGACTGGACGAGCTGATTGGAGACATAATGTTAGTTGAAAGTTATCAAAACAAACGGCGAGTGGAAGCTTACCAAGCGGTGTCAACGCTCACTGATGGGCCGCAATATTTGAAGAAATAGTTCACTTTGCCTGGTGTAAAAGCTCTATTCCCACCTTTTTAAGTTAGTAATTAAACAAATAACACCAATACGATACATATTGAATCGAATCCTCACCTGGAATAAAGTAAGTGTCGACGTTTTGGCCGCAGCTAACCTCTCTGTAGTCGTCGCTAGTCATGCCGTAGAATACTCCAACACGGTCTCGCTGAGTCGATGGCGTCCTATCTGCAACGATACCTGCCATTTCAAGAGCCTCGTAGGCCGTTGTCAGGGCCATACGTTGACCAGGGTCAGATTGTTCAGCCTCTTTCGGAGAAATGTTGAAGAACTTTGCATCAAACAGCCCTGGCTCATTAATCCAACATCCATGCAATATCTTGCTCGTATTTTTGCGTTTGCCAGTTGGGTCATAGTATTTCTCTGCATCGTACCTGTCTTCAGGGACACGTCGGTGGACATCGAGGCCTTGGTAAAGCAAGTTCCAGAATTCTTCCACGTCTGCTGCTTCGGGAAATCTACCAGACATTCCAATGATTGCTATCTTAGCGTCGCTTGGTTTTACTGCACTGGAAGATTTTGAACCGGCATCAGCAGCTATACTCTCCATGATCTTATCCACGATTGTGACTCGCTTAGATAATTCCGGCGAAAACGATGCCTTGAAACTCGGACAGACATTGGTCGCGACTGGACAGAGGATGTATTGGCCCGTTAAGCTTGCTACCTTCAGAGTTTTCTGTATATTCGCAGCAGCATCCCGTAGATCCAGAGGTAGAACGAGAATACTTTCAATAGCATGATACAGCAAGTCTCGGAAGCAACTGTCCTCTAGTGTGCTGCTACTTGATGAGCTAGAAATGAAGGGAATCTTGCTTGATAGGTCGCTAACCGATCCAACGTCCCGAAGAATTTGCTCAACATGTTTAGAAGAGAAAATGTGCGGCGCATGGTACGGTGCATGCACAGGGATCGGCGTATATTTTGGCGTTTCTAAAAATTGCGAAGACTCTAAAAATCTTTGTACCGTCTCCGGTGGACCACTGACCGTCCAAGAGTTTTGGCCTTTTGCGCTAACATACGGCGAAGAGAGGCGCGGGATCATCTATATACTTGGTCAATATTGGCTTGTAAAAAGCTACAATAATGTCACTTACGCTACTGTCCATATAGGACGCGATGGCCTTTTCAGCAAGCGCCAGCGGATATTGTGATTCTGCAATCACGTATGACCAGTAAGAGGGACCGTTGGATCTTTGGTGACCAAACAAAGTAGCCGTTCGAGCAGCCAGGAGGCCTATTTTTAAAGACACACGGACAGCATCAACACCAGCTTGCACCAGCTCACCCAACGACTTCGAAGAGCCCACTGCGGCCGCGGATAACGTTCCAATACATAATCCCGAGACGTAGTTGTTTGGGTTCGATGGGTATATTTCATCGCAGTCTCCAAAGTAGCTATGCAATATTATTAGCCTAAGTATATTAGCTAGTCATAGGAGCGAGGATGTCCTACTTGATAAAGCAACAAATCTGGTATATTGTCGTTAAAGTGCTGTCCAACGCTGCATTCTTGTCCTTCTTTAGACCCCGAGCAACAAGATGTTGTATACTAGAGAAAGCCGGAAACCATTGGCGCTCTGCGATTGTAAGCTGAGCTATCTCCTGCCTCAGAGCGATATTCACTCGATCGGTGAAAAGCGTCAAGTAAGGATTATTCTTTTTTAGAAGAAGCAGTTGTAAATTCGATAGGCTGAAGCTACTTTGATCTCCGAAAACAAAAACTCGAAAGGAGTCAACCTCGTCACTGGACTTGCTGATTGTCAAATGCTCCATGATGGCAGTCAAGTCTAGCATACAAGGATGCAATAATGGGTAGAAAGCCCAAAACAAGCGACAAACATATAGAACAAATCAGTCCTCTATTAATTCTTCTCATGCTTAGCTTAAGTACTATAAAAGGAAAACAATTCACTGCATTAGTGATAAGAACTTTTTAGGATGATCTCATCAGCAACCGCTCGGGTCAGCCACGTACGGTTTCAGAATAAGAAGGTCACAAGAGTATGCATTGTGACACTTTTACCAACGCGAACGGCTTAACACATATTTTGACATGGCGCGTTATCTGGACTTATGCTTTCTTCGGTGAGACACAAGCTTAGTGCGTACAGGAATGACCTGATGTTGGAAACCAGGATCATTTATTAGCATCAAGGGAAAGATGTCTCAGTAGAAGTAGACAAGTAGCTACCTTCAAATAAATATCTAGCTGAGGTGCGCTCCTGTCGCCGTTCAGGCCTTTGGTTCCTTGCTAAGACGCAAGACACTAACGTGTGTATATGCAATTTGAATCGAGAGTTGTTGTATCGATCGAGAATTCTAGGGCCAATATATGGCCCCGCCGAAAGCGGCATCTGTACAAACATTCGGCCCATTTTTGTAGGCTAAAATTAAAGCTAGATAGACATGCATTCCGCCATAAACGGTACTTAGGTATGAAGATACCTTTTGACGCAAGCATCTGTGCTGTCATCGGAATCAATAGCGAACATCTAGATCGTGAATTCGTGCATATGCACCCCCTTTATCAATGACTAATTCAAAACTCCATGAATAATCCAATACCACGTTACATTGACATACCCATCAATTTTCACCAGTATCATTATATCACCCAATGACGCATCAAAGGATCACATTAAGTTCCAAAGGCTGTTATCAAAACTTCAAAGAATATATACATGCTTCACAGTTACTGTGTAAGTCGTTGTAATTTGTGCTGTTTATTATTATTTATTTCAATGAGTACATTCTACTTTATCTCACAGTTAGCATGTTCCCTTTTTCAAACGAACTGGTACCACATAAATGTTTCATTTATATCATCATATAACTAAAGAGTTTGATGCCATGGAGGGATTAGTAGAGTCCCATATTCCCATACGAGAAATGCTTTTGTATTGTTGAAGCGATCCTGATGGCTTCCTTCACTAATACCAGATATGGAAGTTTGTTACTCATTACTCAGCGCTCTACATCAGCATCGCTAGGGTAGAAAATATCGAGTCCTAATTCAACACTAAATATAGTTGCACGTTTTTTATTTGGGTATAATCTCATTGTTATCCAAAAACTCTTCAAAGTAGCCGATAGTCATCCTAACGATAGTAGTATCGTCAGTAGCTATTTCATTTGCACAATACTCAGTGATGTACGGCAGATCACTTACGTTGACCTTTGGGTATCAGCAAAGTTTTTGTGGTCAGGAGCGACTTTCTCCATGAAGCGTGGATCAGCTTTCATGCGTAGAAAATCATCCATATTGCGGAATACGAATTGCACAATGCAGTCATAGTCAGACAGTTTCGAAAATTCGGGGTCGTAGAGTTTGAAAAGCAATGGTCGACTCTGGCTGTCGTTATGGGTCTAGCAAAGTGTAAGAAGCTGTACTCCGCAAGATTGCCAGAAAAGAAATAAACAACTTACCATATTATATCGAACAATTCCATACTCCTTCATAAGGCCGGTGACTAAAGGAGCATGAATCTTAGTCATGTACTCTCGGTACTCGGATTCACTAAGTCCGGGTTTGCGAAAAGCAGTGATAGTGAGACATAACAACTGCTGGGGTTGGGGAACCGAGTCTGAGATAGCCATTGGATCTTCTTTAGCGCTAATAATCTCTATGATGAAAGAAGGTAGCTGCGTAATGGAGCTGGCGATGCGATTATTATAGGCCCAAATATGAATAAGCCTCTGAAAGTAAACTGGCAATACAATCAAGGATGAGCTAATTCAATAAATCTGTCTAGAGGTGGTGTTACAAATGTAAACATACCGCATTCAGCAAAGTCAACCCTGCATTCGTCATTAACAGTTCTGCATTCATTGGCTAGTTCTGCATTCATGGGCTGATTCTGCATTCATGAGTTGATTCTGCGTTCAGATAGCAATTCTGAACCCATCATAAATGATTGATTTTTTAGCTTACCGATCGGCATTCTAAATAGATCATGTATAGGCATGCGGATGGATTTTCGGTGATTAATCGGCGATCCCTGTGCCCTTGTTTGATTTGCATTCCAGGCGTTGCCAAGCGACCACCATTAGCAAACTGTCCCAGTCGGGAATTTTTGCCAGCGACAAAAGGCAGCTAGGATAAAATGAGCTAAACTTGATTTGATCGGATTGGATGCAGACTCTTGTAAATTAGTCCCAGGTTGATTGTATGGATGGCCGGCCTATTATGCACGTTTTCATTTGGTCCCGCCGTACAACGCTTGAAGTTCTGTATTGTCCGCCCCCGTAAATCATGAAGGCGTGCTGTGCATCTCTGATTAGAAATGATTGAATGCGCACTCTGTGCAAATTATTAGGCAAAACGTAGCTTTCGGAAACTTCAGGTTGTACGAAAGCGTCAATCTACCCTACGATTTTTACTATCAAGCTGACATCGACTACTATTGCCATACTATTTCGTTATGTTTTCTATAAGGTATGTATTTGGGCACTAAGTCATCCCTAAAACGCGTCTACTTTCTATATAAGAACGGCATTGCAATAGATCGTCATACAGTTATTTTTTTTTTTTTTTAAAGTAGATGATTCAATCTTGGTCATTATAGAGTCAAGCATTCAGTATCGGCGTTCATGATGATTCGCTTTCCTTGGGTGCTTTTGCTAGCGCATCTTTTTTACTCTACTGCTTGTGCAAAGACTGTCTATGAAACTTTGCGCATTACATGGGAAGAGGGGGCTCCAAACGGGCAGAGTAGAGAACTTATCCACACCAATGGACAGTTTCCCAGTCCAACGCTTGTCTGGGACGAAGGGGACGATGTTGAAGTGAGTAGTTACTCCTCTACATCAAGACGTTTTGTAATAGGTACTAATGTGAGCGCCAATTAGATAACCGTCATTAACGACATGGCGAAAAACGTGACTGTGCATTGGCATGGCCTTGAGTATGATCCGCACCTTCCATTCATTTACTGAGAATAGTAACTGACCCAGAGACTCTGTGATTAGTCAAAAGAATTCTGTCTGGTCTGATGGCACTCCCGGCCTTACCCAACGCCCGATCAAGCCTGGAAACTCGTTTGTGTACAAATTTAAAGCCTCGCCTCCAGGAAATCATTGGTACCACTCCCATGAGAAAATGTCCCTGGTTGATGGACTTTATGGCGCAATTCACATCAGGTTCGTATCAAACAAGTTCTACTCTCTTCAACGCTATATGGACCAACTAATGAATACATAGGCCAAAACAAGATCGCCAGGGGTTATGGAGCCAAATCGTCAGCGATTATGAAGACATCGAAGCTATGGAGAAAGCCGCTCGTGATCCAGAGTATCTAGTCGTATCTGATTGGAGCCAGTATACTTCCGAAGAATACTGGAAGATATCTACTGATTCAGGAATGCTTGTCTTGTATGTCTATGGCCGGCGTTTGCTTATTGCACCTGTATCCTTCTATTTGTATGGCGACTAACCGTTGAAACAGCTGCCTTGACAGCATTCTAGTCAACGGAAAAGGAGAACTTTATTGCCCAGGCCAAAAGTTTCTCCAATCAGAGCTTGCTCCAGGTCTAGTTGACGATGCATTCCCGCCTGGCACAAAGGTCTCAGACAAAGGGTGAGCAATAGAGTAGACAGTGTCTTATTTTCCGCCCTGTATCATATTACTGACATGTGTTTTGCCAGATGCTTCCCAGCACAGCTTGATCAAATCCAAGGTGGCCCTTGGAACGTTACTAAACGCCCAGATCTCATACCACCACGTGTTCAGGAAGGCTGTGTCCCATCCAAGCATGAGAATGCATCAATAACTGTTGATCCGAAAAAGAACAATGGTTGGGTTAGCATGCACGTTGTGGCCGCCGCCACTATCGCTCAAATTGCCTTTTCTATCGATGACCACGAATTTTGGTTGTACGAAGTTGACGGAAACTATGTTAACCCAAAGAAGTATGTCAGCATGGTAATGTCCGCTGGAGAGACATTCTCAATTATGGTCAAGCTTGATAAAAAGCCGGGGAAATACACGATGCGTATTCCTAACTCTGGGGTTTCGCAAGTATTGGGAGGATATGCTGAAATGGTATATGATGGACATGAGCAAGACGAGAGATCAAATAAGCCATATTTGTCATTTGGAGGCAACCCGATTTCTACAGAGGTTGAGAAAAACTCCTACTTTCCATGGCAGCTGGAAACGGATCACATGGAACCGTGGCCTCCGAATAAGCCTCGACCAGGCAACGCGGACGAGGAACATTTGCTCGCGATTGGCCGTGTTGGCGCACCATACAATTATACCATGAACACCAAATACCTATATCCAATCGACTTCCAAAACAACGACCCTCTGCTATTCTACCCCAATGCCACTGTGGGAACCGAAAATGACAACCTAGTGATTCGCACTAAGAATGGATCTTGGGTTGATATCATTTTGCAGGTTTCCACCTTGCCAGGCGACACGTCAGCTTTTGAGCATTTCATGCATAAGCACGGCAGCAAAACATGGAGAATTGGCTTTGGAACCGGTGTTTGGAACTATACCAGCGTTGAAGAGGCGATTAAGGAACGACCCAAGGATTTTAACTTGGAGACCCCAGGTTTGCGAGATACGTGGCTCACAGCGTTCTCTGTAACAGGGGAGGCTTACTGGAATGTTTTCAGGTACTATGTGGATAACCCCGGCCCTTGGCTGTTCCATTGCCATATCGAGCTTCATTTGATGGGTGGAATGGGTATTGTTATTATGGACGGCGCGGATGCATGGCCAGAAAATATCCCAAAGGAGTATCATCTTGATTAACGGCAAAGATAATATGTAGAGAATTACACTAAATAACAGTTAATTTGTTTGCAATACACATGGTTCTTTCTGGCGCAATACAGGCAATTGAAACTGGGGTTAGACACCAAATTTGTAATGTCTCATGGCTGACGCTTTAGCTGAGCCTTTTAGATTCCACCATCAAGATAGGGACACCTTCTACTACCAGTAATTCCACATTCCAATTTTTAGGACAATCAGAGAATCTACTAATAATAGCAAAAAAACGCGGGACCATACATCATTGACATTATTAATGGTACTAAGATTTTTAGATCCCAATCAGGTCGTCTCAACTCTAGAAAGGCTGTGAGAGAGTGTAGCTAAGAAATAATTAAGGTAATTTGCTATCGAGTTGCCAGAACGTGAGAATAGAACTAGTTTAGCTATTTATAGGTTATATGACTATATATCTTGAATTATAGAAAATAGTATTGATCTTCTACTAGCTGCTCAGTGGGGATAGAACCGACGAGGTGTTTTAGCGTAGGGTGGCTCCACGTTCACGTAAGGAGCACTTTAATTTGAGTAAAGCCTGGAAAGCCTGTCGCAGCGCCACTGTCATAACGCTACCTACCTATCCAATCCCAGTAAACCGATGTTACTGTCATCCATCATCAAAACTTCGCAACGCATTCGCGAACTCGTTTGTCAACCCACCCACTTCTCTCTCTCTAGTGGCTGAGCCGGCAAAGTGTCGCCCTTAATAGTATTGTTGTTAGTAGTGACCGTAGCCATGCTGTTAGCTGCTGTTTCCAAGCCCTTGAGCTTTATCATGGGCCGCCGCACCACAATATCCTCTAGTGGTGGCACAGCAGCAGGTTCTCCCTCAAATAGAGGCAAGCAGCGCGTGACAACAGCGCTCTCGACATCATAATGGCCGGGATGCTCCCAAGCTCGGAAAGCTTTACTCGCTGTATATTAGTGATACCCTTGCTGCGCAGCTCTGTCATAAGAAGACTAGTGCTAGTGGCCATACCAAGGCCGCGGACGGCTGTAAATTGAAACACCATGGTTTTATCACCTCTTGCGCGTCTATATATTGCCAAGGCATCGAGGAAAGCATCGCTGGATCCATATGACGCCTGTCCAACCGTGCCCACAAGCTGCCCGTTGGACATATACATGATGAAGTCTAGCGACCTAGGTGGAAAGGCTTTTGGAGTATAACAAGCCAGCAGTAATTCCGGAAGCGGAAATAAGAAACCGATTAGTCACAATCATAAGAGATAGCTTGACAACTTTCGCTGTTTATTGATCTTGGACAGGGAGCAGACATCAGAACGCAAGCCAGTTGTAATCCCAAAAGCGGAAATAACTAATGAATTAGTAACAGCTATAGTAGGTGGCTGAAATATCCTCATGGGATTGGAAAGGTTATAACTGTTGTATGGGGCAGCTTTGCCAAGGTAATACTTCATTTATAAGCCGATTAAAACCAGGGGAGTTGTATAACTCATAGATATGTGTAACTCATAGATTTGTCTCTCTGAATGTGGAATTGACGCAAATTGCATGTAGTGCCGAAGTAGGCTAAGCAGCCCACTGATAGGAGATTAGAATTAGGAGTATTTACAAGTCGGCAGATCAAACGACAAACAAATACTGCATAGCGATGATAACGCTCAACATATAAATAGAGGATATCTCCAACTACATAGACCTCTACATCACACTATACACTCATCATTTGCAGTACATTCCGGCACATTTAGGAACACTGCATCTCTTACATTGCACCATATAAACATCCGCTACCTTATGCATTAAAATGGCTTTCAGAATTGCTGTTGCTGGTGCTACTGGAGAATTGGGGATACCTATTGTGATAGCTCTGCTAGCTGCAGGATACCATGTCACTGCCCTTACACGAAAAGGCAGTAAAAACGCCTCGAAACTTCCTACGAGCTCTAATCTTTCAGTGATTGAAGTCGACTACTCTTCAGCCCAGTCCCTCGCAGTTGTTCTCAAAGACCACACCGTCGTCGTCTCCACTCTTACCTCTACATCAGTTAACGACCAAATCCCACTCATTGACGGTGCTATCATAGCTGGGGTGGCAAGATTCATCCCATCGGAGTTTGGCAGTGATGTCACCAACTCCAAGCGGAATCAACTACCGGTATTCGAGGGCAAGGTCAAGACTCATCAATATCTCGACACCGTTGTAGCCAAGAATCCCAGTTTCAGTTACACAGTAATTTGCAACGGCGCTTTCTTGGATTGGGGCCTCCATGGCTTCCTTATTAATGTCCCTAGACATATAGCTACTGTCTATAATAGCGGCGACATTCCATTCACAGCTACTAAACTGGATAGTATTGGTAAGGCTGTCGTCGGGATAGTCGAACATCTCCCTGAGACGGCTAACCGTCCAGTTTACATTCAAGACGCTGTTGTTACCCAAAATTTGCTCATCAGTTACGCTAAAGAAAAGGATGGCGTGGAATGGGAGATTAAGCATGAGTCTACTGAGGCAATGCTTAGAGATTCTTTTGCGAAAGTAGCAAAGGGTGTTACTGGTTGGTCAGTCATGCAGCCTTTTGTTTTTAGTTCTGTGTTTGGGGAGGGATATGGTCAAGATTTCTCCAACCATTTGGACAACAAGCTTCTGGGGTTGGAAGGTTTGAGAGACGTAGAGGTTAGAGCTTTAGTTGAGAGTTTATTATAGTAGGTATACAAGAAATGCTATTATAAAGAAAACAAAAGTATATACGTAAAATATTGAATTCAACTAGGGAGGGCACTGTACAGTCGTTCCACTAGGATGAAGTCTTATCGGAAAAGTAACTTCGGAGGTGTAAGGGGTATTCATGCAGTGTGAAATTCGTCATTATTACTAGATAAATGGGTGGCTTATCAAGCCTAATGTCGTGTAACAAGCTGTCTATAAACGATACATCCGCGATGTTCACACATATTTAATGGTCGTTGGGGTGAGAACACGTATTGCCACCAGCCGATCATTTCTCACTTACAAAATTATACTTCATATGATGTGGCTGTTGCCGCCTACATAGTTAGGAGTTTACAGGTATTAAGATGTATGACACGCTTGTTTTCCACGCCTGCGATATTACCAGCCCAGGCGCTCAGGTAGTTCCTTAAAAGTCTTTTTTTTATTTGAAGTGGCTAGATAAGTGTCGGTCTTTGGGTCAGATTAATGGCCTTCAGTATATCTGCCTCGAATTTAAGCCTCAATAAAACGCTTATCTATATGGTACGTAATATTAATGACTGTAGTATTTCGATATCAGAAGCTCAGTCTTTGCCATGTCGTGGAATCTATTCGAGCGTTGCATAACACAGCTGGTAAAGAAAAATAACAACGTTGATGGCATTTATTCATAAATTTCATCGTATTCACGAGTAGCATACTTATGAACACGCGAATCTAGTTGAGGTACACTTAATATCATGAATATTTACTACACAGATACGTACTTGCACAAATGATAATAGATGCATAATATCAATTGGCGTATTTAATTCTAGAACTGCGTACCTTGCGTCAGCAGAAACATATCAGCAAGCTCTGGAACTCCTCCAGAAACAGCAATTCTCACTACACCGGATTCTCCCACTACTGATGACTGCTCCGCAATTTGTACAACAGTTTTAGAATCCCAAAGTCCTTCTCTCCAACCTATAGAGCGAAGCAAGTCTAGAGACTGTTGTCGTATGCATGCGCAAGACGTGGTTGTAGCTGCAAAATATAAAGGAGCAATTATGCCTGTATCGACCAAGAATGTCGAGTTAGGAATAGATGATGATAGGAATAACTTTTTCGATAAGTCGTTTATTTTAGTACATTGTGTGTTGGAAGATGATACAGAGCAGATGTCGCGTTTGAGATCAAGCATAAGAGACGTTGTCTGATAATGCAATTCTAGCAATAGCAATAGCTTTAAATCTCTTTGATTCATATTGTTTGCTTTGTGCTTAGCGAAGTCATCAAAAGCTTTCTTCCATTGGGTAAATCGAACTTGCATTCCCTGGAGTAAGACCTGTCTCGAAGTTGTATGACTGCTAAACCTTGTCCACGGCTGGTGCAATGTTGAAGACTTCGTCGTAAGTATGTAGAATAGCCGAATCTCAATTCTGTCTAGGGACAACTGGGCACTGCGAAGACTAGAAAATGACATTGATGGGCCAAAGCAATCATCAAGTGTTTCAACGTCGACAGTAGCGGCCAAATATGGCTGCCGAGAATTCAAAAAGGTTGTAGCCTGCATATCCAAGCGTCGAAGTATCTCTGAAATGACTTCTCGAGTCTGGCGGCCCTCGAAAGACTTGACGTCTTTTGTTCGCCAATCTTTTATAATCTTTAGGCCGCTTTGTAGGTGAAAAAGCGCCATTTTATGATTATCCTGCGCACTTTCAAAAGCGACAAATAATATGCAGCAGGTTAAAGCAAATTCGACAGGATGAGAGGATGGAGCCTGTCGTAAATATTTGATGGACCTGGTATAGTGTTGGAGGACGAATTTATTGGGAGCTACCATGCCTTTTGAGCCTCCATCGAGGTGCTCGTAAAGCGCGCTAAGAGCAAGCACCGCATAAAGCACTGCTGGCGAAGCCTCGCTCAATTGAAGGACTGTCTCGTTCCAAAACCTAGACTGGCTGTCAAACCCTGTCAGATAGAGCAGTACATGATTGCGAAAATATTCTAAATGCCGATATTCATCTCTGGTTTGAAATGTTCCAGATGATATTCGAGATATATGATCTGTACCATAGTTTTGGTGGCTGCGCAGAGTCTTGCTATAACCAAACCCTTCACAGACGCGCCCGCTTTTCCCGCATCGCACACATATCGGCTTTGTTTCATCACACTTCACATGTCGAACTCTGTGTGAAGCTTTAGATTAGTTCTGCTTCATCGTCTGGAGAAATGAAAATCGCTAAAACACATACTTGCATGTATAGCAGCCCCTCCTAGATTTGGAACTCTTTGCGCGGCGTTTCTGGAGAGTCGCTGGCTCTTTTTCACT
Source organism: Trichoderma erinaceum (assembly GCA_026401215.1). Classification (NCBI taxonomy): domain Eukaryota; kingdom Fungi; phylum Ascomycota; class Sordariomycetes; order Hypocreales; family Hypocreaceae; genus Trichoderma; species Trichoderma erinaceum. Next base: position 90,591 of record JALIRY010000071.1, read on the forward strand.
CATGTTATTTCGCGGTTATCAAATAGCTTCTTCAGTTGCAAGGTGAGATTTTGAAAATGACAACAACCTATTCTTTATTATCTTAAACGCCTAGTTTCAGGGGCTTCACATGCTTGCGTTGGTCATTCGTAATGTGGCGCAGCCCAGCTGCCACTTAGGCCCCAAACTGCTGCAGGTAGCCAGCTTGCCAGCCTACATGACGGTGCTACCTGGTAGTTGTAACAGCCTATGTCCAATTTAGTGTGGCAGAGAGTGCGGTCTTCGAAACAAACCGAGCTGTATTTGGACTACTAGTATCTCTAGCTTTTTGATAATACATCGGAAAAACGTAGGATACTATAATAACCCTGGATGCCGGTTATATTAGCATTTGCGAATACCTTGCATTATTTACAGTTGAATGCAAGTTCATGATGAGTTGTGTGAAATCCTCGCGAAGTCTTCAGCAAGAGACTGAAATACTTCAAGCTTCCCTAATAATGCTACCTACTCCCACTTACCCAGCTGTCTCAGCGAAGAGATAGCGCGTTTCCACAAACTCCACTTCGGCTTCTAGATTCGCGGGCTCGTAAAATCTCATGTTAAACACGTGATTTCTTATTAGACAAGGATCCAACGCCCATCTCGCCAGCGTTTAAATCTAGCCCATGTAATGCGCTCTTCGTAAGTATCACATAGCTACAAGGGGAACACGGCGGTAGCAGTAAATTTTAGGTTCTTCTCCACAGAAAAGCTATATTTATAATATTCTAGATGATAGAGTCCAGCTTTCAAAGGGGTTTAAAGGATACACGTACTGGGGGCCGTATGAAAGGACGACTTACACGTGATGTTTGGCAATAAAAAATAATAAGAGGGATTGAAGATATTAATATATAATAAGATCGTTCTCCGAGACAAACAAATAAATAGCCTCAATCTTAGACTGTACAACGTTTTCTCTTCCCCAAAGTCATTATACTGTAACCATTCTGGATGATCAAGGTCCAATATAATGAACTCGTCCATCATTCAACAGCCGATGCCATCATTCGGCAAAATTATTTCATACTCTTCTCCTACAACCTTTATTCTATCATGCTTGTGGCTTTTTCTTTGCGGAACTTTCGTCTTCGACATTATCCATTATTTTTTCCACAAGTTTTCCAAATCGAAATATCGCTTGTTACGACTAATTGGAAAATTGCACGAAGTGCACCACTTCTATTTCCACAGGCGTCTCCAATTTAACAATTACTACCTCTGGCATAACATATGCTTTGAACTTCCACTGGAATTAGCATCTCAGGCTTTTGGATCATGGCTAGGGTGGCTAATCCTGAAACAAATTGCCATACTCGGTTATGGTGCCGTGTCCGAGCGTTCACTCCACGGTGTTCTCGTTCTAGAGTTGATCAAGGTGGTTGTCGTGGCTATGCTTAGTGGGCAAGATTCCAATCACAAAACCTATAACACAGTACCGAAAAATCCCCATAGGTTTGTGGTTGGCCCAGAATACCACGCCCTCCATCATGTGGATCCAGCAGCATATATGGGCTCAACGATTTATCTCTTTGACTGGCTTTTCGGTACCGCATACACACTAAAATCTCGACGGGTTACGTTGACTGGTGCGTCTGGAGCGTTTGGAAAAGCTTTAATAAGAGAACTACAAACTGAATCGGTAGCTTGCATTCAAGAGCTCAAATTTGGAGTGGACTGGACCTACATGAATTACGATGCGGCGATACCAACCCTTGTTAATACGGACGTTTTAATTCTAGCTCATGGATCCAAAGGACAAGATGCTCTGAAGGCCAACTTTGAATCAGCTGTTCAACTTATATCTTTATTCAAAAATCATCGGAAAAGCGACCCAAACAAAATAGCTATTCTGCCTGAAATTTGGTATATCGGCAGCGAGGCTGAGCTGCATCCGTCCTTAGGCATTCAAAACCTCCAAGCATACTCAAATTCTAAGCGTGCCTTTCTTCCGTATGCACGTAAATTGTACGATGATGATTCTATTCTCTATCGCCACATTGTACCAGCGACCTTTCAACCAACTATGGGTTCGGCAACCCTTTCAGCGGAATGGGCAGCTCGAACAGCAATGTGGTGGATACGCAGGGGTGCAAGATTTATCCCCGTAACATACACGGGAATTGCATATCTGCATTATATCAAGTTCATGTTTTTTACTAAAAAACTATGATCAGAAATCTTACTGCGGCTTCAGATATATAAACAGATGCGCTAGTATACACACTGCTCCCTATTTGCATACCGAGCTACATGTCAAACCATGTGAATTTGTATAATTTTTTTTTGCCCCTCTAATTCAAATAAACAAGCTATAGACTCATCAAGGTGTCTACGTGCAATAACAACGCGATTGGCCTAGAAGGTCTAATTTTCACGGAAAAGTCAATTCCGAATGTGCGCTCTATGACTTGGAAGTAAGATACAAAATGCTCGTAGAGTCCTAAGAGAAAGTTATATTTACTCTATAATTTAGTTGTAAATGAAGCCGATCATAGTTCAAGCTGCTCATGACTTTGTAATTGAGCATGTCAGTTCAACACTAACGGTGTGTGCACATCCACTAACATTTCACCAGACCTCACGCAAACCGTATCACAGGCAAAGCTAAAGTCTTCTTCGGCATGCCCTTGATGATTATTATAAGCACATGACAACAGAATAATTTGTAAGCAGCGGTGTCAGAAAACAGCTGGTGATTCTCGTATCCTGGCGGGTGGGGGAGTCACATTATCCACCACATGGAGCCATTTTCCACCCTCTCATCATTTGGCTTATCAAATACCTCGTCAAACCATAGGACGCTTTTGAGTAGCCGCTGAACATCTTTCCAGTCCCATATTCCATGACTTTTCAAAGACGTGCCTAAAGCGCAAAAAAACCAGGCCTCGTCAGGCTCTCCTTGAAGCCCAAATCCGGCCATATAAAGAGTCCATATTTGCAATATCCAGGCCTCGCCGATCCAGTCACCCATAATATACTCATAGTTTGCTATCAGGTGGCTTTTCAATCTGCTGGCCACTATACCGGTGTATGAGGGTATTATACCTAGGAAACGCCGTACGTGATTAAGATAGAGTAACATTCCTAGCCGGCAAGCCTCCTGTATGAGAGATTCTGTACTAGCTAGGTTGGCGGGTTGCCGCCATGACAGAAACCTATGGACCACTGGATTTACCCAGGCACCACACCCATCCCCGCTACAGATGATTGACGTTTGATGCTGAGATATACCAAATGCGGAGAAGGAGAAGATGGCCACAATTTCATATGCGTTTAACCACTCCGAGTGTTGAATCTCCGAAAAACTGTTCCAGATACGGCTTACATGATCTATATGCGTGCGTGCGTCTGAAGGAGATAGAGGCAACACAGTGTACTTCTCCCATTGCCGTGGTGATGGATAGCAAGGAGGATGATCAAAAACGCACGCACCACGAAGTTCACACCTACGCATCTCAGTATAAAAACCCAAAGCTCATAGTGAAAGTGTTCTGCTCACCAACTAATTGTTACTCTTAGCTCCTCATTCTGTTCAAGAGCATTAATGCCTCCTGCTCGGTTGACTAAGTGCTGAAGACCTTGGTGATGTATAATCCACATGTCTCTATTGCCACAAAGCTCCTACACCTGTACTGTCAGCCTCAAAGCTTCAAGACGCGGCAGAGGGCCTTGGAAAGCTATCACATACCTCATATACCAAGAGCCCGGTAATTGCACTTATCGCATATTCTAGTTCTTTTGTTTCTGTGGCGTGTAGCGCTACTTGTAGGGAAGACAGTGCTTTTACAAGAAATCTCATAGAGTCATAACTTTCAGCAGCTTTACGAGCTCCCGATCTCGCTATTGTCTCGTGTAGAGCAGAGTTGGCCAAAATCTGGAACATTGTTGACGCATATCGCAGTCCGAGAGTGAACCAGGCGTCTCGCAAATGTATTTGGCCTCCGCCATTCTCGCCATCACGAAACACTGCCACCAGTTTGAGTAAGCCTACAATTAGCAGCTAAAAGTGCAAAGAGAGCTCACCGTCTGACAGAAGTTGGCGCCCTCTCGCGTCGCTTTCCAGCTGCACTCCAATTGGTAGCTTCACGTGGGATAAAAAATTAGAGAGAGTTGCCCAGCGTCGAGGAAGCCACCATGTCGGCTGTAATTGGTACAGTTTCTTGGCCAGATCGAAAGTAGCCTTCGTCATCGGTTTTCGGCGTGATTTCCCCACATCTTTCATCGCGTGCTGCCGAATTACTCGTATTTGATCCGAAGAATTCAGGTGATAGCCGTTGACAAAGTTGACGAATGCGAATTTACTTCCATGTCCCGTTTCGTCGCTGCGCATAGGTGAAGCGCAACATGGCTCATCATCACATATCATGGCATGCGACATAGAGGCAGTTACCCGCAAAACCGCCTCAGATTAGATATTGATCGATGTCACGGAGGGGATTTTGCAAAAATACCGGTTATTGTTTCATCATTAGTGACAAGGCAGATGTCTCAACTTCAACCTCCTGTGTCCTCTATCCGGAATCTCAGGTGCTTACCAATAAGAAGCTTATTGGCAATGACAAATGCTAACCACGTATTTTAGTGGAAACCAATGAAAAGTTCTAGTTTTGTTCATCATACGCCGGGGCATTCCTGGAAAAGGTTAGGTGTGGTTAGAAATACTCCGAGTAGAAATCCTGGCTTCAGCTTCAAAAGCAGGGAAATGCATATCAAGCCCTACGACGCTAATGAGATGGTGATCTTGCTATGTTGCTGGTGAGATTACTAACTTACCTACACAGCTGACCAAGCTTAAGCTGCGGGTGAGCCCCCAGTAAGGCACGAGGCTTTAGTTCATTGGTAAGACTTGCAGCATAAAGCCGCGGGTAATAACATCGTTTCTACCTAGCATATGTAAATGTTTTATTTAATACTATTTCCATCATATAACATGCCAATACTATAGTGGTGAAAGTCTATGAATCAGTGCAGGGAGCATATTTCAGTGTCTTGCAGTAACCCAACCAGGCACCTAGAATTACTCAAATGAAAAAGTTAAAAAAAAAAAAAATGCACACTTTAGGCTTCGCTTTTCCTGTGCGCAATGGATTAGCTCCTCGTGCATTTCTCAGCAGATACTAGGCGAGCCGATTCCTTTGTAAGAGCATCAATTGCCGCGACGTAGTATCCAGCAAATGAGATGACGTGAGCCCTGCTGCCGTCAGAAGCTAAAACTGCTTAGTTAAGAGGCTTGCAGCAAAGGTAGGCCGGCTTCTGGAATTGCTGTAATTGAATTGACTTTTTACTCATAATTGCTGCGCTTTGTCCATAGAACAAAGCTTCTCTCACCAAAGCATAATTGTTCCATTTCTAGATATCCTCATTTCTAATAGCGAACAAGAATTATGACAGCTAGCAGCAACACCAAGCATGCCTATAGTTCCAAAGAGACCAACAGACGAATGGCTGTACGTATGCAGCGTGGGAAAAGCAAAAAGGGCTGTTTAGCAGTGAATATGTAGTTGCACAACTAATAAATTGCCGCAGAGGAACAGTGCGCCCGCGGCGATGTATCAAAAAAAAAAAAATTAAAAAAAAAATTAAGTACATCTAGATTAGAGGGTTGCTATTGGATAGTTGCCGTTACAGTACTTTTGCCAAACTACAAATGACCAGAATACCGCTTTTGACTACCTACCTAGGTAGGTAGGTAGGTCTACAGAGGACTGTCCGCCGCACGGCAATATTTCCAGCTCACTTGTCTATACCCAATAGTCTGCAATTTCTCTCAAGTCGTGTAAAAGCGCTGGAGGATTATCGAGGCCCGGAAAGTGCCCACCAAACTCATGATCTATATGGCCATCAGACAAAGCCTTTGCTACTAACTTGGGCGGGGGATACACGCACTGTTATACGTCACCAAATTGCCGACCTTTGCGACCACAGGTTCAGGCCAAAAACCGACATTGTACTTGAACGCACTGAAAAGTAAAGGCGCGTCCGTATGCGCTTTTGTGTACGACGGTTTGAAACCATCTGAATTCTGGAAGTAGATGTAGACCGATGAAAGAAATGATCGTGTCAAGTAGTACAAGGACACAGACAAAAGAATTTCGTTGTGGTCTAGAACAGATGGACTAGTACCTGCTTTTGGATCCGACCCTGTACCAAAAGTCAATATATTTGCGCGCAAAACATAAGGTACCATTTACGGCTGCAGTGTCACTTACATGAAATGTACTTCTCGCCAATCCACGCTAACTGGCCCATTGGATTATCCAAAAGAGCCAGACCAATTGTATTGGGCTAAAAAACATCAGCGTTATGTCTTTTCCTGAAAGGTAACTTGCCGCTACCCTTGTAGTCTGCTCTAAGAAGTAGCCGTTTCCCGAAGCAGACCAGTCCGTAGACCTTTGCTCTTCGAACTGCTGTAATGGAGATGATAAGGTGATGTTCAATGCAGCCAGTTCCGTGGAGCTAGGGGCATGAAATGGAAGGAATACTAAATGAGCAGCTCTCGTTGATGTGTTAAATTTGTCATAGAGGCTATAGGCCGGCGCACAACCCCAGTCTGTTCCGAAGGTGGCAAACTGATCATAACCCAGTACTTCGCGCATCAACGTGTTGAATACACGCGCTGTGTCGTCTGTAGTCCAGTTTTCAGGTGGTGGCGATGAGAAAGTAAATCCGGGCAATGAAGGAATTACCACATGAAATGAGACAGGTCGCCCCTTGGATGTTTTGCTTTTTTCTGTAAGCTTATCAACAATTGGCAAGAATTCTAAAAATGATCCCGGCCAGCCATGATTAAGCAAGAGAGGAATTGAGTTTTTGTCAGAGGCTCGCTGATGAATGTAGTGAATAGTTAGTCCTTCAATTTCGACAGTGAAATGATTGTATCTGGTTTACATTAGCCAACTGTACTAACTGAAGCGTCATTACATTCTCACTTGTTCAGAGCTGTTTCCTCCTGATCCCAATTAAAATCTTTCAACCATTGAGTACGTAAACTCTCTAGGACATCAAGAGCAATGCCACTTGAATTGCCGAGTCCAGAGAACTCTGAATTAGATGGTAGGCGTGTCTCTCTAACTAGATCCATCATTCTCGGAACTCCAGCTGAGAGATTGATAGTGAATTTCTTCGGAGCAAAGCTATTGTGCGCAAAGCCATTACACAGAACGATGCTCGCGCTGGCGAGGAGAAATGCAAGCTGTTTCTCTAACATTTTCGTCCGAATGATTCGGTTGCTTTGAAGATCCAAACTTAACTCTAAGAAGATGTTGGGAAGAATGCTGAAAGGTTTTATAGTATCGACGGCAATATCATGCTCGAATCCTGTGATCCGGGTTGTCGCTACAGTATATATAATGTTAGGCACACCCGTTGTAGACTCTACCCGACCTGAAGTTGATTACAGTATCTATCGTAATATCACAGTTACAGGCTTCTTAATGCAACTTAGGTGGGACCACACTGGGACCACATTCCTGGATCGGCTTAGAGCGATCTATCACCCCTTTCTCTTTACCTGGCCCACTAGGGACATGCTGATAAAAATCTAGGATATTTCCGAGATAGCTCATTGCCACATTTCCTAGGTATGCTGAAAATGCTTTAACTAGCAATTGAAGCATTCTATCGCTTGGTAATAAGTCATGCGCAGGTGCCGGAAAGCGTAAGCAGAAGTTAATAAATGTCGGGAGCGTTTTGCAGCAAACAGCGGCGCAGCCACACACATACTCGCCTGGAGCACCCCCATTTGCGCAGACCATACTATCATATTGAGGTCTCCTATATGCTGGCCAACTTTGAATCCCGTGGAATGTGCTCTTGAAGTACCGTGAATGTCAATGCGTCACGTCTTACAGGGCACGTTCATGGTACGCTATGTCTCGCTGTATCATCACGATCTCTTAGTGATATCTGCTTCCACACAACAATGAGAAGTAAAATGCTCTCTTTAAAATATTGTGAGACAGGCCCTACTACTATCCCAAATCACCAGCCTCTATGCGGTTGCATACTGTTTGGAAATACTAGGTGCCATGTCATTGCGTGGCTGTTTGCAATATCGTCCGACGTTGCATACTTAATCCCATCGATTTCTTCGAACTATTAATTATAGAACTTTTTTTCATCTCATATTCTTCCAATCATGCCGACCATCATAAGTATGGCTTGTAGTTGACAACGACTGAAAGAGGTTACAGATAGCCCGAACCTAACCTGATAGCGCCAGAAGAGACGTATGACGAGGAGTTATTTTAAACTAACAAGAGTCAAGGCAGCGCTAACAGGCCGTCACTTATGTTGTAATTTAATCTTCGTGAATGGTAGATGTGGAAGTATGGAATCTCATATATGGCTTACAAATATGAATGAAGATGAGGGGCTAAGAAGCTTCCTAAGAGCTTCAGTCTCACCTTACTTACACGACGAACTCAGTGTTCTCAACTGACCGACACTCTTTGACAGGTGATTTACTCCAAGTACATTTATTCAGTGTCTTAGCTTTAAGCAACTAAAACCCAATGCTTCCTAGTTCACCCAATCGACCGATAAGAGGCCATATACGTCAGTAACATATGTGCCCTTTGTTCTGTTAAACCCGTGAGTACCATAAGTCTCAATCTGGTCTGCTTTCCGCCACCAAAAACGTATTCGTCACTCAGAAGGGCAAACGTGCGGTTTCTGGTCTTCCTGGCCAAGTATAGATGTCTCATCCAAGGGCAAACGAAAGGTTGCCTAGTTGGCCAATCTCATTTTGTCATGTATTACGCTGTGTGGATCTAGTTGATCTTCGAGTACCAAAGCAGGCTAACGATAAAGATAAACAGATTCATTTGTACAGTATAGTCAATGTATCGAGCAGAACTAGGGCATGGAACTGAACCAGAATTAGTATAAGCGATCTACCTACGCAACGATCCATCGGGATGATAGAACCGTTGTCTGACGGAACGGTATTCATAAAGCGATTGTAGTCGATCCAAGGCCACTAAAAATTCGCCTTAATCTGATAACCAAGAAACGCGAAGCAACAACTTAACACGTTCCTCCATTGTCAGAATGCTTTATTTATTCCTAAACAGCAAAGCCACCCATATACATAGTTGTAGCTATCACTAATTAAATAGATGGACGAACATCCAACTCTACTACATGCCCTTGCAAATTGAGATGTTTTATGGAGCTTTGAAAGCCCATGCAGTCACCGATTCCACAGGAAATCATCAATAATATGTGAGTTGATAATTATGCAGACTACCTTTGCTAATCAAATACGCAATTGTAAATATCATTGTTTCGAAAGAGGCCGACTCTTAGTAGAAGTATAGGTATGTATGCAATAGTGCCAATATTCTTCACCAGCCAACGCAGTGCATTAAATACCCAGTCAAACGCTGGATCGACCACATACGATAATATGCGTCGCACCTGGAACATGGGCGTGGGTGTGTACTTGATACTATGATGAATGACTGTATATTCTTTAGTCGGTATGCATACATGCTCGGTAAAATAATCTGCATTATCATCGTGCTTGGATATTTACACAGGATCATACGTCCTGAATATAGTTCTATTGTTTAGGAAGACCATTATTAGTGATATTTGTAAATCTGGAAACATTTTTAGACAGTCTGTAATTCAATGCATGAGGAAACAACTTGCAGCCTACAAACCGGCCCCTAAGATCACTTTATTGGCCAGTTAGTTTCATGGTACAAGGATTTCGACAGCCACTTCGTTGATGATAGGATTCACCTCCTCAATTATTTACCCGTCAGTGAGAGATTTATCCAATTGGTAGGGTAAAGATTCCCAGCTAAATCAGCAGCTAATCATGCATCGCAGGCTAAATCGGCAACGAACGAGATGTGGGATGGCAATGCTCTCAAAATGCAACCCCATAAACATCTGGCTTGGGGTAGCGGAGTGTGGGGTATATATGAAAGAGCATTGGTTACAGAAACTGAGAATTGGGATCTTATATTTAACGTTATAGTGCCGCTGAACTCCGCTATTTCTGTATATTTATGCAAATTAAAAAAGTCAAGCAAGCGCCTATCTCTTTTCCAATCTTTGCAGATGTCTCAAGGCGCAGAAAAGGAGGTAAAAGTCAATTATGCGCCGCAAGCTGAAACATCGAGTCATTGGGCCAATCTCGCTGAAGATGCTCGCAATGCGACAGAAGAGGAACATAGCTTGACTTTCTTCAAGGCAGTCAAGATGTACCCGCAAGCATGCATGTGGTCGATGATTGTCTCAATCGTTGTCATTATGGATGGATACGACACAGCTCTTATCGGCTCTCTTTTTGCGTATCCCGCTTTTCAACAGCAGTTTGGGCACTCTCAAGGTCATGGCAAATACCAGTTGGAGGCAAAGTGGCAGACTGCTTTAGGACTGGCTAGTCCTCTGGGTAATATTGTGGGTATTTATCTCAACGGACTTATTACCGAATGGTTGGGCCACAAGAAAGCCGTTTTGGGAACTCTTGTGTTTCTCAGCGGTGTCTTGTTTGTCCCCTTCTTTTCAAGGACCATCGAGGTGCTTTTTGTCGGCGAGCTACTGTGCGGCTTGGCATGGGGCGTTTTCACCACCTTGGCTCCAGCATACGCCTCGGAAGTTGCTCCAGTAGCCCTTCGTGCATACCTCGAGACTTTCGTTGTCCTTTGCTGGGGAATTGGCCAGTTTGTCTCATACGGCGTTCTCTACGGTTTGGTCAACCGCACCGATGAATGGTCTTGGCGAATCCCACTGGCTGTTCAGTGGGCTTGGCCTGTTATTGTTATTCCGCTGCTCTTATTTGCACCTGAGTCTCCATGGTGGCTTGTTCGTAAAGGCCGCATCGACAAAGCAGAGCAATCCATGAAGCGACTGTCCTCCAAGTCATTGCAAAATAGCAAGCAATCGGTTGCTTTAATGGTTCAAACAACCAACCTAGAGGCGGCCATGACGGAAGGTGCGTCATACTGGGATTGCTTCCGCGGAACGAATCTGTGGCGTACTGAAATCGGATGCGTCGCTTGGGCGTCTCAAGTTCTCTGCGGATTTGCCATAGCCAACTACTCGTCTTACTTTTACGAACAGGCGGGGTTGCCGGCGGCAAACGCTTATAAAATGACTATTGGACAAGGAGGTATTCATTTCTTTTGTACTCTGCTCTCGGTATTTGTCACTGCACGATTTGGTCGACGTGGGATCATGCTCTGTGGATATGCCGGCATGTCTTGCGCTATGTTTACTCTTGGATTCCTTGCACTTGCTCGCCAGACTACGGGCCTGGGTTATGGACAGGCTATTATGTATCTCGTCTGGTACGTCATCTATCAGTTGACGATTGGTCCGACCGCCTACATCGTTGTTGGCGAGATATCCTCCACCCGCCTTCGATCTAAGAGTATTTCTCTGGCTCGTAACGCATACAACGTTGCCAACGTGTTTAGCGCCACTGTGGCTCCCTATACTCTGAATCCCACCGCGGGAAATTTGAAGGGCAAAACTGCCTTCTTGGCCGCCGCTTTCTCGCTGCTCTGTTTGTTGTGGGGTTACTTCCGCCTCCCCGAAAGCAAAGACAGGACGTTCGAAGAACTAGACCTCTTATTTTCCAAGAATCTCAAGGCACATGAGTTCAAAGATGCATCTGTCGACGACCTCGATATGCCGGAATTCACTAAACAGCAGTAGATTCGCTTCGTGACGCACTTCCTTTGTTCTTATTATCCTTTAAGCGTCTTTAGCAAATATTATTATTAGCTTTATTTGAATACTATACAGTTTTGTTGTTCCAATTCCAGCTACGTTATGTTGTGCTGATGAGCATGTAAGAAGCTTGTAATTCTTTGCTTATCATTGGTATTTGGACCAAGCTTAAAGGATTCTTCCAAATTTAGTACTTAAATTGCAAATCTAGCGGTAATTCCATGTTGAAGTAAGGCGTGTATCCAGTATTACGAGCTATGCAGAGCTTGAATTATATACAAGTCTGATGTTATTTGAAGATGTCCTTGTCTTGCTATTAAACAGAGTAGCCTCTTATAGGACCGAAACCACAGCTAAAGAGCAATAAATACTATCTGGTAGTGGTTAATAATACAATTATAACTCAATATTGAATATATAATTCATTAGTATACTTTACGCTTTGAACAGGCAAATTAAGGCTTGCCGCATAAAGGCAATAGGGTATCTTTCTCCTCCATATCTTCACAAATTTAAAAAAGGATGCACGTGGCAGAAACATGGAAGAATTTACCCGTTGAAGGCTTTTTTCCAGCCAATTATTCGTTAGTTTCGGTTATGCTACATTTTACAATAAATAACCACCCACCTTTGTTGTTAAACGGCGACACCCTCGTTGAAGAATTTGGGGTAACTGCTCCAGGTTTCCCCATTCTACGGAAAAACGGCACGACTAGTGCAATGGTGATCAGCGTCAGCCGCCTGAGATCCCGTACGCTGGCATCAGCGCTCGGCTGAGGGGAAGCTAAGACATTACGGATGTTTCACAGTGGCATAACAATTAGCATTGCCATTGGCTAATAATGATAGCTAATGACGGAGGAACCTGATCGAGACCAGTTGCGAGTTAAATTGTAATTCTGGGATATACAAAGACGAAAAGCATGCTTTTCGAGCGGCGTTACTAAGATGTTTAAAGTAAGAAGCATTTGTTCCCAATCAGCAGGCTAAGTGTTGCCACAAAAGCCCACAGGCTCTGGTGAGAGCAAAAGAAGGTACGATACAACAATAGAAACCTACTGTAGCTGGACACCTGATCCATAATCCTAGGTATCACAATACATCCTGCCTTTTGCCGTCGTAGATTAGAAGGAGGCACCTTCGATGTAGATACAGATAGCCGCATTACCTGAGATAGATCGTTGGTTTATAAGGCTTACCGAGGATTTTCTGGACTGATTGCCCCAGTTCGCAAGATAATGGCGGTTATTTTTCCGGGTAGCCAGTGTAGCATTAATCTTTGACGAATGTTACTACGAAGTATCCGTCGCAGAGACCCTGCGACTGTTGTCAGCCAACCACGCTTGTGCGCTTCATTACTTTCCATCTAGGAATAGAAATATCAGCAAAATTGCAATGACAAGCCTCTATTGATGGTGAACTAGTCAATATTACGGAGTGCTGTATTAATTACATTCAGTAGGTCGTTTGCGAGGGACCAACGAATCAAGAGCGCAGGGTGAAAGTATAGCAAACGCTAGACGGTTAGGCATTGCTTTCAAAAACATCGAGGAGATGATATGCAGACTAATCCTTACTTACCTGAAAGCCCTCGCAGAAAGAAATTGTAGAGAGTCTTCGTGTTACATGTTTGCTTGCCCGCATCATACCGACAATTAGAGCACCATCATCATATTTTCAGAACTAGATAGTCTCGATACCTGCTGCCGTGCGCGAATTTAACGTGTGTGCCGTTTGCGAAAGCGTAATACCGCTTTAATGCGTATGATAAGAAATAACGTTGATAAACTTTTACATTCCGCCACACAATTGACAGATTAAAGTGGCTTGTGAATCTCAACTCACGGCATCACAGAAGATGATGCTAAGTTCTAAATGCGCGCGCTTGACTGTGTCGCATGAGACCTATGTGTTGAGGCACCTGCGAGTACCTGAGGTAGCCAGTTCTACCGAGAAGGAAAATATAGCATCGGTAATAATTGAATATTTCATGGAATTTAGAATGTGTAAATGATGTACTCGATGTCTACTTTCATTCAAGACTCCATTTTGGGTAATGCCGAGGCCTTCGTATCATCCCTCCTTACCTACCTAGGTAGGTATATCGCACCAAACCGACTATACCAGAAGGTTGCTGAAAAAAACAACCAAGGCGTTATTGAGTTTAAGAAATTCAATTCCGTATAAGAACCAATATTTTTTACAATTTTGTATAAGTTATTTACTTTCTTTCCCCCAAAGTCTAATACACATGCCCACGCCTGATAAGGTAGGATCAGAGGAATACATGGTTTATAGAACCAGATTAACCAGCGCAGAATAGATATTTTGATGAACTTCCCACACACTATGTTAAATAACATCAAATGCTTTTAATATAATACTAAAGATTCTCTAAACTTGATTTTAAAGCTTAGCAGATAGGTTTTATTTAATGTGAGCATCAAGCCACACAAGGATCTGCTGGAGAGAATCCTCCCGATCCGAGTCATTAAGGAGCTCGTGAAGGCCGCAATTCACAAGCCGTAGCATCTTATCTTTAGAATCGATACCTTTAACAAAATCCTCACTCCCCTGAGGATCCGCGCTCTTATCAGCAGTACCGTGCATGACTAGAGTGGGGACATGCCAGTCCTTGAGTCCTTGGTTTATAGCCTGCGCTGTGCGGAGAACAGAGACAGCCAGGAGAAAAGGTATCTGTCTCTTCGCCATTAGCGGGTCACCCTCTGCCAGCTGCAGCAGTTCAGGGCGGCGTGACAGTGCAGAAGGGGGTGACCGTGGCATAGGGAGTGACCAGTGTGGCACGATGGTGGCGCCCGCACTGAGCACCCATCTTACCAAGGTCGATACTGGGCCTGGAAACGGAGGGCTAGTCAAGATGACTCCATCCACCAGAGATGGATCCGCGATGATGCTGCCTGCTGTGACAATAGCACCTAAGGAGTGGCCGAGCAGGAATAAAGGTAAATTCTCTCTCTTCGCCTCTCGTCGCAGCTCTAAATGGTCTTGGACGGCCTTCTCAACGTCCACGGCGCCGCGAACACCAGGTGACCGTCCGTGACCCCACATATCGAATGCCCTGACTTCGAAGCCGTGTTTACCTAGCTGCTGGATCAGAGCGCAGTGCCCATCTACATAGCGCCCTGCATGCTCACCATATCCGTGCTGTAGGATGATGATAGCTCGACGTGGTTTAACCCGCCAGGTGTGGAGGACTACACCAGACTGAAGATTGCTGGTGTCATATTCAATCTTGTATTGTATGGAATCGTCAGTCATGACAACGCAGTGGCTTTCCGGACAGTAGTCGAGGGTAACAAGTGCCAAAGAAGTAAGGAGCAACATGTCTAATTCTATTAATAGCAAATGGCTAATACGATTAAATCCTGGATTAGTCATAACCCCCCCGCCCTAAAAGTGGCTACTGATAATTCCGTCAATAGCTTGAATAAATTCAATGCTCTTTATAAATTAAAAAAAAAAAAAAAAAAAAATAACTCCGCAGCTTGAAGTCAAGAACCTTGTCTAAGTGCCTGGTAGAAGCCAATGCCATTCATAAGCAGTAGCGACATTGATTCCAATGTTCGCTGCTTAGGCTGTTAGCGCAGTCGATACCACGAGCCACGGCAACGGCGAATACTTCTATATATTTTCTATATCAGGGAATTACCAAGAGAAGTCTTCTCTTCAATTTACTGAGCATAAATAGGTTCAACTTACTCTAAGAATGAAGATCAATTATTTCTGCCCTAGCTTGTTTCAAAGGTCCGTTTGGATGAAAGAAGATTCTCCGAAGACATGATGCCTGCCATGTCCCCAAGGTCATGACCAAAATACCAGCCAGCCAGTAAACCTTTGAGCCACAGCGCTGAGCTCAGCATGGTAACTTGAGCAATCTCTTGATAGCGACCTTCAGGCCAATTTTGCTGTTCAGGACAATTGTTTGCTCCACTCCTACTACCTACACAATCTCCCTTGTCTGTCATTACCCCGCATATTAATGAACCTGTGTACAATGGGTATCTCAGGCTGAAGTGAATTTACCGTATAACGGCAGCCGGTATTGTCGATTATGCGTTGGATAAACACGGGAATTCTAACCTCAAAGTAGTCGCAAATAACACGGTTTTGGGGTGTTTCGCAGCTCTCAAAAAGCCACCACAGAATAAATTTACCTATTACTCGCCCTGTTGTTCACATTTGCTTCTTATACCTGTAGGATTACAAATTTCTAGACTTGTTATTTTTGCACCTTGTATTCATGAGTAGGCTTCCTAATGAGACAGGCCTCGACGGCTGGCTGCGATATGCCGCGCTTCCTAATGAGCTTGCCAGCCTACGCCCACGATATTCGACAATCATCTCTCTTGCGGACAACCAAAGCAGACCTATATTTACTGCCGCAAGAGAACTGCAGCTCGGCCTTTCCAAGATTTTAATTCAGAATATTAGTCTTGAGACGAAGCTTTTGGGGCCCGCAACCAACTCCTCTATTATTGTTGGAACTGTTGAGACATTCTTATCTACTAACCGGGATATTTATGGCGCCCTGTCTCTGAAAGAGGATGGGTACTGTCTTGTTTGTAAGGATGAGAGGGCCGTAGAAATCATTGGCCAAAACGACCGAGGTGCGCTGTACGGCGCTTTTGAGTTCCTCAGACTTTTATCGCAGAACCAGCCACTGCCTGAGATGCGCATATCTAATCCCAGTGCGCCAATTCGGTGGGTAAACCAGTGGGATAACCTCGACGGCAGTATTGAAAGAGGATATGCCGGCCCTTCGATTTTCTTCGCGGACGGATATGTGCTGGACGACCTGACCCGTGTTCAACAATATGCGCGGCTGCTGGCATCGATCGGACTGAATGGTCTAATTGTGAATAACGTCAACTCCAATCACAATCTTCTTAATCCCATTAACATGCAAGGTCTGGCTCGTATTGCTGACATCATGAGACCCTGGGGAGTTCGAATTGGTATTTCTTTATATTTTGATACACCAAAAGACCTCGGAGGTTTGCAGACGTCTGATCCTCTGGATCGCAATGTCATTGCTTGGTGGGAAGATATTACTTCTCAGCTGTATCGTCATGTTCCGGACATGTTGGGGTTTCTGATTAAGGCAAACTCTGAAGGACAACCGGGCCCATTGACTTATGGTCGTACTCTTGCCGATGGTGCAAATCTATTTGCAAGAGCCCTGCAGCCTCACGGTGATGGCGTCGTTGTGTATCGCGCTTTCGTCTACAACCACCATCTTGATGAGTCGAACTGGAAGAATGATAGAGCAAATGCGGCTGTTGAGTACTTTGATGGGCTAGATGATCAATTCGAAGATAACGTCATAATCCAGGTCAAATACGGCCCCATCGATTTTCAGATTCGGGAACCGCCGTCGCCCCTTCTTGCTCATCTACGGAAAACGCCAATTATTCTCGAATTACAGGTTACACAGGAGTATCTTGGACAGCAAGATCACATCGTATACTTACCACCACTTTGGAAGACGATTTTCAATTTTGATCTCCTTGTAGACGGTCAACAATCGCTGGTCCGAGATATAGTCTCTGGCAAACGATTCAATTGGAGCAGGAGCGGCTATGCGGCAGTCGTTAATGTAGGAAATGATCCTACATGGCTAGGAAGTCATCTTGCCATGGCCAATCTCTATGCATACGGATTGTGCGCTTGGGACCCTCAACAGAGTGAGGTGGACATAATACAAGGCTGGGCACAACTGACCTTTGGCCTGAACAAAGCTGTCGTGGATACTATAACAAATATCTCTATGACCTCTTGGTCAACATATGAAGACTACAGTGGCAATCTTGGCATTCAAACTCTGTGCGATATCGTCACTCATTGTCATTATGGCCCCTCCCCAGCTGCGCAGGATGGTAATGGATGGGGCCAGTGGACTCGCGCTGATGCACATTCAATTGGAATGGATCGGACTATTGCCACCGGGACAGGAAATGCAGGACAGTATCCTCAAATGGTTGCCGATAGGTTTGAGTGCATTGACACCACTCCTGATGAGCTTCTCTTGTGGTTTCACCATGTTCCGTACACTCATCGTCTCAAGTCAGGCAAAACAGTTATTCAGCACTTCTACGACGCTCATTATGCTGGAGCTCTTGTTGCTCAGACGTTTCCACAGCAGTGGGAAACTCTGCGGGGATTGATAGACGACAAGCGATTTGGTCATATGGCTTTTCGTCTCCAGTATCAAGCTGGTCATGCTCTGGTATGGCGAGACTCCGTTAACAATTTCTATTACGCCAAATGTGGAATTAAAGACGAACATAACCGCGTTGGCAATCATGCATGGAGAGTTGAGGCCGAAGATATGACACTTGAAGGATACAAAGTAGTTCCTGTCACGCCATTCGAGGCTGCATCAGGAGGAAAGGCCATCGCAACAATCCCAGGCGCGGATGTAGGTACTGCAAGATGCCCTATTGGTTTTCCTTCTGGAACTTACAACATCGCTGTTAACTACTATGATCATCTGGGTGGTAGATCACAGTATCAAATCTTCTTAAATGAAAGACTAATTGGTGCTTGGGCGGGTGATCTTCAAGATAAACTAAGTCATGACTTCTCGGACCGCATTGACGGCCATTCTGCGACTCGAATCACTTTCAATAGTGTAGAAGTGAAAAAGGGCGATTCTCTCAAGATAATTGGCAAGCCAGATGGGAACGAGCTCGCTCCGATAGACTATATTTCATTGTTGCCACTAGGTATTGTAGATTAAACTTAACAAAGCAGCTCGGCTGATGCCAAGTCTCGCCCTTGAATTTAGTACAATTCTAGCATATTTTTAGAATAGATTCTCAAAAATATGAATAGGAAAATTCTCGGCCATAGCATAGAATGCACTTTGATTAGGGTGCAATCCGTCTCCTGAGTCATACTCTCTTTTCAACGACGAATGATTTGCTGGGTCCCGCAAAATCTCATCAAAGTCGACCACGGCATCGAAGATGCCGCTGGTGCGAATCCAGTTATTGATGACCTGTCTCGTAGACTCTCGAATCGGATCACAATAAGACGTAGCAAGGGCGTTCTCATGCTCTTTGACATCTATTTTCGGAAGGCTAAACGGTGTTAAAGTTGCTACAAAGACCGCAACGCCATGCGCTCTTAGCCGGGTAGCAACTTGTTTATACGCTGCAAGTAGCCGGTTGCTCAAGATCTCTTGACTGTAAGAATCAGCGGGTGCCATGCCAATATCGTTAACACCTTCATATAACAGAACAGAGCTGACATTGGAAAGAGATATAATATCCCTATCTAGCCTGCTCAACACGCTGGGTCCAAGGCCATGATCCATCACACGGTTGCCCCCAGCCGCTTGGTTTACGACGGCAAGGGAAGTATATAATTTAGATGTACTAGCTTGCAGTCGTCTAAATAGAATATCTGGCCATCTTCATATATGGTCAGCTAGCATTTAAATGTAGTCAACAATATTCACGCACCTGGTGTCACCATTAGTAAGGCTGCCTCTGCCATCCGTTATGCTGTCTCCAACGATAGCAAAGGCTCGCGTATTCTGCGACGCAAAGACTTCGACACCGCTGATGTAATACCTGTGCCACCGTCAGGAACTGTACAGATAATAACGCAAAAGTCATAATACATCACATTGGGGGCAACTTAGAAGAAAGTATCTTTGACGAACCAGTGATCAGTCTGCTTGACAATAAGGCGATTGAAATCCTCCTCGAGCACACGATTTCCCTTGATGAAATACGACGTTGTGCGACTCCCTGGATGTGCGGTGATACATTGCGCATTATAGCCAGCCTCAATGAAGATACTTATACTTAATACGGTCTGGGGCTGTAGAGGAACCCCAAGGTTTATGGCATCAGAAACCATGAGCGCTCCAGCTGGAATAGTAGTAGATTCACTCTCGTCGAAAGTGACGGTTTGTATGGTTTGAAGCTGAATTTTTGGTATTCCTGACTGATTCTCAGTCGCCAGTGCCAGCGTTGTTTGTGCTATGGAAAGAGGCTCGAACCCAAATGCATTGGATAGCCTGATTCGCAGGAACTTTTCTGTTCCAATTGACAGTCGTACGGTTTGACGAATAGTGGTGTTACGAAAGGCCACACCCTCTTGTATCTGCAATTGAAGTTTCAATGTGAGTTATAGCTGAGCCTTAGAAGTCACCCAACGCTGAGGCGATGTAAGTTCACGATTTTCCAATTTACGCTGTCTTACTTACAAAATCATCCGGGGGTAAGTTATCACCATCTATGAGCATTGGCACGCTAGCCCATGTGTGAACCCAGCGCCCTTGGCTATTTGGTAGTGAACTCATAATGGCTTCGCTGTCGAATTGGTAGCAATAATGCACAAGTGCTTGTCGTATTCACCTGTAATAGTAAGCAAGCAGCGGCTTTAAACCGCCTTTGATAAGGATAGAGGTGGCCTTCGCGATCCACCGGATAAAATCGCAATTAGCGATGCCCACCAATCATCAGCCTCAGTGCAATCTCAGCAGCCTAAATTCAGAGAGTGAGCACACCTCAGAGGTAAGGTCATTTTTGCTACTACTATGCTACTGGTTTCATATACAGATATAGGAGCTGGCGTATTGGAGACTGGCGTTTGAAGGTAAAATGTGGTGGAAATCCCACTGAGCGGGGTTTATTAACGATGATTCGTAAATGCATTATTGTGGTACCAATGCGGGCGTATTTGCGTTACCGACCTCCGACTATGTCTCTATGTAATTCTGATGATCTTCACGGTCGGCTAATATAGTGATGTGTTTGCGAGCTCGAATGCATTATCTTCATATGTAGCATCTAGTTCGTACATCTAAGACACAGTCGGTCTACGGAAGCACTTGCCTCGATATGTTCGATCGTATCCATGTCAAGATCTTCGCTATTAACGCTGTTAGAAGCTGTGACGCTCGCATCATGCTATTTGTGTTGTAGCTGATGCTATATACACTGTACTTGATGTGAGTGAAAAAAGGATAAAATTGAGAATAGTGAACGGTCTCATCGAAGAAATTGCGAAATATTGTGGCGGCGGATATAAGCAATGATTTCACATGAGCTCTAGCAGGCTAAATTCGACAAGCTTGTGGGAACTTCAGGAAATATCGACGGTGTGCATACGCTCCATGACTTCTCCTCGGCAGTATATCTCAGCATTCTTTCGCGTTTACTATTATAGTCTTTCTCTCATTAACTATGCCTGTTATCCTCTTGGCGAGTGCGAAGGAGGTGCCGAAATTTGCAAGATGGAAAAGGATAAGTAGGCGACCAGTCAACAACTTTCATCGGAGCTTTGGGGATACCCGCCAGCCATTCCGCTTGGCAGCGTCAATTCTAAGCTAAGAAATAAAGTGCGGATTGGTCGCAATGCTAGCTTACTTTTCGCTCAAGGAAGATAGAGTAGAACTGGATACATTTGTAGTATAATGCCTCTCTATTGTTATTGAATTTGCGCCAGATCATAAAAGATCCAAGCATAATCCGTCTAAGCTGTGTTATCCAAAAACACAATTGATCAAATCTCGCCTCACTTATATCTTTAGAATCTTTTTGTAATTTGCATTTATGCTAAGACGCTCTAGAAAACGTATTTGCATAATAGGGTAAGTATAGGGATTAAATACCCCGCCACTGCCCTGAAGCGTCCTCGGCCATAATACGGGTGCCACTAAAGGGAAACTGGGATCGACCCAAGAGTAGAATAAAGTGGCGTGCCGCTGAACCGCCAGTTTCTGTGCGTGGAGTACCAACAAATCTCAGAGTTGAAGGGCATCCCAAGCAGTTTGAATGGCAAATATCGCGCAGGAGTGATTGTAGAGAAGCCAGGAGGAGCAGTGTAGAGTGCCATAGAGTGTTAGAAAAGAGGTAGGCAATACAACCTTCTACACAGAAGATGATCTCGGCGCGACTGAGCTCGTTGATCCCGCCGTCACCGCCACGCAGCGCCTGCGCCTGCCCTGCATTTTTGTGTTGGTTCTTGATTGCTATACGGTCTAGCATTGAACGTGACATTACTTTCGCTTCGTGTCTAGTATTTCGCACGACTTGAACTTGCTTATAGAGATGCTACAATGATTAGCCATTGCAATTTAGCAGTTCCGGTAGAAGGCTAATTCTAGCAAATGGTCGTGTGTGTATTCGGACATATAACGTTTCTTAAATGTCGCAGTTAAGGTTAAATGTGTACAGTATTCTTATTTCTGCAATAGCAAACCTCAACCAAAGGAAAAAAACCAACCGGTAGAGAGGCCTGGGCAAACTGTGTTGAATAAGTAAACATAATAATTGAGCAGCTCCCTTTCTGTACCTTTGACTAGTACCGAATATAGAAGGCGGTGAGATCAATGTCTGCGGGGACCTTAGTAATAAAGCTTCGGAGCATCTGGAGGAATGCTACCTAGGTAGGTAGGTAATCAAATACCTGTAATTTATCTATGTCGCAGTTTGACGTCAGTTATACCCTGTTTACAGTCAGCTGCTCCGTTCAATTTTCATATATTTGATCCTAAGTCTCATTATGAACAATGGCAGAACAACTCTCATCGAGCACTGAAGCGGTCCCTATCAGTGACTTGTCAACGCCTCCATTGCCTAGGGCCAAACGACGGAAGACGCAACAAGCGTGTAGTAATTGCCGGGGCCGAAAGACCAAGTGTGATGGACAGTATCCCATCTGCGCTGCCTGCGAGAGACGCGGCGTAGCTATGACATGTGTCTATGAGCGCCCACAGCCTGCGTCGCATTCACAAAGGTAATTGAACCACGTCTATCCGTGCTATATTGCTAAATGTATGTCCAGGTATGCGGATCTGGAAAGCCGACTGCAACGATTGGAGCAAGGCGAGCACAGTGAACGGCCGAGCGTGTCTTGTAAGTACAGACCTTTTCGTTTCTCAATCTTTATAAAAGAGATATAACGCTTTCCTTTAATTCCGCCAGCTGAATTGAGACCAGTGGACATTAGAAGTTTGCAGTCTCCCCGCTTTAACCCAGATATAAACCTAGCAGATGATGATTCTTTGCCTCCAAGCAATGCGAGTGGTATCGTTGGCCATGATGACTCTCCACATAATCATGCTCATCAGCAAGTTGACGCGTTGGCCACTGTTTCCCCTGACGACAATGGCAGCTGTGTTTATGGTGAATCTTCTACTATTGCCTTCGTACGAGAATTTACTCAAAAGAACCCGTCGGATAGTGCGGCAGCGCAGAACAAACATCAAAGTGGCCAGGCCGCTCACGAATCCGCTCGGGTGCAGTCACCTGCTGTGCTTACACCGCTTGACATATCTCTGGGGAATAGAGATAGTCTTGCTATCCTGCCTCTTCGTAGCAACGCAGACGATTTTCTGCATTGCTATTTTGAGTTTATTCATCCACAGTTTCCGCTGCTTCACAAAGACTCATTTATCGCACAGTATAACCGACTATGGCTGCCTTACGACAATTCGCGGTCTGGCAAAGAAGATCTAGTATTCATGTGCAATCTAAATCTTGTCTTTGCTTTAGGCTGCCAATTTAGTAGCCTGGCTCATGCAAACAACAGAGCTTCAACCGCAAATCAATTCTATAAAATGTCTCGACAAGTATTGCTCTTTGATATTTTGGGCACAACCTCGGTGTCGGTGGTACAATGGCTTCTGTTGAGTGGAGTGTATCTCCAATCAACAAAATATGCAAGCCACTGCTGGAACTCAATAGGACTTGCTATTCGCCTTGCACAAAGTCTAGGACTACATCTGGAAAACCCAGGTTCGAAATCGGAAAGCCAGCTTAACCGAGAAATGAGACGGAGGATCTGGCATACCTGTGTTGTTCTGGATAAGTGTGTTTATCTTCCCTTTATAATACCTAAATATGTTCCTTACTAACTATGGAAAGACTGTTAGCTATGACTTTCGGCCGTCCAACGATGGTGAATAGATCTTACGATACTCCAATGCCTTCTTTAATTGATGATGAATATTTGCGCACAGATGGTGATGGCGTCCAACCAAAAGGGGCGAACTCGCGAATGGGCCTGTTTGTGTATTCCTGCAAGCTTTTCGAAATTCTAGACGATATTTTGTCAACGTTCTATTCAGTGGACGCTTCAGCGGACCCTGTCTCTGAATCTCGCTTGCAAGACATGGTATCAGAAGTGCTAAGCTTCAACCGCCGCTTAGACAACTTTATCACTTCATTACCTGACTATCTCAAAACAGCACAAAGTTCCCAGGTGGTTATGGCAGAGAGAAATAGCTGGACAAACCTTCAGCAGCAAGTACTTTATTGTCGGTGAGATTTACATGTCCTGGACCTCTAATTGCATTTAGCGCTAACTTTGTAGATTTCTGTATACTAAATTATTGTCTTTACGTCCCTTACTGCTCTTGGCGACAAAGCGAGGCCCAAAGTATGTCGTAGTGGCATCGACACAGGAGAACTTATCGTTACTCGACGATCATATCATCAGCCGTTATTGCGATCTTTGCATTAACACAGCGCATCGCCTAATTGAGACAATTTTTGAGCATCTAGATACTGCTTACAAAAGTTTTGGTTGGCATTCGGTATATTGTATGGTCAATCTTACTGAAAGTGTCCATACATGGAGAGACTAACATCTCATAGTTACATTTGCCGCTGCCACCATTCTCCTCGCTTCAATAAGACTACCAGAAGTTCGAGTTGGGTTTACAATAACCTTTGATACCTCATGGAATCGCACTTTATCAATATTGAATCACTATAAGGGGAGCATCCATACTGCATCACGTGCGATACAAGTCTTGGAAGCTCTTAGATCTCAGATCAATGGAGCACAGCCCCAAGGTGAGCTAAAATTTGTGTAATTTTCTCGCTTCATTCCCAAAGCTAATAACATGTGAAGAGAATGACGCGCGGATCTCTATCAATGATACGCCAGTCAGCAATGAGCAAATGAAGCCAGAAATGTCATTAGAATTTACCAACCAACTGGACTTCAGTCAGTTCAATCCTTATGGAAGTTATAATCTATATGATGCTTGGTTTGGCCAGCATCTCATCAACATGGATGCCTCAGAGATGGGTTGAGCATGTCTTGGATGTGTCCTAGCGGCTGTGCACACTTTTTTCTAGGCTATTTTCATTTTTAGAGTCTGTTTATACGAGCAGTATTTGGCAGCACAGTCTAATATAAGACTTCGCTCTGCTATGCTTAGTAGTAGGGGCGGTTCGTGAAAGTTGACGATTACAGATGGATAGTTGAGAGAATTGGTATGGGTTTGTGCGAAATATCCCTAATAACTGTCCGCTCTGGTCTGTACGCGCAGCATTCAAGTTAACGCCACCGGGCCTGGTGGTAAATAGAGAAATGCATTGGTGTTTTTGTAGTATGTTTCGTCTCTGCCTGTTCTTCGCTTATCGCAACGAACTCCTATACTTCGAGCCTTGACGCTAGCAACGATAAAGGTCTCTTAATTGCTAGATTGTTGGTGAATAGCTCACCTAACGTTGAGATAGCAAACAAGGAGGAGGCCCTTTAAGCATTTTGTTCCTTATCCCTAGCCTCAGCCTACATAATGCCTTGGGTTCTCCGGATTCCCCGCAGTATTGGAATCCTCGGCTAGTCCTACTAGAGTGAAATCGGAAGCAGGGATCGGGATCGCTAGTGTTAGATGTGGGGTATTCGGATCCAAGGTTCGGCATCGGGATGCTTCCCGAGACCGTTTTGCCAGACTGAAGAGAGGACTTTGGATGTGATTTACATCAATCTTTACCGGTAATATCGGAAATGCAATGTTATTGATTCCGATTTCTGAATCTTCTAGATCATGGCGTACCCCATGATCCAGAAGATCCATACAACATAAATCGCCATGCGGAGATTGCCATTCCCGTGACGTTTTGCCGTGACCCCGCCATGTAAACACACGAAAGGACTGATTGAATTCCAGTTATAACCCGACTGATCTCCAGCAGGCCTCTGGATAAACCATCGACAAGAGTGCGCAAATTCTATATCTTCACGCCTAATCCCACTCATATAACTATCCTCGTTGCTGCCATTAACTTTGCGTACCCATCCGCTTCACGCTCACACTTCCAAATGTCTCCAGTAAAGGATTTTGACATAGCAATTGTTGGTGGTGGAATCGCGGGGTTATCATTGGCAATTGCTCTTAACGCTCGGTCGATTCCCTTCACTATCTATGAGCAGGCGTCCTCATTTGCAGAGATTGGGGCGGGTGTCTCCTTCAGCCCCAATGCTGTCCAGGCTATGAAAGTTTGCCACGAAGGCATTTACGAAGCATTTGAGAAAGTGTGTACCAGAAACTTATCACCCTCCAAACAGAACGTTTGGTTCGACTATGTGGACGCATACAGCGATGTAACATCCAATGGTACCCTTGATACGGCTTTCACAATTTCGAATAGTCTCGGTCAAAATGGCGTACATCGCGCCCAATTTCTGGACGAGGCGGTCAAGCTCATTCCTAAACAACTTGCGAGGTTTGGCAAACGACTTCAAAACATCACTGAAGGTCCTAATGGTAGACTCGTGATGCGATTCTACGATGGAACCGTAGCAGAGGCTGACGCGATCATTGGCTGTGACGGGATCAAATCGCGGGTCCGTCAAGCCGTCGTTGGCGCCGACCATCCATCCGCTAAGCCTGTTTATACACACAAATACGCATATCGTGGACTGATTCCAATGGAGGATGCGTGTGCCGCAGTTGGTGAAGAGCGAGCTCAGAATGCTTGCATGTATGTGAGTACTCTTCTCAATGCCTTGGTCATAGGTCAAGCTAATGCTATTAGATGGGGCATGAAAAACATGTGTTGACCTTCCCTGTGAACCACGGAAAGACCCTGAACTTGGTCGCCTTCAGAACTACCTCGGAGGACTGGCCCGATAGCCAGAGATTAACCAGACCAGGCAAACGGGAGCAGCTTTTACATGATTTTGAGGATTACGGGCCCGCTGCCACTAAATTATTGAAGTTGGTCAACCCGAAACTCGATGTAGTAAGTAACTCGTCTAAAATCCATGTCACATCACTGAACATAGGCAGTGGGCGATATTTGACCTCGGCTACCCCGTTCCAACCTTTTACAAAGGTCGCGTTTGCATTTCAGGCGATGCCGCTCACGCTACTTCTCCACACCATGGTGCTGGGGCTGGATTCTGCATTGAGGACAGCGCGATGTTGGCGGAGCTGTTGGCAGACGACCAAGTCAAGACACAGAATGACCTGGAGGCAGTATTTGCTGCATATGATGCAGAAAGGCGATCAAGAGCACAGTGGCTGGTGGAAAGCAGTCGATGGATTGGAGACTGCTACGAATTGCGCGCCGAAGGGGTCGGAAACGACTTCACTAAGATCCAGGATCAAATTAATGAGAGAAATGGGATCATTACTAATGTCAATATAGAAGAAATGTGTGCGAAGGCCAAGGACGAGCTGCGATGGAGACTCTCTAAGCCATTGGGAGGTGAAAAATTGTAACATATAGCAGTATAATGAGACTCGAGCGATATACAGGGATGTACATAAATGACGGACTATGAGCTAATCATGTTATTCTATCTATTTTACTATTCGTTGAAAGTATTAAGAAAATAAAACCATATTCTAGCTCTCTATAAACACAAATACTGAAGACAACTTACTTTTCACAGTGCTCGCTTATATATACTATACACCCCTACTGTTTTTCACGACTTATTATAACAATCGCGGAACGACGGAATATGTTGTATATAGTCAATTCAACCCATTTGAAGCTTTTACTCAGTTCACTCACCTATTGCTAGTCTACTAAACTAACCTCCGTATTTCAGTGGCGCTCGTCTCTTTATCAGTCGTTTTAGCTGTCAGCCGTTGGTCCAACATACTTGCATACAACTTCATCATTCTCAACAGAGCATTGCGACAAGACAGTACTAGTTCTCGTGTCGAACAGTTCAATCAGTTTTCCACCCTCGGGAGTGATTTTGCCTGTCGATCCCTGCGCCGACGCGTTTCGAATAGTGATGGTGCCATAGTCGGGAGATGCCACGATGCCGGTATCATTGCCTCCAGAATTGTTATAGTCCTCAACAATCCACTCAACACTCTTTTGGCATAGCCGTGCATCTGGTGGCGCGTCGGCGCTGGTAAAAGTGTGCGACACGCTCTGCCCTGTGCTGAGGTTGTCCAGGATAGCGGAGCCATTGGAAGGTCCGTACGCATTGATGGTCATTCTAATATCGTCTCCCTCGCTGACCTCGAAGTTTTTGAACACCGGTGCGGTCAGAGGAACCCATTCGAACCAGCCAAACGCTGTGCCATTGCCAGTGAGTCTGACGCCCGTTTGTAATGGGCCGCCTCCGGGACATTCTGTGGAACCATCGATTCCGACCCAAATAGAAGGCCCAAAGCTTTTGCCACCCTTTGGAACTGTGAATGTGCCTGTCACCGAAGTGAAGCCACTGCCGCTCTGCTTAACACCAGACCATACGCGGTCCAGAGTTTGCGGAGGACTTGCACCGGTCGATCGTTCGGAGAGAGGGGACGCCAGGGCAGCCGTTGCAATGGTAAGGATGGTTGACTTCATGCTGGATTAAAGACCTTGCTGTCGGAAAAGTTTTGACTCCGACAGTTCAGTGGTAAACTCTTGTTGCTGTTGAGAAAGAAGGAATGTGCTTTTTCATCAGATATTCATAGCCCTTCGCTGATACGAGAATATCGGCCGCGTTTATAGCAATTGATTGACTATTGTGGCATTTGTTGGCAGTAAACATGATGAACATGCAGAATTTGCAATTTGCCCCCTATTTTTGACGTTCACGCATAGTGCTAAACCACCAAATCAGTCCCACACATTCCCTTCAGGCGTGATTAGAGAACACGAGGATTCAGAGCATAGCCCTGCTAAATTTGTCTAATTCCTTGAAAGAAACATGGATCGGTGCTAACAGAGCTTATTAAATGGAAGAGATTCTGACTAAGAAAGGAATTAGGGATCAGAGAGCAATGCTCACGTGAAGCGATTTTGTGTAGTGTAAGTAGAACTCTTCCTGAGATCAGCGTCGGCTTTCGGCATTCATACTAATCGGATCGGCAGTCGCAGCAGTAGGCTTGCAAAGAGTAACTAATCAAGTGCCCCCTGTCTCTGTGCATTGATATCAGTAGGGATTTAAACTATGTCACAGTCCCTGTGAAGCAGTCCATAGTCGTTGAAATACAATCTCTTCTGAACGTGCTTCCTTATTTATAGGCACCATAGACCGCTAAAAGAAATAGTTGAAGAAATGAAACAAGAGCGCAAGAATTTAGGATAATGTCGGGAGAATCAGCAAGCCTTCCTTTCTTTTTTTTTTTTTTTTCACACGCTTTCAGTGGTAAGTGGGAGCGCACAGATACATTACTTCAGCTTTTCATCTAACTCTGCTGCAATCTGGATCAATAGTGTAACAAAGTCTGCAGTGAACGGTGTTTCAGCTGGCTCTTACCTAGACTGTGTATAACAATAGCTATTTCAACCCTTAAAAGCAGTATATCACTGTCTATAAGATCTTTTTACAACTTTTATCAACAGCGGAAGTCCAGTCTAATCTACCTAGCTTACAAAAGTCTAAATCCAACCTTTGCTTTGTAAGATCTTTTTAGCACAAATTTCTAAGCTTTCTTCAGGCAAGCCTAGCGTTTTATTCCACTCAGATGCGCGTCCTGAAGAGTAGCCAAAGCCCGTGTCTGAGTAGAGGGATGCTGTGACTGACGCTGGATATCCAAGATTCCAGTTTCCTTCTTCTATATGCTTCTTACCAACGGCAATCAACTCATTAACGCTTCCATCAGTTCTCTTGAACTTTTTGTCTGAAAGTTTCTCAAAGGTGTCAACAATCTGAGCCTGAGAAACAGAAAAAGACTTGACATATATCCGCTTATTTTTTGTCTCCTCAAGGTGCTGAAAGGTTGCGGCGACCGCCAGACCGACTTGATTCATAGTAGTGGCGTCAAAAGGTCTTACGCCTTTGTCGAATAATTGAACTTTCGGGTCGTCAAAGTAGAAACCCATCAGGCCGTGACCATATCCGAAAAGCTTGGAACGCATATCAGATTAAGGTCTACTTACTACTAGATCAGGAAATCATGAAATACTTACATAATCGAAGAACGCTCCAACGCTGATCGCGGTCCAAGAAAGGCCCTGCGACTCTTTTGTTTTCAGGTATTCAACAACCTTTTGCTTCTGGATTGCAAATGGAGCAATGTTCTCAAGATCAGGTAAAGATGCGTCGCCACCATATTCACTTGGTAGAAAGCGCCTAACTTTGGCTTCAACCGCGGCATCGATCATAGCGATTTGATCAGGGACGTTGAATGTTGCGACCGCGGAGACAACGGCATCGATTCCCTGGAAAGCCTTTACAAGAGATAAATGACTGAGATCTGTCCGATGGACAGTGATATTGGACGCATAAGTAGCCTTGGAAGCCTCACGAGCAAGGACTGAAACATTAAAACCTGCATTCTGAAGTTTAGATATGAAAACAGGGCCTATAGTGCCGCCAGCCTGTGCTGTATTAGCAAACAACACAAAATTAGGTAGCGATATTGAACTGCCGTACCCCGACCACAATAACGTTCTGAATTGTGTTTGCCATACTTAGATTTGGCTCTGTAGAGTATGCACTAGGTCTCTTGTAGAAAGGCCAAATTAATTTTTATACAACATCTGAGGTTGTCTTGTAGCTTTATGTTGAGCCATATCCTAACCCTTTTGTATTTATACTTCAGTCCTTCTTGAAACTAGTGTGGAATCTTGAACTTTTAGACTGTGAAGTATTATTAATAGAGATTTGCTGTCGCGGAGTTCAATCTTGATATGGTTTGCCTGAACTAAAGATTTGGAATCTTACTCAATAGTGCATTAATCTATGCAGCAAAATCACATTGTGTGATAAACCCAATATATTGTAAAGTAGCTCTAGGCATATGATTACTATTCACCCGTGGTAACGTAATCTGGATTCCAAGCGTAAGCTCGCAATGTATACTAATCAAGATTAGCTATTATAGAATCTAATCCAAATTGAGGTTTGTCTAATGTGGAACATTGCAAATCTAGTCTCAAAGAGAAGTGATATACTTCTCCTCTTCCAGAAACCTTATCGAACCCAAAGAATTTCTGCCCACGACTTCGTTCTGTTGTTCCATGTTATATCAGAATATACCACTGGCGCGTTGATCTTTAAGTTCAAAGTTGTCGCGTTGCTCCCATAGCGGGGCCGCGATTCTATGCTCAATGGCCTTGTATCTGGCACACTATTCTTTGCAAATCCTGCAATAGCATGCTGGATGATGGAAGCAACAGAGGCATTCACATTCGGCGTCGGGCCGTTATAAAACATATATGGAATGTCGCTTCCATAAATAGCTGGAGGAACAGCGAATTCGTAGGCATAAACTGTGGTACCATGATGGATAGTCTCTTGAAGTAGGGTTTATTATGCGGCAGCACAAAAGAAATCATTCATCATCAATATAGCGCGTTCAACATTGGAAGTATAAGGATAAGAGCCATTATAAACTTGTGGATAAAGCGACTCTACCATGAAAACGAACTTCTCCTTAGGTACAAGAGGGAAAAGTCGTTGGAACTCTTGCAATAAAGATGTATCGTTGCCAATAGTTTGGGGATTCACAAATGAAGCATCTTCGTAGCTCGCATGTGAAGATAACAGTTCTATGCCTCGGGTGAATGATCCTCCAAGCAACAGATGAGTTGGTGAGCCAGGAATCAAATCGCCATCAACCGAAGGATTGAAGGCAAATTGATCATAGGGAGCAGCTCTGATTTGCTTAGAATTGGCAGCAACGATTACGCTTGAAGGTAGTTGTCTGGCTTCTTGTAGCGAAGTGACATTCAAAATTGAGAGAAATTCCTGGAAGTTGCTCTCTTGCTGTAAAGGATCGTTTATTAAGCTCAGCGGTATGGACTGCGTTACGGCTCTTTTGAAAGGCGCGGGCTGGCCTCCCAGCGAGATAAGATGGGACATGATAGAGCCTCCGCCGGCAGATTGTCCCATTATTGTGACATTTTCAGGATCACCACCAAATTTAGCAATATTTTCTTGAGCTCATTGCAGGGCGAGAGGTTGGTCATGCAGTCCAGCATTGGCTGTGCCATTAGCCTGCAGCGAAGGGCCCGCAAGAAAGCCAAATAAACCGAGGCGATAGTCCATGGCGACCCAGATGATTCCATCACTACCATCTTCTTGAGACGCAGAGATAACCTCATTGGGGCTACCCCAGGAGTCTTTGGATCCGCTCACGTATCCACCTTACTAATATCTCATCAGTCTCTATACACATATGAAAGGCCAAGTCTTCATGGTAACTTACATATATCCATACAACCACTGGGGCTTTCCTGCCACTGGATTTCTGTTCAAATACAGCCTTTGGTACTATGACATCTAAAACTAAACAATCTTCTGTAGTCTGTGGATCGGGCGGAGGTTGGGGAGTGTTCTTTAGATTGATCTCAGCTTCGGTTAGGTTGAACGGAAGCTGTCCCGTCGCCCATGCAGTCACAAATTGTGTTGCAATAAGAGTCTAGTCCGGTGAATGCTGTGGGAAAATCTTTCCCACACGGCCATCCTGGACGCCACTTTTGACACCTTTGGGTGGAACAGGAGCCCGGAATCGCAGTGATCCTAATGGAGGTTCAGCGTATGGGATGTTCGTAAAATTAAAGGTTGCAGTTGTTGCCTATACTTTCTTTTAGTCTAAGTGCATCCAAAGATTCAAAGGCCAACTGACATTATATGATATAGCACGATGGACTTCATATCCTAAGCCAACGGTTGGTAGCGTGCGCCCGGTTGTAGCTTGAGCTATACATACCAGCGTAGACAATAGAAGCGCGCCGGTTCGAACCATTGTCATTTACTGCATATGAATTTATGGTTGATTGAAAGTTTTATCAAATGTTTGACAATCAAAATTACAATAGGCCTTATATGTTGAAAATTTCCCCTATACACCACGCAATACACCAGATTTGCAGTTCTTAGATGACAGTATATTACCCCATATAGCAATACATTAACGACCAACCTAGATGCTGGTTATGTTCACAGTCCAGAAAAGGCAATACATAGGGCGGGTTACTGCAGCTGCCCCACGCCTTCAAGCGTTGCTAAGCATTTTATTTCCATGCGTCCGACGGCGCAGGATGAGACGAATTGTATGAGCTAAGGCTTGCAACTTTAACAAGGAGTTAATTTATTAGCGACCCAGGAGATTTGGTTAGCCCTCTGTCACCTTCGTTCTATTTCCAAGATTATTTAATAGCCAAGTCATCCGTAGCCACAGGGAAGTCTCTTGAAATGTCCACTACATAGAGTATGGCCGGTCTTCTGCCCCACAGCCCATTTCAGACCTTGCTCAGCAATCATTCAACATATCTTAAACTCAAATAACGATCAATTTCTTTTTCTATTCAACATTCATTGCTGCGCGAATTAACAAACAACCCATTTCCCTACCCGACATAATCTACAGCGCTATCTAATCAACTGCTTACATACGCACCACGAAAAAACATTGTAGTGCATAGCCTTTGGCAAAAATCCTCTGTTGTATCTTTATTTTTTTTTGTATCATATATTTCATAGGGGAGATGCGATTTCAGAGCGAATATCTTTCCAAGATATAGGCTATCTATAAATTTGATTCGGAAACCCACTTTGGAACATTTTAAATCCAATGGTTAATATATTGATTTGGACAGAAAGCTAAGATTTGGGTATTGTGATAAACGGCAGAGCTGGAAAGCAGATCTATTTTAGTAGTGGTATGTATTGCCACCAGATAGCTGTAATAAGGGCCGGGGTGGGTCAATGCCAGTAGGTTCAAGCCCTGGCGCTAAGAATGAGAACAAAAAGAAGGAAATACCCAGAGAACGCAAGTCAGATATGAATAAAAACTTCGCAATATAATTATTTTCGCATTTGCTGCTGAGCGACTGCGACCCTGTTGGCCTGTCCATTTTTACCTTGGTTATTCTACGCCCCTGATAATAAGTTGTAACTTGTTGGCTACTGTTTGTTTCAACAAATAGGGATATACCGTAAAAGAAACTTCAAATACTTCAGGGGTGTTTGTTAGGTTTTAGTACCTAAAACAAGGGTGCCATGTTCGCTGTGGGCGAAGGATAGCAACTCTAGTCACACTGCTGCCTTTTGCAGCCAGTGACAGTAACAAACATCGTGTTTGTGCCTGGCCGCCACCAAACTATAAGTCAATGGTCGCAAATACTAGTCAATAGCGCCATCTTGGCGTCAACTAGTTTGGTTGGGCTAGCAACTCAGCTCAGCCTCATTTCCGCTGGGTACCACATCTCCCGAGTCACCTGAATTGTC
The DNA here is from genome assembly GCA_026401215.1 of Trichoderma erinaceum. Taxonomy (NCBI): domain Eukaryota; kingdom Fungi; phylum Ascomycota; class Sordariomycetes; order Hypocreales; family Hypocreaceae; genus Trichoderma; species Trichoderma erinaceum. Next base: position 124,716 of record JALIRY010000071.1, read on the forward strand.
TCCCTCTACACGGCCCGTTGATACTTTTCTAGTACTATACCTATACAGGGTCTTCTTCATAGGCACTAAAGCATTGGTTCACCTTAAAGGCGAAGAACTCTTCTCAATTTAATTAAACAATTCTCCAAAGCGCCTTGGGTATCATTTACAGCAGCTGCCATCTAATCGAAGCTGTGCTCATCGGCATGCCCCTGACGCGCTCCAGACAACACGAATTTTGGCTTTGGAAAACATAGAAGACAGCAAAATAACAGGAAAAAACAGGAAATCAAAATAAAAGTTATCCGCGCATAACTCTTACTGCTGTATTCTGCGCTGATCATGACAGTCATCACTCGTCCTACGACCTCACAGTCCAAGCCTAGAAGAGAGATACTAGTGACCGGTGGCGCAGGCTTCATTGGGTCAAATCTGGTCGAAGCTCTCTTAGCAAAAGGCTGCTGGAAGGTTCTTGTTGTGGACAACTTTGATGACTTTTACTCACCCGAGATTAAACGCGCAAACATTGCCGCACATCTTCACAATCCCAACTTCAGATTGTACGAAATTGATATACGAGAACCCATTTCTCTACGCGAAATCTTTGCCGACAACAACATCTCTGTCATTGTGCACCTCGCTTCGCGGGCTGGCGTACGGCCGTCTCTTCAGCACCCAGCTTCATATATCGACACTAATGTCACTGGTACTTTGAATTTGCTTGACTGTGCCAGAGATTTCGGCGTACGAAATTTTCTATTTGGATCATCATCAAGCGTATATGGACTCAACTCAAAAGTTCCCTTTTCCGAGGAACAGAAGACGTGTCAGCCAATTTCGCCGTATGCAGCATCTAAAGCAGCCGCCGAATTGCTTTGTCACACTTATTCCCATCTTTATGGGATTCGTTGTGTTTGTCTAAGATTCTTCACTGTCTACGGCCCTCGCCAGCGCCCTGACCTTGCTATCTACAAATTTGCAAAGCTCATTTATGACGGCAAGGCAATTCCTGTTTTTGGAGACGGGACCACTCGTCGAGACTATACTTATGTAGACGACATCATCCAGGGTATTTGCGCTGCCGTCGACTATAACGGTTCTCAGTTCGAGGTATTCAACCTTGGAGAATCGCAGACAATTGAGCTGCGTGAATTAATTGGACTGATTGAGAGGAGCCTGGAGAGAACCGCAATTCTGGACAGGCGTGAGGCACAACCAGGTGATATGTCAATCACGTTTGCAGACATCTCCAAGGCCAACAGGCTACTAGGATACAAGCCCAAGACGAAAATTCACAATGGCATTCCAAAGTTTGTTCAATGGTTTTTGTTGCAATATCATGGTACGGTGTAAAGAGTTGCCAAGTTTGCTGAGTTTCGCAACATGCTCCTTTATTAATTATACAAAGACGGTGACTCTAGATGAGAGAAACCAAATGGCTAGATAATAGACACGCGCTGCGTTTCATTCATATAGATATATACATCAAATTTGAGTCAACAGCATTGAAAAAATGAGTGGGACAAGTGCAACCACTCAGCTAAACGGCCCTCCTGCATCGCGAAACACTTCATCCCACCAGTGGTCGCCCGGTAGACGAAGTGAATCATCCAAATACTGACAAACGTCTTGGAACCCAACCTTTTTTAAGGGAGCCTGAGCCGAATCGCCCATTAGTCGTGGCCTTCTATCTAACTTCTCCGCCGTGGTGGCCCAGTATTTGACGCCACCGTCCTCAGCTTCTATCGTCGCCAATGGCTCTTCAGGTATCCTAGGTGCTAGGTGAATGGCTAGCAGTCTTCGCAAGTGCTGATGGAACCAAGGCTTGTCCCACCAAGAGATTCGTCTCTCTTTGAATCCGTTGTGATGGACTATAGCAGGAACAGATTCGGTAAAAAAATCGGCATACAACTCCATCTCTCCCCAATCTGGTGATTCAATAACGCCGGCGAGCGGATTTCTTGCCGATTTGATATCCTCTGGAACACCATGGAGTCGCACAGGAGATATGCCCAGTGCTTCGGAGTGTGCATCAATGACAGACTGATTGTTTAGTAAAACAAAGGCTCCATCAAACAGCCCGTTGTCAGTATCTGTCCAAAAGGTCTGGATGGAGAGCTCTTGATTATAGTCGAGCCCAAAGTGATATTCAAAGTCCCGATCCATTAGAAATTTTGCATCATTGTCTTGGATGACTTCTTTGCTTGATCGCCGCCACTGTCGCCAGACCTCTTGCTCACCCAGCACTTCTCCAGGAATGCCTTGTTCGCTGAACAAGTGGATACCTTGATTAAGGCCTGCTTCCATCTTTTCTGCGGCACGACGAAACAATCGCCTCATGTCACCTGCTGGGCCAATGTAAACACCTCCATTAATATATTTTGGTCGATGGTCCCGGTGCTTGTTTGCATCCTTTTCCGTGTCTGGACCGTACAGGTCTGCTCTCAAAGGGCTATCAGGCAATCTCTCGCAGTGCATGTTGGAGCCCGAGTTTGGTTGTGGATGGCAGTTTTTTCCAGACGCTGCGATGATGGTCTGACGCATGGGAGGAGGCTCATCTTTGTCCCATTGTTGTTGTAGTCTGAGGTTGGCTCTGTTGTTTATCTCATGGTATCTTTGCAGGAGAATGTCCGCAGGCAGTTGGAACCAGACGTCGTAGGCATCAACCATAAGCACAAGGTCGTCTTCCCCTAGCTTCTCATCCGGGTGAGCTTCCGGATGCATTGCCGCATCGAGATATTTCACAAATCCTGGAATTTTAGGGAGGTTTTGGCCGCCCTCCCACTTTGTTATCTCATGATAGTCTACTCCCCAGTTGATGATTATCGGACTTGGATAGCCAAGAGCGAGCGCCGTAACAATTGTCTTGCAAAGATCCGGACTTGGCGACGTAGCAGGTATTACCAAAACGAAGCGGCGGTCTTTTTGCTGCTTTTGTGGCGCATCCAGTTTAGGGTTATGGCTGTCAATAGGGTCTATAGGCCTTGTTGGCTCAGGTGCAGGAGTCGGCTCGGCAATTTCTGCAACAATAGACTCTGGTGTAAGAGTTGGCTTGAGAGCTTCTGTTACAACATCAAGACGCGCAGTACTTGGCTCAGTAGTGCTCTCGGGAAGAGGAGCCGAAGTCTGGCTGCTGGCGTGTTCGATTTGAACGGTTTGATTGCTCGGACGTTGCTCAGTCTCAAGAGTCTGATTGCGTGAATGCTGCTCTATCTCCAATGTCCGGTTGCCTTTTAGAGGCTCGAGGGACTGAGCGCCAATGTGCGCTTTTGGGTACAACATGATAATGATGAGCGATAGACTCAACACGATGAATATCATGGAGGCTCTAGACATCTTGCGAAAGCCCAAGGCAACTGAAGATTTGAGCATCCGAAAATCCAAATCATAATTCCTTCTCACCCACTGGTCCATTATGCCCGACATGGCACGGTTTAGAGTCATTACTCTTGCTTACATTCTCCCGGCTTGAAAAGAAAAAAAAAAGATCAAGTGCAATATTTCCAATAGCGCCTATGAGATAGGGGTCTAGTCTCGGGCCTGGTCGCTAAATGTGCTACCCACTTTAATATTGGCCTCAATGAAGCTGAGTCGATTACCGGCGCTATCGTTTTTTACGCTACAGTAATTGGCAGCAGCCTACTCCGTACACAGCCTCTGCAATAAAATTTGCCACTCCATTTCCGTGTGAAATTAAATGTTCATACATCCATTACTCCTAACTCTAATACAGCATTTCTTGGGGGGGGCGGGTGGAAAGTCCTTCCTTCCTGTTGGAAATATGGGTTATTTTTGACCTGTTTCTGATCTGCATTGTCTTACTTCCTCCCTCAGGGGGGTGTGAGGTACAAAGGCGCATTTCCTTCCCTTGGGCTAATATTGCTGTGACTAGAAGGCATATGCCATATTCCTTCTGCCGTTGGAGAATGTGCAGTAATGCCCAACGCAGCGTTCTCCACACCATAATCAAAAACTTGAAAGTCAATAGGCAATATATTTTATCATGCTGCAAATAAAAAAATCTCTCTTTTGTCCCTAGTCGCTTTGATCAGTTATAGAAAGAAGGATTCTGCTAAGTCGAGTTCGATGCTTACAGTAACCAAACAATCGGTTACTAAGGCAACAAGTGGATGATTCCAGATTTATTGTAATGGAACCGCTCGATGTATATACGAATAGCTTGTGTTTCAATCTCAGCTCGCTTTCTTATCCACCATAATGCTTTCCCAGCTTCCCGATACCATAGCGCAAGGAGTAGCAGACCCACGGGGTCTTTGTCTTCCAGCAATCTTCTGAAGCGCGGCTGGGACTGACTTATGAAGGATATCATATAAATTCCCGGAAAACCACCGCCTGAAAGCAAGGCGAGCAAATGAGCTGCAACATAATATGGGTTGTTATCTCTGTTGCTTGTCTCGGTAAGATTGCACGCCTTTATCAAAGAAGATGGAATTCCATCTATACCCGTTTCAGGTATTGGAAATTCCATATCGGCGTACTCAGATGCCATGGCTCGAAACAGCCCGTTCGTGCGCAGAGGGTTGGTCAAGGTCCATATGATGTGCTTACCGACGGTCAGACGCATCCACTCAAGATCGGAAGCATGCATGGGTCGAAGAGGCCAAGCATCTTCTGGACTCGTCTCCTCAAACGATACGATGGCCATGATGCCGAGCAGTGCTGATGTGGCCCAGATAGCGTCTTGGTCCGGCGCTGTGATCAGCTGTGACAGCTTTCGTTTGAAGAGGCAAATGCATTGTTGAGTATGATGTATCTCTGTCTGTGTTCGACATCCGCGTGCGGCGTTATGTTGCGTCCGCCTGAAAGCTGTGGCAACTGCAAGCATGGCGTGCATCAAGTACGGGTGCTGTGCTGTAAGAAGGGGGACCGACAAGTCGCATTGGGCTAGCGACATACCTCGAAAGCAAGGGATGGAATCTCATCCTTCCATATCTTTGTCATATTGGTACTGAACGGTCGAGTAATGCACGAGCGGAATTGCTCTAGCTTCATCAAGCAGTCCGAATCCAACCTGAAGCTGTAAGATGCATCTGAGCAAATGACGGGCAGCGATGACAGCAGAGAGAGAACTCCCGCCGACCCGTGATGACTGGCAATCCCGTCTGCTAAGAGTTGCAGGTCTGGAATTCCGATATCGAAATTACACAGTATGTTGTATTCTGTGCATTTATCGCATCGCGGCTTGGTCTCGTCACACTGAACTCATGAGTTTAATAATATGCCGAAAGATGTTGCGTCACTCGCCTTGATTTTTCGGAGCTTGCAATTTCGGCACCCGAAGCGCGATTTCCTACGTGTCGTTTGAGCTGGAGTATCCATCTTCTGAAGCAGACGGACGCGTTGTTCAGGTAACTTCCTCTGATATTGCATCCTTGACCTATGGTGATGTTTCTTATAAAAGGTATCAGCACAGACAACCGGGACTTTGGCGCTTCAGGCTAGTGGGGAATTAGTATTCCACGCTATTCCGTTTGTCGCATTGCGAGCGCTTTCATTGGCGAGGTTTGGGTCAGCGGGCCGCACTTCGTCACGTCAACCTTGAGCCATCAGCAGCAGATACCCAGGATTGTTGTTTTCTTGAGGAGACAAGACTGTTTGGACATTAGAAATCAATGATCAATTACAATAGCTAAATGAGACCAAGCCATGAATATAAATAATGTGGAAGCCGCTGCAAGAAAGTCCTCACAACGAGATAGTTTCAATTAGCGACGATAACAGCACATTCCAACTAGAGAAAGGAGAAATTCGTTTCTAGCATTTCTGCAGCCGCCATGCACGTCTTCGTTACAGGTGCATCTGGCTTGATAGGCGGAGCCGTTATACAAGAGCTTATCAGATCCGGGCATTCCGTCTTGGGACTCGCCCGCTCCGACAAATCTGCCGAGAAAGTGAGAGCCCTCGGAGCCGAGGTTTTGAAAGGGGATCTCTCAGATTTGAGTGTTTTAAAGTATGGCGCCGCCAATTCTGACGGTGTGATTCACTTGGCCTTTGTCCACGACTTTGATAATTTTGGCCAAAGCTGCCAAACGGACCGAGAGGCTATCAAGGCCATGGGCGCTGCTCTTGCCTCGTCAGACCGCCCTCTTCTCGTTACCAGCGGGACTTTGTTGCTTCGCCAGGGCCAGGTTGGAACTGAAGATGATTCCTTCGACCCGAAATCTCCTCATTTCGCTCTTCGCGGAGAGTCAGAGGAACTGGCCAAACAGCTTGCTTCCGAGGGCGTACGCACAGCGATCATGCGCCTCGCACCAGTTAACCATGGCGATAGTGACGACCACATGTTCATCTCCAACTTGATCGCCGTTGCACGTCAGACAAGAGTGGCCGCATACATTGGCGAGGGTCTCAATCACTGGCCAGCTGTTCACTATCGTGACACCGCCGTCGCGTACCGCCTCGCACTTGAAAAAGCAACTACGGGGACCACGTACCATGTCGTCGCCGAGAGAGGGGTCGCTTTGAGAGATATAGCAGAAGTCATTGGAAAGAAACTAGACATTCCGGTAGAATCAAAATCTTTCGAAGATTGTGAGAAGTCTTTTGGCTATTTTGCGTCAATCATAATGTCCGACAATGTCGTGTCCAGCGCCAAGACTCAGGCAGCGCTCGGATGGACTCCAACACAGTGCACACTGCTCGCTGACCTGGAGCATGGCAAGTACTTTTAGATCTGAAAACTGTCAATAGTTGATGAATGATCAAACTTTCGCCAAGTCCAAGCTTGTTATGGTGCTCTTATATGCCTGTTACAGTGCACCCAAATTGTGTGACGCTATTATATATAGTTCGAAATAGAATTGTAGTTTAGCAACTGTGACTGTTCTTCCATGACGATAAATATGAATAACATCTACACATACTTCCACATCTACATTATTTCCACCAGCGATTAGCCGAGACTTTCTTAGCTACAGTTACTACAAATCACAATCTCGCTCTATGTCCAGATGCTACAATGAACATGGTGATCCCAAAAGCCCTATCATGTATTGTTTCCTCAATGTAAATAAGGGATGTGGAATGTCTTATAAACTCTTATGGACTAAGAAGTAAGAACGTGTTCTTGCTATTGTCTTAGACTTGAGTAAACGTATACAATCGAAGAGCTATCAGAAGTAGATGTCTTGTGTATCAGCTAGATTTTAAACCAGAGCGAACTTGCCACAGCGCTGTACGTATATACTCTACTTATTACTATACTTGGAATTACAGTCAGCGGCAGATATAATAGCACTCACCAAAGTCATCAGCTTTCATTCACTTAGGGACTTAGGCAAGCTGCATCTAGGGTAGAACTGCTTGGCGTGTTTACTAAGCTAGTAAGTGTTGCAATTAAGTCAAAACATAGACTACCTAAATAAAGTTCATATCCTCTTAATGTTCTTGTAAGCTTACATAAGGTTATCTAAAAGTTTAGGGTTTTAACAATAACTGGAATATCTTGCAGTAGACCTGGATTTGTCGGATTCCATCCCAATTGCTCCTTTGTCTTGGCGCTCGAAGCTATGTTATCGGCCGTGGCAAAGTCCTTGAATCCACCGAAATAGTCCTCTGCCGTCTCTAGTGGAATACTGACAACGGGAATATTCAGGATTTTGCCAAGCTGAGTCGCGATATCCTTTAGTGGCACGCCTTCTTCGGCCACTGCATGAAACACAGATCCTGCTTTGCCCTTCTCTACGGCAAGCCGGTACAACTTGGCTGCGTCGTCGCGGTGGCCGGCGCACCAGCGATTCTGGCCATCGCCAGCGTACGCAGAGACGCCCTTCTGTATCGCAACGGGGATAAGCAGCGACATGAACCCCGAAGATCCAGGACCATGCGTTGTTGGCGGTAGGCGCACAACGCTGGCGCGCACGCCCTGCTTGACGAAGTCGAGACACAATGTCTCTGAAGGACCACGGGCCGAGGCTCCGGGAGTACTCATGTCAGGTGCATCAGCCTCGTTACCAAGCTTGCCGCGCGGTAGCAGCATGGTGCCTGAAGTGATTACTAGAGCGCGGTTGCCACCGGCAGCAGCCAGGGCAGAGCCCATGGCGGTGATGGCAGCCCGGTCAGTGGCGCAAGACCCAGCAAAGTCGGCCATATTGTGGACGAATGCCAGGTGAATGACTGCGTCGCATTCAGAGGCGCCTTTCTTGAGGAGCTCCAAGTCCTCGATAGTTCCACGTAGAACTTCGACACCTTGGGCTTTTAGCTGCTCAACCCCTTTGTCACTGCGAGTCAAGCCAAGCACTTTGTGTCCTGCTGAGAGAAGTTCTTTCACAACTGCAGAGCCGACGAAGCCGGTGGAACCGGTGACAAAGATGCGCATGTTGAAAGTTGCGAGTAGTAAGGTAATAAATGAAAGGAACGAGTTGCTGTTTGGAGTCGAAGATTTGAAAAATAGAGAAACCAGACTGCGAAGGTTGAGCTCTATATATACTGCTTGCACACCGTTGGTAGTAGTCACGGATGTGACTGCAATGTTGACGCGTAGCTACCTCATGGATATGCGCCATTTGAACGTAACCCACCTCAATAGATGAATTGAGTTGAAGTACAATCTCGATATGTGAACTTGTAGGACATTTTCGTAAAGAGAAATCCTAACCAATCAGAGACCTAGAACCCCGAGTAAAGGTAAAGCGTGGGTCAGTTGCAAATGAGTCGCGGTTTAGCGTCGCGGCACTCCAGAAATGCCGATCACGCTAAGGCAGATTAAGACGAAAAAGGTTGAAATGCCCAAACCTCCCAAACTTGCTGGAGCATGATCTTTTGCATCGTTGTTCAATTTGACTAGACCTCCTACATTTACTACACTAGCTTGACCTTCATTGTCATTTGCGATCAATTCATGGACTCCCGAGTCTCGCCAGTAGGTCAAAAGTGTAGGCCAAAGCGCAGGTCGTCGCGATACGGCTGTCGGAATTGCAAACTAAGAAAATTGAAGGTAAGATGACCCATGCTCATCTCTCATGCTTTGTTACTGGGAAGACATTGGTAATAACTACTGACTTCACAGTGTGATGAGACGAGGCCATACTGCTCGAAATGTCGGACATACGGGGTTTACTGCAACTTCGGCTTCAATGTTCCCGATCTTCAACCCATCCACCAGAAACAAACAAAGGAAGAAATAGCTGGCTTATTTAGTGTGAAGCGGCCGCGATCCACTGTCAGTAACGCTACATGGGTCGATGATGGATCGATTTATTTTACACTGGATCTAAAGGATCAAACGCTTTTCAACCGGTTTCGATATCAAGTCATTCACTCCCTCGGAGGTTCTGAAGTGGTACACATATGGGAGAGTCACATGCTTCAATTCTGTTTTACTGTGAGTGCAATCGAGAAGAAAGTCCATTTGCTCTTGAGATGCACCTTGCGAGAGTCTTGCCTTACTCATACGTGCTCTTCAGTGTCCGTTCCTGATGCATGGAACATTGGCAGTGGCAGCTGTTCATGAGCGCTATTTTGAGATGACGCCAACACATCGTCGCTCATTACGAGAATCTTATCACACATCTCAATTCACAACTCTATTCAACAAACAACTAAGCCAACCCATCAGAGAAGAACACAAGGACCCCCTCTGGGCCGCTGCTGGCGCTGTAGCTATTCTGACGTTTTCTGCCCTTACTGCGTCTTCTCCCGATAAGGCATGGCCTCTTGGGGCACCCGACTCTTCCGACCTTGGCTGGCTCCGTCTGGGTGTTGGTAAGATGAAACTGTGGCATCTAGTAAACCCACTGCGGCCAGAAAGTGTGTACCGCGTCATTTCTGAATCATTTGCAAAACTACATCAATCAGTGCCAACACAAGGCACCAATGGTGTGTCAATCGAATTGGTGAAACTGTGCGGGCTTGACGAGTCGTCAACGCGAGAGAACAACCCTTTCTTCACAGCTGCGCATGGTCTCTCACAGCTATTAGAGGTACCAAAGGGCAGAGTCTCGCTAGACAGTGCCATGAAGGTATGGAGCCATATGGATAATAGGTTTGTAGTCCTATTGGAAATGAAGGACCCGGTGGCGCTTTTGTTGCTTTGCCTATGGTATTCTAGAGCTAGTGAAAGTAGATGGTGGATTAGCATTCGAGCCAAACATGAGCTTCCGGCTATTTGCGCTTACTTGGAGAGATACCATGGGAACAACAGTGTTATCCAAGCCCTTATTTCACATTACAAAGAGGCAGGAACTTTTCTTTTATAGGTAATTTGTTAATTAGTAAGAGTAACAAATAAGAGCTGAAAATTACTAAAAAGCTACTACTAGATACTTAATTAATGATTATAATTTCTCATAATAACACAGAAAAGTAGCTAAAGTAGGGATTTTCGTTATTAGAAGTACAATTGCACAATAGTTATGGAGGCAACAACTATAGCCAAAAGAAACCGTAAATGCAAACTTTGATGAAACTTTTAATCTAGCTATTCAGTGTAGTGCTCGGGCATTGAGGGATGTACGCGATAAAAAATTCTCTGGTAGCACATCTATTAACCGCCATAAATAAGGGCCTTGTTAAGATAATCACCAATAGTATCTATTTCTACCATACACTCTATTAGTGAAGATAAAAATCGGGCTCTATCTTTTAGCTCCTATAGAATACTTACCACCAGACTGTTTATAGTTGCCCGGCGCCTGAACATTAGCCTCATATTCGACACCCTTATATACTAGTATCCTAAGCATTCTTATATGCGTAGACACAACTACATATTTCTTGCCAAGATTTCGCTCATACCGATTCCATGGATTGGTTTTTCTTCTTTTTCCACTGCTCATAATCTGGTGCTATGAATATTTTACCCTCTATGATCTTGCTTATCGTGAGAATAGCAACCATGACCCACAGCAGCGTTACTATAACCGCAAAAATCTGTAATTCATACGTATTAACATCTTACTATTATGCTTGGTAGGAAATATCGTAATAACTGGTATAAACTAGGGGAGTTAAGAAAAAAGTTACAACTTACAGTTCCCACAACATTGAAGAATTTAGACGGTAATTCTTGGCCAATTGCTATTGTTGCACCAGCCCAGACACCAAGAGGAAATGTGAATCCCCACCAGCCAATGTTGAACGTAAATTTGCGACGACTCAGGCTGGCTAAAGCGAAGAAAATCCACGCCAGACCATTTGCCCACATAATGAAGCCAAGTATCCAACCTGTAACATATAAAATCTCTCCAGAATTGGCTCCCATTTTCCCGAGGACGCCGGTTTTGGGGAAAACTTCAGCTGCTACTTTGCCGAGCTGCATAATCGCATATCCGCCTTGGCCAAGGGGCGCAACTGGCAAAAACATGGATATTATAGCTTCGGGAGGTGGTAAGCTGTGCATTGACAAACGTTGATAAAAAATAACTAAGCAGCTTAGAGAGAGCGGCATGGCGGTTCCCCAGAGAAAGTATGAAGTCATAAGAGTCCAAAGAGCATGTTGCTTGCTCTCTAGGACTTCAGCCAGAACTCCCCCGATAGCGGACGCGACGATTGCAGAAGCTATGGGGAGAAGCCAGGTTGCAGAAAGAGTTTCTAATTTCACATCGTGAACGTGCATTCTGGAAATTATTCTTAGTCTTATGAACTGAAGCAACAAGCCGTTGGCCCTCACTTACATGATAAATGGTATCCAGTAGCAGATTATAATCGAAATCGCAGCGTCAATCCACCAAAGTGTCCATGCCTAGAGCAAACAAAGTAAGCTTGTTTTCATGTCTCGCCAAGTCTCGTTTCAGTTTACCAAGGTAACTGCCCAGCTGCCCCACGCGGGTACACAGACCAAAATAACCATCTCAACAATTGTAGCGAGACCAATCGGAAATGCTCCCAATAAAAGGGGCACGCCAGGATGTTTTATCATGGTCATAAATAGACCTGGATTAATGAGGTACCGAAGTGCAGATATGAAAGTGAAAAGAATGAAAAGAAAGAGGTTTAGGCAAAAAAGGATGACCGAGATCCAATACAACCAAGCTCCATTGAAAGGAAGGTTGTGAAGGAGGATAGAAACAATGCCAGTGCCCATGTTGACGGTGAACCATCTGGAAAAACAATGTTTAGAAATTTCTTACAGTATATATGTCATTAGAGGCGTGATTGAAGGTACTCTAACCAACAAGCAGCATGAAACGAAGAATCTGCGACATCCACTTACGCTGGAACGAAAGTATGGACAACGGTCCAAATATTCTTCTTGCTCTTTCGAGGAGGGACAGGGTCGTCATCTGGCTTCTCCATATCGGCTTGCTGAACAGTGGCCGCGGAATGCATTGTAAGGTTGCCGTTCGAAGATGGTGAAGACGTAGTCACGGCTCTAGTTTCAAGTCTTGAGCCAGCTAGGGCAGTACTTTTATGAATAGAAGATGGTTGTGCCAGAGAGCCGTCCATCGCGCAATCTCTTCCAACAAAAGATAGACGTTCGCTCGTAAGGTGGTGTCAGGTTCGAAATGAACGAGAAAAGATTATAGATGGTGGATGATGAATTTAATTAATCTAGGTGTCAATGTCCATCTATATAGCATCCAATGTCGCTTGAAAGCCGCAGAATGTTCCTAATTAAGTGGGACATCGGCCCGGACCAGACTCCTGATATACGCAAGATAAACAGAGAACCCGCCCTATCAACAATCTACTCACGCGCCACTGTAGACTGAAGAATTCATATTATCGTATAGGAATTCCCCAGCGTCCATGTCCAAGAGCCAATGAGGAGCGCGTTTGGATCGCCAGAGCAAACGCCGATTCAGCTCAGTCCCCGGCCCGCATCGACTAAGTCCCATGTAGAAATAAGCTCCGCAAGTAGGATCTCCGGCGTAAGGCGCTTCCGACATAGACATAGTGGGTTATTACCTTCGTATTCCCGCAAGCTTTCTACGACAGCATCATTTTGCCACCATTATTAGTCAGTCGGTCTCAGCCAAAAGTCAGATCCCGCGGCGTTTGTATGTCGGACAAGAGCGAACACCATGGATATATTCCAGCCGCTTTTTTCACCTGGTTGTGTCCACTAGATAAATACATTTCCGATTGGCGCGCGTTTACAATCGTGAAAGAGAATAGTACTTCACAATCTCTTCATTAATTAACCCAATCACCACACACCATGTCTCAGAGAAAAATTACAGGAAGAAAGTTTCCGATGCCGCCGGCAAAGGTCGCATGTTTGCATTGGTACATATCTTTTCTTCTTCCCCTTGATATCTACTTCTAATAGAATATAGCCGGTCAGCGAGAACGCGCTGCGACGGCGAACATCCATGCTATGGCGTAAGTAACAGGAAGAGGAGCATGACCATTGGCATTGATTAGAATCTGATTGTCCTATTGCAGTGCAAGATAAGAGACCGGGTTTGCTCCTACATTCCCAGCAAAAGGGGCGGTTCACGAAGGAAGCGCGTTCAGAAAGAACACGTAGCCGAAGATGATGCATCAAGGTCACCTCCAACTCAACGTCCGTTTTATCTGCCAGATGAGTGTTACAGAAAGGATTGCTGATTCATCTCAGAAGTTCTCACTCTTGAGAGTATTGAACACCTTACCATTCCAGGAGCCGGCTTAAAGCGACCAGAAACAGTTCAACAAAAGGAACAGTCACATAAGAAAGACGAACCCCTTTCAATAGCCAATCTAGCTGGCGATCATGGAGCTAGAGTATACGAAAGGGAACAAGGGATGTAAGTGTGTCTGTTATCATATTTAAAACTTTGCTGTCTCTCTTGAACCAGGCTAATGTCTAGGAAAAGACTAAATGCGTATTACATCTTTATTCATCCTTATTTCCCTTTACTCCCTCCGCCGAAACGTCGCTTAACACCCGATTGCCCTACTCTTTGCCCGCTGGCGGAAACAAAGAAAGCTCTTCCGAATTTATCAGAATCACCTCTTAGTCTCGCCCTTTCTGCCATACTTGCTCTTATTCCCTTACCACAAGAAGCGCACTGTGCCTCGGCGGCATGTGTTTCTTTTCGAAAATCTCTAGCCCAAAGATTTGCGCAAGCGGCACTGCAGCGCGTTGACGCTGATTCGGAATTCCTTGATTTCATTTCAGATATTCATGTGGACTCAGCAGCCGTCGCTGGGAAATTCTCAATATCTCGAGACCCTCTTCATCCACAAGCACCAGTAGAGCTGGAAAGTATCTTAGCACTACTTCTCTTGAGCAACTATGAGCACACTGAACGAGCCAATTTGCTGAAAATGACAGCCCGAGCAAGTCAAGCTTTGATAATAGCAAAGAACATGTCTCTCCATCGAATAGGACCCGAAAACGACTCTTTTTCTGAAGCAAAGAGAAGGGCTTGGTGGATGACCTACTTCTGCGCGCATCTGTGTTCCATGGTTCGACAAAGCGTGAGTCAATGCACACAACGTCAGCCTTATAGGTGTAGGCACACGCTAATATACCTTTGTTCCCATTAGGCATGTTTAAATATCGATGACGACAGCCAATTTACAACACCCTATCCACGATTAGAATGCGATCCCGAAGTTAGTTGTTACTCAGTGTATTAGTGTATATATTAGGCTCTGACACCTCCAGGCATGGTTAATCTTCCTTGATGCTCTGAGAATCGGAGTAGCAAGTGTCAAGTTCACGTCCAACTATAACGAACAATTAAATTCACACGCGGACATGTCCACTATCAATGAAGAGATGAAATTACTCGACAGATGGGTCCTACAAGTCTCTAATCGTGCAGAGAGCTATGTACCCGTCTCAGGCTCCGTGGAGCTTCATCCTGCATACGAGATTGCTACTGCGCAAGTAATGCGACGACTTTCACGAATTAGATTATCGAGGTATTGTATAGCTCCAATCCCATGTTATAGCAGTTTTTAAATTAACTTCTTCTCGCATACGACAGCACGAGAATTCGCCTTCATCGATTTCAAGCCTTTTCGGATACCCCCCTCTTTAGCGCGAATCACTGTGATCTCAAAACAACAAATAGCTTCAATACCTCCGCCAATATCTCGAATAGGACGAATATTACTCCATACAACATAATCCAATCGCCTGCTTTTACTTATGACCAATCGACCGATATTTGCGTGTCATCCGCGCTGACAATCGCAAGACAGTTACAAAGGCTACCCTTCCCTAGCACATCCACCGGGATAACTAGTCCTCGGGCAATGCCTACATGCACATGTTGTGCTATGCAAGCTAGTTACGTCTTACTTATGCAATTTTATAAACTTCAAGCCGCCCATGCTCAGCCGATACTATTGGGAGACCTGTCCCAAGATACAGAGCGCACTGTTGACGAACTTCGGCACGGTTTAGAAGATATTATCTCATCAATGAACAATTTTGCAACTGCATTTGAAGCGATTGCGGGAATGCGAGGTTAGTTAAATTTACCACAGGCCTTCCACAGATATAATATTAGATTTTGCATTTTATTACTAACAATGCTGCTGTACTATTTAGACGAAATCGAGATTGCCTTTCGTATTGCTTTTCCATATGTCTCAGCTATTTCAGGGTAATATAAGATAATTTTGATAGCTCTTTTGACTTAGAATCGTAAAAGATATTTGAAAGGAATCAATAGTAACATATGTAATATCTGTGTAATAAATCACTACTACGTAATTAGTATAAGATATAATACTAAGTGATAAGCCTAGTATTAAATTCTAAGTTTATATTCGTAAATATGATAAACTATATATGGTATTTTGTTACGACCCGATCCTTATGGTCGCAACAACGGGCCTACAGGGTAGGACGAACCGGATTAACTATGGACCGGCAAACCAATCAAGGAAGGCTCGACCTGCTCGACCAGCGAGCCGAAAGAGCCATAGCTCGACAAGCTCGTCCAACGAGCTGAACGAGCTCACAACTCGACAGACTCGACCAACGAGCCATACGAGCCACCACATTCCAGATACACCAACTGAATATATAAGTTCACTTCTCTACGCTTATTTAGATAACTTAGATAGCCAGTTGTTAACACAGAATTAAGATTGCAATAAACTGCACTGCTTACACTCTGGTGACATTCGTTTGTTATTTACACATTGCCCGAAGATCTCCTGATCGCTCCGCTAACATAAACCATAAGACCAGGTTTGTCCCTTGGGAATCCCACGAGCCACTAACTATCTAGGATATAGGTGACTCAGATCGTCACATATTTAGTATACCGTGGATTACTAAGATCAATACTCCGATGAAAAGCAACAATAGCCAGATCTATTTAAATTGCGAACAGTATACCTGCCAGTAGCCAATTAGCTCTCAATATCTACAGTCTCCCGGCCGATACGTTGACATCCTCTTTCGTGTGGGCGTACAATATCAGATACTTATTGACAGGACTAAAGCGTTGTTCCTTCGACGTGTTCATCCCTTCCGTGGACCTCCCAAGTCTCTATGGTAAGGCGAGGATTCATCACCTTGTATGCTTAGCCTGTGTGCATGCAGTCCAGACTTTGCGAATAGATTGGCGAAATGAGTCTCGCGGAATGTAGAAGCCACCAGGACATTGTCCAATTGCCCTAAAGTCTGTGACCCCAAGGCATCACTGAGCTCCGAAATACAAGAGACAGCCCAATACCACCCCTCTTGGTCTGATGATGACTGGGAAAAGATGAGGTAGAGCCACAGAAGCAATTCATTCTCTGTTGCGTTTTGACTCAGGAAAATTGATATCACGCAGTCCTTCCCATAAATGCAATCGCATCGAACGCTGAAAGGCCCAGCGAGGTCTTGATTTATCCAGAATTGGTTGAAAGGCAGCGTATAGTGTAAGGCGCACAGGTTCTTGGGTAGGCGTAAGGGGCTTACCGGAATGATGAAATGGCAGCGATAAGAGCTGATACTCGCATAACAGCTATGCGGCAAACGCAAGTCGAAGCTCTTCATGCGTCGGTTGATATAGCCCAAGCAAGTAAGGCTCCATGAACCGAAAGCAATACCTCGGCAGAGGTATTATTTTCAGTAAGTCTGGGCCACAAATGAAGGCTAACCAGGCTGGTCGAAACTTGAGCCGCTGGATGTAAGCGAAGCCCATTTATCTGGCAGAGCTCCGCTTAAGAAGCTGCGCTTGCCCGTCAACTTGCCGAATAGGTTAGGATTCAAAATAGGCGAGACTCGTAGGATTGTCGAGCAATAATAAGAGAGCCTGCAATCTGTGAGTCGAGGCCCCATTACTGGGTCTAAGGACTTACTTGAATATCATCTGGAGATAGGAAATTGAATCACTGAGTCGCTATCAGCTATGTTTATCAATTGCTGCAGTGCGCTCAGGTGTGTCAGCATGTCTTGCACGCTGCCCTGCAAACTCTGAATAACTTGTCAAAATAAACGAAACGCTAACGTAGAGAGAAGGAGAACTCACTTCAGCTCATAGTATTAAGGAAACTGAAGACTCTGTCGAAATATGCACAGTCTCTTTATTAAATGAATGAATGACTTGTTTGAGGCATCGTATTGCTTGTCTTTTGAACTAGATGCTGGCACTTTTGTGAGTTGCGTTGTCAGTATTTGCGTAACGTCCTACAGAAGCGGAAAATAGAAGCGCATTGAATAGTACCGAATCTCGGGACGCCGTATTTAATTTTAGAATCCGAGAGATCCGTGCCCAGCGCCGTGAAGAGAATTGCCTCACGTTGAATTCGCGATCTATTTAAGGTTATCAATAGGGCAATGACTTCTGAGCATTGATCGATAAACATACAGAAACGCTGCCAGCGATTTATGCTACTGCTTAAAAGAGCACAAGACCACTGCAGACACTCCTTTGCAGGTCCTTATGGGCGGTGATACCGACAGCCAAGGTGATGCTTATCGTCAGGCTTGGAGGGAGCTTTTCCCAGACTTGCCTCTCAACCTCACAGTTATCGACTTCAGCAAATACCAAAGCGTCAACATCGACCTGCCCTATTACGGCAACAGGCATATTGCTGACGTGGTTGGCCTCCGAACAGTACAAGACTTTAGACGTCGGAAAGCCGAAATAGGCTTCTACACTATAAACCTACAAATTTCGAGGATCTAATCAGTGGAGAGAAGGACTTCGATGGTGCGTATGTCCCCAATAGTGTCTGTAAGTCTCGCGATTTTTTCTGGACGTGGTTCCTTCATCTGATGTATCTCAGTCCCGTTCGGCATCTTTTTCTTCGACAAGAGTAAAGTGACGGCCGAGGAGATACTTAATTCGTACGAAAGCTTGATCAACCCGAAATAGAAGGGAAGGCTCATCCTAACCTATCCAAACGATGATGACGCCGTCGGTTACCTCTTTACCGTGATAGTTTCTCGTTACGGCATCTCGGGGCCACATGCCCTCGCCGCCAAGGATGTCAAGTGGGTACGCGGAGCGCAGGCACCATAGTTCGAGCTGAAGGCGCTTCACAATACAACGAGCATACGCGCTGTGACTTTGAGCGCAGTAGGCCCCGCTGAATGGCTCGGTAAGAAAGAGGTCAAGGCCCCAGAGCAGAGGATCACCGTTGCGCCTAACATGGCCATCATGGCTTCAACACCCCGCCCTGACGCCGCGAAACTCTTTATCTCCCTCATTACCAGTAAAGAGTATCTTATGAATTCTACCGATTCTACCACACCAACTCCATCTTACAGTCTCAACAAATAGCGAGGCCTCGATGCGTATCAGAATAATATCACGCAACTAAGCGGTTCCCGACTTGACGAGTGGAACCATGCGAGCGTTGAGTGGTGGAGGAACCTATACGAGGATATCCTTGGTACGCCTCAAGGAGCAAATCCGATGGTGAAGTACCCAAACCCGCCATACAAGCCGTAGCGGAAGGTTATTTACTGCTATGCTCGAAAGACTGGTTACGAATAGATTGGACTTTAGCTGGGGATAGTTTTGTGAAACCTTCTGTTTGGAACAAAATGCACATGATCCCGATTGTTCTATAGCCTCTTTCTTTTTATTTCTCTTCAACTTCTCATTCCGCCACCTCTCACTAAGAATAATGAATTTGACACACGTCGATCCTAAGGAGCGAGGCATGGATAAATCGCAATGGCATGGTTAGCATCAGGCGATTCAGAAAAATGACATTGCCGAGCACTATGAGGACACGTATATTCCGATGCAGGTAAGAATCTTTGGCGAAGCTATATCTGATCGTGTACTGGAGCCGATAGTAGGGCGATGAGGGTGGCACTTATGGCAAGGGAGTGTTACGAGGCCTTGGAAATGGAGCTAATATATATCTTTTTGTAATAGCTAATAGTAGTATGTCACTGGGATGTGTTTTTAGGTTGGGAGGCGATAAAAGTCTAGATGAGTCTTTATCAAAGACATAGTTGATGTATACAGAGGGCACGTATGCTTTATCGATAAAGAACCAACTCTAACCCGGTCTTCCAATGAATCAGCTCTATAGCTGGTATAGTGGGTCATTCAGGGGCTAAATCTACCAACAATACTAGAGTTAATCAGACCCTTATCATTGTAGGTTATGTAAGCGCCACCTAATCAAGGCTAAGGTTGGAAGTTGGCGACCTCTCAAGCAGCATCCAGGCGAACCACATTAGTCGATATACCAGCTGCGTGTTAAAGAGAAATGCCCATCATTGGTCATCTATACTACCATTGCTTCGGACTCCAACTTTTCCAGTATTATCTTGGTAGGCTTGATCTATGGTGCTTTTGACATGGTGTGCTAGTATTACACAACAAAGAATGATTTATTGTCCATTGAATATCACTTCAACATGACATCAAAGTGATGGTGCCAGAGTTAGATATGACACCTAGATAACTTCGACGCAATTTTTTGCGCGCACCACGTTTCCAATTTAACAGCAGAAATCCAGCGTGAAATAGACCTCTTTTGGTCGTAGAGTCTCCGTGTCAATGTTACGAGATAAGGATAACGTAACTGTATGACGACAACGACACGATTTATCTGCCCCTATATTGAATGGTGTGTCACAATGACTTGATGTTATCGGAACATATCGTCCGCTACTCGCTACTTCCTCGACTAGCATACAGACGCCAAACATCAGCCATGTACCTCTCTAGCTCTCTAGAATATCTAAAGATCGCCGCTCATTAGGTCAGTCAGAACGTTAACTGACCCTATCATCTACAGTTGCCATCACGTACTCCCCTTGACTATCAGCATACCACTACATGCGAACACAAGAAGATGACCTCTTTAGGGATTTTTAAGCAGCGCTCAGGGTCTGGCGATATGGACCGCAACCACAATAGCTTTCATCCCAGTACCATACAAAAGCATCTCATTGCATCAGTTGGGGAGTTTGTTGGAACCTTCTTTTTCCTGTGGTTCGCTTACGCTGGCAGCATGCAATACATAAAGCAAGTTACCTTGTCACCACCCTCTGGGGGAATAAGCGATACAACTGTATTCTTCATTGCGCATGTATACAGCTTCTCCCTACTTGTCAATGTCTGGGCGTTTTACCGTATAAGTGGTGGACTGTTTAATCCTGCAGTACGTCTCCGTCCCTCCCCCCCAGCGCCTAAATACCAGAAAATCTACGTGTTCAAGGTATGCTGTGATTGCAGAAAATGGAGTAACTGATCGTCGACTTAACAGGTAACGCTCGGCATGTGTTTAGCAGGGACGCTGCCTTGGGCGCGAGCCGCCTTCTTAGTCCCAGCACAAATCATCGCGAGCATGTGTGCAGGCGGTCTAGCACGCTGCATGTTCCCAGGTGACCTTGCCGCGGCCAACACTGTTCTCTCAAGCGACACATCAATCGTACGGGGTCTCTTCATTGAGATGTTCTTTACAGCCTTCCTTGTATTCGTCGTATTGATGCTCTCTGCCGAGCGTTCTAAAGACACTTTTATCGCGCCCATCGGTATCGGATTAGCGCTGTTCGTCGCCATGCTAGCTGGTAGGACACCTGCCGGGAGGCACCGGACTCTTTCGTATCATCTCCATGTTAACGTATTACCTGTCAGGGACTTCTTATACCGGCGCATCACTCAATCCAGTTCGCAGTTTTGGATGTGCCGTCGCGACACCTAGTTTCCCAGGTTATGAGTGGATCTACTGGCTTGGTCCATTTATGGGTGCTTTGATGGCTGCAGGTTTCTACCGTTTTGTCAAGTGGTCTCATTATGAAGAAGCAAATCCCAACCGGGAGGAGACGGACTATCCCGACAGCGACCAGCCACAACCAGCACAGCACTCTTCAGTGTAGCTAATTTCCATAAAGGAGCTGATAGGGCTGCATCCTGACGGTATATAATCTTCTTCTCTGAACTCTCTTTTTGGACGGTATTATTCTTATAGGGATATTATAATAAATGACATGTTAAATACTTAGTGTAACGTAAGTTCCTAAGCGGTAAACTAAAATCTTCTACTTTATGTTTATGAACTATAAGAACAGAGTAATCTTATCCCTGAGGCAGAGACGCCCTGGGTCCTCAATTTCGTCGTTAGTCTCCCTCTTCAGCCCAGTAAGTTTGGAATGATTCTAGCTAGATACTTACGTTCTTTTCATTTACAGAGCATGTATTTCATGCTCGAGTTGAGCCGCCCTATGCATTGCCCCAGCTCGCAATGTGCAACTTGCGCGACTTTAATCTCGAATATGAGTGATTAAACACGTCCAATTCAATAGCTCATAAACCTTGTGATAGGATTGGGCATTGCCGAAATCGGCCAATTTGCTTATCTTATAGTTGTCGAAAACATCATTGACCGAAGATGAGGTCGAATCGGTTTTAAGGACCAAATCTCGATTCATGTGCATTAATTCCGAGTGTAATGCTTCGTGAAGTATGGTCGGATCATTTTGTAACACACTGTCCGAAGGTGAGGTCGAAGCCGGTTTTGAGAATCGAAGTCCCCGATTCTTCTGCATTAATTCCGACTGTAAGGCTTTTTGAAGTACAACTGGCTCGTCTTTATAACTAACCCGTGTCTTGCTAGTATATATTATCTGTGCTATGCCACATCTTTACGGTCTTCATACACCTGAACGTTAAGAAACATCTGTCAATTCACACTACATCGTTTTCATACTCCATCAAAATACAAATATGTCTGAACTCTATGAAAAGCGTACCACCGCTCAGCTCCCCCTACCTGACCGACAGGACAAGCATGTAACGTTAAACGCAACTTATCTCGCCGATATAGCTACTGCAATCGAACGATGGTGTTGCTCTCGCACAATTTCTGTTGTTAGCCGGGCATTAGACCGAATACCGATAAAATCCGCCGCCTAGAAGGAATCCTCGGTGAACTAGTTGCGAGTAAATAAGTTGGCGTAGGAGCTCACTCGCCATACGCGGACGTACTTTCCATTGCCAACTTGGCTCATGAGAAACAAGCCGACTGCAGTGTCTGTATTGGTGGCTTATCGTACTCCGACGCAGTGAAAATAGCGAGATTGTTACACGCGACTTTTCCAAAGCATCACCTTAGCGAGGAGCTAATGGAATCTCTGGTGGAGCAAGTGACGGGAATAACACCACAAGATACATTCAAGACGCCAAAGACAAGGTTAACCCTCGTCCCGTGCTTACTAAGCGTGGCTGAGTACTGCTCAATCGGTAGCTCTACGAATCGCGATGGCAAGAAGCAGCACTTTGCGACATTGAGTGATACTATTGCAGCCGCTGACCACGCCGTTGAAACCATCTGCTGCAGTTTCACCGAGCCACAAGGTATCGAAATCGCGATTTCGCGATTTCGAGTTTGAAATCTCTTATTCATGGGCTGAAAGCGTATAAAGACGGCCTCGTCGCTGGAAAGAGTACCACTGGCGAGAGTATTGTGCAAGCTATTTCAGACTGTCAGCGAGGAGCACGTGAGTCTTGCATCAGAGTGCTGGGTTATAAAAGCACAGTTAGACCATCTCACGCAATTAGACACCAACTTGGAAGTGTTGCTGGTGTTCAGCACGGGCTGACTAGCTGTATCTGCCTACCTGCCACGCTAAGATATGCAAAGAAAAACATAAACAAACCATATTTCCAAGTTAGGGGACAAAATATTATACTGAATATATTAAACACAGAACTGGGATGGCAAGAGATAGAAGCCGGTGACGCAGTAGAAAGATACTACCGATTTCTTGGTCTACCTACGAAGCTCTCTAAGGTAGGTGTCACAGATAAAAAAGTGATTCAGAAAGTGGCAATAAAAACGATAACGGATGTTTGGGGAGGTGGCCCCAAACAAATTGAGTCACCAGAGGGGATAAAGGAGATTCTTCACACTGCAAAGTAATTGGCATCACAAACATAGTCTAAAAACACATACTTTGGGCAGATGTTCAAGGCTGGTAGGATGTCATATATCCGCTATCTAGTATTAGCAAGTAAACATACATATATCTCAACGCATAATTCATACTATCTCTCCCTTCCCAAAGCGTAAACTTAATATATATAGTCGCTCCGCCATAATGTGTAAATGCCATTGTAAAGACTCAGGCAGCACTTCCACTAAGCTAAAATTCCAAATACACAAGCCAAATTAGGCTACTGTGTGTTACAATGCCAGATTACATTCGCCTTAGAGGCGAGGTCCAACACTATAGCTTCGACGGTCTTTGACAGATTGTATAGTGCAAATAAGGTCGGCTTTAAACTTCAAGACAACTAACTTCTTGGGCTGCAATAGAAAGGGGATTGCCAAAGATACACTTGTGAATACAGATTGTATAATGTTCCTTAATTGCCGTCAGAATATCAGTATACCAAAGCCCAGCTAATGCCACAGGAACGCACTAATGCAGTTGGATTACGCCCTTGAGTAATACTAGGCCAGCTTTCCATTTCCTTCTTGCTGAAAATAGTATGTTTGTGTTGAAAATAGTTCGAATACAGTGCATTAACATCCCTTCAGCCTTTGATTTGATGCAAGCATACGTTGTAAAGGTTTAGTATTTATATGCCTCAAGATAGAGCAGCTGACTCATACGTGGAAGTTAATAGTAGTGTAGAGATTTAGGTACCTTATAGCAGCATATTAGCTTAGATTGGGCAATCTTTTTCTAAGCTTACATATAGTTATTGGTGCTAGGCTTAAAGACAACTTTGTTTATAAGCTTTGATTTTACCAGTAAATCTAAATGCTATTAAAACTCTAATCGTCTCAGTCAAAAATCTCAATCTAGGGCGGGTAAGAGCATAGTGTTTAATGTTATTCACAATCACATGCCAATTAAAAGTGTTCATCAATAAATCTAATATTCAGCCTTACTTCCCGCCTATATATCAGAGGTCCCATAACAGATCTAAGGTCATAGCAAACTACCTGCGTCTTATTACACGTCAAGCATAGATTCATAGTTCTCATACGAGTCGCCTAAGGCGACATCGCCATTGGTCGGAAACACCACAACGTCGTACTTATTCTCGGCCATACATTCTTCAAGTCCTTCTCTCGCATTGCTCCCAAAGGTTTGAGGGCGTCCTCACACCCAGGCGGGTCAATAGACCCGATTTTCCTCGCTTCTTTACTACAGCAACCATGCCTTCGTAGCGGACCTGGTTCTTCGAATCAACGTGCTGAGACGGGTTATCCATGGGAGCAATATGCGGGTGAATCTCGTCGAGCTCGGCGAAGGTGAAGTCTGATAACTTCTCATTGCCATTGCTATGGAGGAAGTTGTCCCAGCTCTAGGCAATCATGTCGCGCCGTTCACGCGCCGCCCAATCCTGATAAAGGCCAGGAACGTTCATGCCCTGGCCAGGGAAGACTTGTCTAGTGTAATCCTCGAACAGGGGGAAATCAGTTCGATAACAGTAGCTCCTAGACTCTCAAAATTCTTCCGTGCTTCTTCCTAGAGAGCGCGGACCCCACTGGAGCAGGCATTTCCTAGCTTGGCACCTTCAACTCTAATAAAGCACTTTGGGACCGCAAATCGTGTGTTTCGAAGCGCGTCCGGGCCAGCCACGACTGATCGTCCGCCGAGCGGACATCGCTGGCCTTTGGAAGTGGCACATACGGCTCCTCATGCTAGATATCTGCGTCTCCGGAAGCGTTGGTATCTGCAACAACGACATTGAGTACCTGGAACAAGTCTGATACAGTCTTGTGAGGGACAACGTGATCGCAAGTCAGATACAACTGCCATAAGGCACGGGAAGGATTGGCACTACGCGAAGGGGCGTAGGCGACCAGCGCATTGTTGGAGGCTGGAGAGCGACCTGATGTGATAGCTTCTCCAGCAAACCCAAATGCGGCGATACTTGCGGCCGTGGAGACTCCACAGTCGGAGGAGAAATCAGAGGCAGAAGCAGTGCACATGTACTTTTGGTTGTATGGACTCTCGGAGTGGTGCTCATACAGACCTTGATGACAACCACGCTCCGCCATTGGCGGCATGTTGGGCTTTTCCAAGACCACCGCTCGTGCTTTGCGGAGCAACTACTAGATGGCTGCTTCAGAGGATGCTTTGTGCGAAAGCAGGTGATGCAGCAGAGATGGTTAAGCCTTTGAATTTGTAGCTATCTATAACCGTGAATGGGCCTTCTAGAGGCCGTGGTGGCTTTCTGAAGCGGGGAAGTTATCTGAGGCTTGGCGTTTGGTGAAGACATTGGAGTTGAGGGCATAAATCGAGTTAAGACGTGGTCCCTGGCAGTTATATGTGCTAATGCAATGCACGTAGAGAGAGATGAGCTTAAGCTTGTGATGACTGATATTATTGGCAACCAGCCATATACCTTGACGCAGTGCAAGTCTAATAGCGAGCGACTGAAGAAATCTCTTTCGATAAGCTAGCAGCCACTATTCTCTTGATTGGAGACATATGGTAACCGACTTAGCTATGTAGCCAGCCCTAAAATAGACTAGATTTAATTGGCAAAGTATAGATTACAGGCCAGCTTTTCAATACCTTCTTGCATAGCTACAAAAGCCGTAAGGCGTCAATGCATTATAGACAGTATAATTCGATTCATAGCTTTGTTATTTCCTCTGTATTACAAAATAACTCATCAATATGTAGCCCAACACAGTAAGAACTTAATTCTCTTCTTCTTCCACACTATAAGTGTTGTGTATGGGACCTTTGAACCAGGTGTGGGCGTATGTGTAATAGTAAAGCAATGCACCTCCCCAGACCGTTCCATTGACAACTGGAGAGTAATTCATAACAGTTGCTTGCTCTAAGTTAGCATCTTATTATAAGAAAAAAAAATTTAAGTTGTGATAAATCAAGCAAAGATCTGTTCCAATCAAGCGGACTATTATAGGCATTATAAGGAAGGGGGGGCTGGGGACTGATGACTTACGATTAGGATTTGGCCCTTGTGTTGGAAACATGCATAGAATAGTAGAAAATGTCAAGTAAAGCAGTGCTAGAATGGAAACTGCAACACTAAATCGTTTACCGAGATAGAATGGACCCGGGCGAAATTTAGATTGCCCCCAAAGGACACGGCATAAAATTGGAATTCCCCAGGCGACATTGTTACCAGCTGCTGCTAGAGAGAACAAAGCATTGGCAGCTGCGTTATTGATCAATGATAACAGACCGAGGATAATAGCCGTAAGACAGCATGCCCATACTGTCCTTAATGGCTGATATCCAAAGGATTTGCTTATTATGCGGAGATACGAAGAGAACGGCAGGGCTCCATCTCGAGAAAATGCCCAAGACTGCCTAGATGCCGCAATGACCTAAATTCACAAGAGATTATAAGCATATATTCGCCATATAACAAACTGCTGACCTGAATAAGTATTTTACAACGTACAATACTGAGTCCCATGAAAAACTGCAAGATTGATATGGCAGACATAAAGCCTAAAGCGCCACTCTTACCCAGAGCATTATAGTATATCTGTAGCCAATATAATTAGATGTGAAAAACAAATAATGAGAAAAGAATGGAGACTCAATCAGCCATATTTCATACTTGCGCCACAGGTTGGTTAAAAGGCGAGGCTAGTATTGCTTCAAAGTCACTACCAGCACAGGCGGCTAGAATTGCATTTAGAAAAAAGCCTAAGACCCAGCAGCATCCAACTGAAGCTATAGTACCAATTGGAACAGCTTTTTGGGGACTTTTAGCTTCTTCACTCATATGTACGCATGAGTCAAATGCCCCTATTGTCCAGATAGGACACAGCCAGGATAGCATAAAGGTCCAGCCCGTTGGCCATGTAACATCTTCATTAGCGATATGACCAAAAACAATACCGGCTGAGTTGATTGGCACACCGCTAATTCGCATGCTGACTGGTAAGGCAATAATTGTTGCAATAATTAATGCAATGTTGGCGATGACAAACCAGGTTTGAAGATGGTGCATAATCCTTGCGCAAAAGGTTGCAAGCAGACCGTGGCAGAGCACCGTCGCAATGAAGATAGCATATAAGTATCCGCGATTGGGTGACCATTCTCCATCGCTGCTGATAGTCCCCAATGAAACGATAAAAGACGCAAATCCGTCTGCAGCCTAGTTAGCTAAACGGATTACATGCATAAAGAGAGTGGCGGAATACAATCTATTGAGCAAATGCCTCCAATTAGCCCTAGTGTGTTGCTATATCCAACAAGAAAGCTTAGAGGATTCTTATATTGATCAGCAGCAAAATAATGTGTCCACCAGTATAAACCACCTGATGTTGGTAGCGAGGAGCCAAGCTCGGCCTGTGACAATTAGCTTATATCAAGGAAAGAACGAGACACCGCGAAAACTCACTATAGCTAAAGCAACCACGAAAATAAGGGCACTTGCTGAGAACCATCCCTAAAAACAATAAGCGCCTTTATAAAACTTTAAATATAATCAAGGTGACTTACCCAAACCATACCAGCGGGACCTGCAGGGACAGAAAACCACAGCGTTGCTGAAATAGACGGAAGCAGCCCCATAATACTAAAGGCTATGGCGAATACTTGAACACTGGAATAATGACGCTTGAGTTCTTGCTTATAGCCAATATTTGCTGTTTTGCATAATAAACTCGTTTAGTCTTTCCGTTATAAGAGATAGTAGAATCGTGGACATCTATGCACACGAGTTTGAACATACCTAGTTGCTGTGTATCTGCAACATTAGCAAGGGCAGGGTCATAGCTGATGGTTTTCTCCGCTGCTGGAAGGGTATCTTCCAGTTCCATGGTAATACCCTCAGCATTCTCGTGCGACTTTTGTGGCGCCATTGCTTTTACAACTTGCTAGTCTCGGCTGCAATTGAGCGCTGTTGAGAGAGACGTACTTGGGAATGGTAGCAATGCATAGGTTTATATATCTGGCAGATGTAGCACCCGCCATAGTTATATATCATTCTTTTCCTTACACCTCTTCTCCCCGCAACCATCTCTGCATAGTAAATTAGATATTGGTCGTGCATATTGTGGCAACTGGATTCCGGCTCCAGGTTACCCCAGACCCCACCAAATGAAGTGCGGGGAATTTAGGACTTTGAAAAGATGCGATGATCTTTAGCTTGCATATAGTCTTGTTTCTAATTTAGCGTTCAGCTGCTGAGCGTTGTTGATATGCGGCGGTTGGAGCTACGGGCGGCTAGAGAGAAAGGAGGTCGGCGGCTTGGGCGGCTTGGGCGCACAACCTCTAGCTCGGTAATGGACAAGGGATAACACTATCGACAACATGATGTGATTCCTTGTGCAGTTTCTTGTGTTAAGAATGCCATTAGGGATTGAAAGGATGACTATGGCGATTCAATGGCACGATTTCTGTATAATATGATTGCATTTGGAAATAAATACTGCAGGTTCAGCCGTTAACGTGAACATTCGAACAAACGAGTCTGATGTACTTTAGAAAAAGTGGCCAAAATGTCTCAAGTATCTGAATTCTATAAGAGCTCCAAGGTGAGTCTATAAACTTCAAAAAGTGAACTGAGAAAACAAAGCTAATAAGCCAAACTATAGCTGAACAATAAAGCGTTGTTCAAAGAAAAATGTTTTGTTAACGGCGAATATACTTCGGCAAAGATGGGTCACGTCTTCAATGTCATGGGTAATGATCAACACTCATAATATGCGCTTTTGGGTAGCCTTCTAATTAGGTATTGGTTATACAGATCCTGCGTCTCAGAATATTATTGGTAAATGTCCGGAATATTCTCAGGCCGATACAGAAAACGCCATCGAAGCAGCAGCTACAGCATTCCCTTCTTTCAAGGCTTTGACCGGTCGCGAGAGAGCTCGGCTGCTGCGGAAATGGTATCAATTAATGGTTGACAATGTCGATGACCTTGCTATTCTATTAACATTGGAAAATGGTAAAACACTAGCAGAGGCAAAAGGAGAAATTGCGTTTGCTGCCAGCTTTGTGGAGTACTACAGCGAAGAAGCAGTCCGCATCTATGGAGATACGATTCCAGCTTCTATCGACGGTAAAAAAATTCTGACTTTGAAGGAACCTGTAGGCGTGTGCGCATTGATCACTCCGTGAGTTTATATAAACCGTTCTGAGCAAAGGAGTGAGCAGCGTTGTACTGACGGATATGTTACAGATGGAATTTTCCCTCTGCCATGATCACTCGTAAAGCTGCACCTGCTCTTGCTGCAGGCTGCACAATTGTAATCAAAGTGCCTGGGGAGACTCCCTTGAGCGGATTAGCTCTTGCAGAGCTGGCAAGACAGGCTGGATTTCCCAAGGGTGTTATCAACGTCATCACAGCTTTGGAAAACACTGTTGAAGTTGGCAGTACTTTGACTCATTCTCCGCTTGTGCAGAAGGTCTCATTCACTGGGTCAACTGCAGTCGGCCAGCTTTTGATGAAGCAGGCCGCATCGACAATGAAAAGGGTTAGCTTTGAGCTTGGAGGAAACGCGCCGCTTATTGTCTTTGGCGATGCTGACATCGATAAAGCAGTCGAAGAAGCGATTGCAAGCAAATTTAGAGTCTCCGGGCAGTCGTGCGTTTGTGCAAACAGAATATACCTACACGAAAGCATTCACGATGAGTTTGTCCGCAAGTATGCAGCGGTTGTGCGGCGATTCAAGGTTGGCTCTGGGTTAGACAGCACTGTTTCCCACGGCCCATTAATCCATGAGCGTGCAGCCCAAAAAGTTGACTCTCATGTTAGAGACGCCGTTGAGAAAGGAGCAAAGATAGTTGTTGGAGGTAACTTCGTCCCGAGTCTTGGTCCTACTTTCTACTTACCTACTATCTTGACCGGTATGAAGGCCAATATGCTGCTGGCGCAAGAAGAGACTTTCGGGCCTGTTGCTGGCATCTTTTCTTTCAGCTCTGATCAAGAGGTTGTCTCTCTTGCAAATGAGTCCAACGTAGGCCTCGCCTCTTACCTGTTTGGTAAGGATATCTCGCGAATCTGGAGAGTCGCAGAGGCTTTGCAAGTGGGAATGGTGGGGATCAATACCGGCATCATTAGTGATAACGCAGCCCCGTAAGTTAGCCCCCAACATCTACACTCTATTTTCCCCTCGATAAATTATACGCCTTGCAGCCATTGACTAACGTACGGAATGAAAGATGGACTGGGGTCAAGCAAAGCGGAATTGGAAGAGAAGGTGGAAAATACGGAATCGAAGAATACCTCGCAACCAAGACGATCACGCTAGGAGGCTTGGGAGGCCACCTGCAGCCGAAAATTTGAGGACTGGTTGGATGCATATCGATACGGCGCCGCCACGGTTGTTGCGGGGTACATGTATGCGGTAGCAGACTAGGTAGTAGTCACTGCTCGTTAATCCAGTCTTGCCGTTGAGCCTTGCACACGGCATATGCAGTTTTATAGATTTATTTATTAGTCACTAGTGGACTTTTTCTCCATGTAGGGGACATGGCTGCTCGCTAACGTGTACTAACTTCACTCGAATGCGGGGAAGGGATGCTAAATAAGCAACCTCAAGCGTTAGAGCCAACAAGCGTCACAGATTATACAGTGCTCTCCCTGGAGCATCCATGGATGCGGGTCCTTATCTCTATACCGGCTTCTTCATTAATGAAGTCCACTTCTTGATATGTTCAGCAAGTGGGAAGCAGAAACAATGTAGAGACTGCAAAACAGAATACACATACAAGGAAGAATGAGAACACCATGATTTACAAAGAGTCTTGTCCTGTCATTATATGCGCCAGAATTAACAGCGGTGTAAACAGTAGCATAATAGTGTGCTTAATAATTGTGGCTATATACTCCTGGTTATTGCACTACTACCTATTTGTTTCTCCCACCTTACCCGACTTGTTATCTGCCTCCTTGTTGCAGTAGTGGCTGTCAGTCGGAGACGTGCATATATTGGGTGGACTCCCTTACCCTCCCTCAGCTAACGATCATGGAACCGCCGTATGCGCTGTGCATTTCGGAACATATCATTTTCAATACCGGCCAAGAGTGATACAAGATGAACAACAATGGTGCAGAGCAGTCGTCGGGGAAGAAGCTCAAACATCTCCGCTGTCGAACTGGATGCTTGACATGTCGCCAAAGGTCTGTCCATGAGCCTTAATGTAGAATGTGATCCCGCAGCTGACATGGCATGTTAGAAAAAAACGATGTGATGAAGTCTTTAGCCCAGTCACGAAGCGCTGTGAAACTTGTTCTCGGCTAGGGTTGTCTTGCCGTGTTGCTCGACCTCGTTTTGAAGCTGTAATACAGGACACTGTCATATCCGATCAATCCGAAAAGTCCGTCAGTTCTACTTCAAAGCCAAAAGTTTCCATCCTTGCTTTGGAACCATCAAACAAAGAAGCTTCTTCTTCGCCATTGATCCAAACCCCAAGCGAAAATAGCACTGACGAAGATTTATCGGATCATGGGCTTGAAAAGATCTCGGTAGAAAGCACCGATACATCACAAACCGCTGGTAAAATAGAAATATCGTTTCAGAATGCCAATGCCGCCCATCAAACCCTGATCTGCCCTACCCCAGTCCAATGCAACCTGGAAGTAGAGGAGCTATCATACATAGATTACTACCGAAAGGATGTAATCTCGGCCACTTCCATCATCTTAGATGAGGATACAGGGCTCCATCAGTTGGTTGCGAGAGCGTTTAAGACAAGGTACTTGATGAGCGCTTTGCTGGCATATTCCATGGCACATCGAGCACAAGCCTCTGGAGACATATCTATTGCTGAGTCTTTCCGCCAACAAGCCACAACACAATATGGAAAAGCCATCATGGCCCTTCGATCGGCTTTAAGCACCAAAGACGAAGATTTTGAAAGTCTCATCTCCTCTACTCTCCTCCTTGCCGCTACAGAGACTACAATGGGCGGAGTGTCAGACTGGTATAGCCACTGTATAGGGGCAAATCAGCTGGTGCGCGCCTTTGCGGCAAAGATTAACGTAGAATATTCTGCGTATCATCAGTTCCTGATTCGTTATCTCATGTATCATGACGTTCTTGGCGCAGTTACCATGCGCCAGACACCAATACTGGATTCTTCTTTCTACAAACGAGAGATTACGGGCCTAGCCTCTGATTCTACCCATCCTATGGTTGGCGCAAATGCTAGGATTCTGTCACTGATGGCCAGAATCTGTCAGCTGCAAGAAGAAGGGGTTAAAATGAAGGCTAAGCCGGAAGAGTCAAGCTTCGCTATTGCTCAAATTTACGGCGAAGGTGCGGAGATTGAACAGCAGCTGACTTGTCTCAAATTACCGCCTTCTCTTCCGCTTCTCCTATGCTTCGTTGCAGAAGCATATCGCAGCTCGGCGCTACTTTATCTATATCAAGTACTAGAAGAAGTGGAGGGTAGCGCCATGAAAAGCGGGTTTCTAGAAGACAAGTGCGAGTATCATTTAGATAGTTTGAAGCAACACATCGCGCGCGTGCCGCTGTCATCAGCGCCGGCTTCCGCGCTTCTGTTTCCGCTATTCATGGCGGGTACATGCGTAAAGCAGCCAGGTGACAAAGAGTTTGTACGGTCGAAACTATCGGATCTGTACCACGCGGTTCGTTTTGCTAATATTCTAAGCGCATTGGAGGCTTTAGAGGTGTTTTGGGAGTCCCCGAGGACCGCACTTGGGTGGCAGCAATTGCTGCGAGATCGGGGCTGGAATCTGGCGCTTACATAGCGGTTCGGGCGGTTGGCGGCTATGGGATACAACCTACAGGTAAATCAATTGTAAACACATATGTGCTAGATATGTAAATGTAATGTGAATGGATACTACAATAGGCATATTAAATGACCAAAAGAAAATATCATCAAGATAGTGCATATATAATAACAGATTTAGGCATCCTAAGCCACTCATCTACTATATCTACCACTTTTATCCCAAGCCGCTTTTCTCATATTTTTCATTCCAACTCACTTGTTGACTTCTACCCAACCTGAAAAACCCCAAAGAGCACTCGAAATGGCATCTGAAGCATCCAGCTGCTGCGAGACTGGCGTTAGCCATGACATTTCTTCTGAGCTCCCACCGCCAGAGCATCGCCCACTAGGGTACATTTTGCCGGAGGAGATTCGACTAGTAAGACTAGAAGACCACAGCACTTTACTCCAGACCTTTTATTTTCCCGGCGAGATGTCTAATTAAAACAACAACTTCATAGACTTCATCTCTCGTACGAGCTCAATTCCCTCCTGGAACTGTCTTTGCGTTCCGAGTGATATCTCTTGTTGAACCACGAAAGGCGGAGCTGAAGCCACACCTCGAAGCTTTACGTCGCGGTGCTAGTCCTCCAGACACGCCCTTCCCGGCTAGAGTCACCTTTGCCCATTATTATACCCAAGGTGCAAAGGACTTTTATAGAGCCTACGTCGATGTATCGGGAAAATCGCCAAAATTAATTGCCAATGAGAAGCTCGATGCAAAGAGACACGCAATCTCGGATCCAGCCGAGATGATGCGCGCCGAAAAGGCTTGCCTCAATGACCCGCTCATTGTTGAGCAAATTCGCCAGCTTTCGCTTCCAGCTGGAAGTCAGGTCATGATTGATCCGTGGACCTATGCTACAGACGAGAAGCTTGACGTGGAAAATAGAACACTTATTGTAAGAATTCGAGTCTAATACAACGATAAAACAGGAGAGCAGCTAGGCTAACAATTCTGCTTTCCAAGTGCTACTTCTACCTTAAGGGTGATGCTTCGGAAGCTAATGCAAACCACTACGCCTATCCACTGGACTTCTACTGTCAATTCGATATGGTTAAGCTCGAAGTGGTCAAGCTATTCCGCCTACCGAAGAAGGATTTTGAGCATGAAGTCGAAATTACGCAGAAGGAAATACAGTCTGCGGACTCTGATCCATGGTCAACCGTTTCTCTTAATCGCGAAAACGAATATCATCCAGATTTAAGATCTGGCCCGAAGAAGGTCCCAGCTCCTTTGCGCGTTGTGCAGCCCGATGGCCCAACTTTTCGCATTACTGGCAATGTGTTGGAATGGATGGGCTGGAAATTTCACGTCGGATTTAACTACGTAAGTTTATGTTACCACGCCTTCCCAGGTTACTCATTGACTTAACTCGCAAAAATCGGCAATAGCGTGAAGGTATAACCTTGCATAACATCACCTTTGATGGACGCAATACTTTCTACCGCTTATCACTTTCTGAGTACGTCGCGCTGTTAGACCCGCCATTTGAGCCGTCATGTTGACAGAGAGCAGGATGTTCGTTCCATATGCCGACCCAAGAGCTCCCTACCATAGAAAAGCCGCATTCGATCTCGGAAGCAACGGCGCTGGTGTTTGTGCCAACAACCTTACTCTTGGCTGTGACTGTCTGGGGCTAATTAAATATTTTGATGCACACTTGACTGACATCAATGGTAACCCCCGGATAATGAAGAACGTCATTTGCTGTCACGAGGTTGATGATGGGCTTTTGTGGAAACATCTCAATTTTAGGACCCAAAAAGCTGCTCTCGTGCGCTCCCGTACTCTTGTTTTGCAGAGCATAATTACGGTCTCAAACTACGAGTACATTCTCGCATTTATCTTTGACACAGCCGGTGCTATTCATTATGAAGTCCGAGCAACTGGAATAGTGTCTACGGTACCCATCGGTATGTAAATAATATATAAAAGAGCATCTCAGGCCGCACTAACAAGAGCACTACAGAACAAGGAGTCAAGTCTAGCGCCCATGGAACTGTTGTTGCGGACGGAGCAATGGCGCCATATCACCAGCATTTTTTCAACCTCAGAATTGATCCCGCAATTGACGGCCATGAAAACTCCGTGATTATGGAAGAGACCGTCCCTCTACCAATCAATGAAGGCAACCCCCAAGGCATAGGATACCACGTTCAATCGAAAGTAGTAGAAAAGGAGGGCTTTGCGGACATCGATCCTCTAAAGAATCGAGTCTTCAAGATAATCAATCCTTCGAGCCGCAATCCCGTAAATGATAAGCCGGTTGCCTATGCTGTTATTCCGTTCAATAGCCAGGTATATCTCACTATACGTCTTCTCATTAAAGCAAGAGCTAATTTATTCAATTTGTGTAGCTCATGCTTGCTAGCCCGGATTCATTCCACGCACGGCGCTCCGAATTTCCTCTGCACAGCATGTGGTTTACCAAATACCACGATGACGAGCTTTATGCGTCTGGGGAATGGACGAACCAATCTATGGGGTCTGAAGGTATATTAAGCTGGATCAATAGCAGAGATGAAGAGATAGAGAATGGCGATGTGGTTGTCTGGCATACCTTTGGAACCACTCACAACCCTCGTGTCGAGGTAAGCTATAATGATGAGCTCTAATAACCTTGTGGGCTTTATAATATGCTGATTACAGTTTCTTTCCAATTAGGATTGGCCTGTCATGCCGGTTGATAAACTCCAGGTTACATTGAAACCTATAAACTTCTTCCCGCAAAACCCTGCTATTGATTTGCCTATGAGCACTCAGGAAGATAATAACTCCAAGCTGTACAGTCGGATGTAAATCAATGCTAAAAAAATGTGATATATGTATTTAATAAAACTTCTGTAACTGTTATAACCTATTGCAAGCCAACCTTTTCTCCTAAATTGAATAGCTGAGAAGCTTGGCAGCTTGTGTCAGAGCTATATATCTAGAGTGCCAAAATTGCGATGAAATAGCAGTTTGATTTGCCTTAAAATGAGATGCGTGGCAGATAAAGATAGATACAATCATAATGATGGCACCGAAGGAGAAGACCGCATAATGAGAGTTGACCGTACATGATGAATGTTGACTGAGTGGCAGTTCCTCGCCGTGGGCCTCCCTGAGATTAACACGGATTGATGCAGTTCATGGCGTATACCTACACTATGAAATTATATATTGGTTTTTTATCTATATGGAAGATACTTACTTATGCGGGAAGTATGCGTTTACATTATTATTCAATTATACGACAAAATATAAAGATGGGTTCATTCGTCATTTTTGGCCAGAATCCCTGTTTATTTGCATGCCACAAAGATTACTCTAGCCAGATGCCTTTCGAAGTGGAGAATCAGATATCCGGCTAGAAATATAATTTTTAAATCGCAAGATAGCCGGGGGTTGCAAAGTCCACACTATAATCATGTCGCACCACACGCCGCCCAAACCCGAGAAAGGCCAGGGACGTTCATGCCCTGGACAGGGAAGTCTTGTCTAGTGTTGCTCTCGAACAGGGCGAAGTCAGTCTTGATAACAATCCTCAGAACCATTTACGGCGCGATCGTGGGTTGGATTGCTAAAGAACTACTTCAATTTGCTAAAGAGCGCAATTACGTGGATCGTGAAAGCTTTCTCGGGTTTGCGATTGCTTTGGCTTTATTTGTTCTGGGAACATGCGGCATGATTGGCACAGAAAACGTACTTGCATGCTTCATTGCAGAAAACACATTCACCTGGGACGATTGGTTCCGTCTCCAAACAAAGGACGACTCGCTGCAACCCACGATCGATATGCTTCTTAATGTTAGCATCTTTCTATGATACGGCGCATACCTTCATACCTCCCCTGGAAGTCATTCGCCAACAATTCCATTATTCCGTTGAGTCAGTTGATCCCCCTCGGTCTATTGGTCCTGATTTTACGGTGTCTGCCGTGGGTGTTTAGTATGCAAACATGGATTCGTCAGATCCGCAAGATTCGGTAGGCTATCTTTGTTGGCTTCTTTGGCCCGATTGGCGTGTCAGCTATTTTCTACCTCTCTATCAGTATTAAATTTATTGAGGAGCATTTGAACGATGACAGTGGTGTTCCTAGGGAAGATGTTAAAGACCTGGAGGAGATAATTACGATCGTTGTTTGGTTCCTTGCTGTGTGCAGCATTGTAAGTGCCACACGTGCTATATACTTTATCATACCTCTATCTAGACATCTGTGTGGTTTACTTACGCGTCGCAGGTGGTTCATGGGTTGAATATCCCACCGGGAAAACTCGGCTATCTCGTGCCAAGGATTCATCCGTTCTTAATGAAAGACTTAGTGGGAGCCTTAGCAATCGAAATTCTATCGAACCTGCTAGCATAATACCCGTAATGTGGAGATTAATCTCGCCTCCTCCGGGGAATTCCGAAGCGTATCTTGCGACTAGTGTACGCAAAGGTATAGCTCTGATGACTCTTACTGGATATGATCTTATATCTTTCTACGCCGATGATGTACTGAAGTTTATATCATAACTAGAAATAGAACGTGAGTACCCCGTGGCTGAGCGCTCCTACTAGTGGGCAGGATAGCGTCGCTTCAATATGTGACTACCACCGATAGCTGTACGAGACACTATGCCTCTCAGTGTTTATCCAGAACCACGAGACAGTCGCGATCTCTGATTTTCATCTTGGCTGAGCTTTTCTATTTTAACTTGTTAAGCCATGAAAATAACGCTGCGAAGAAACATATTCTCGATCAGTGTCGAGTCCGATTTATCACAAACATAGTTGTACAATCAAGAGGCTATCTTGGTATAGTCCTGCAACAAGGATAGTTACTCTTCTCACCTATATCGCCAGATTAAAACAATTTCACATTAAGTAAAAAGCTTAGCAAGAGGCCAAGAGTTTGCCCGGAGATTTAACTGTTATTATGGGAATGCATAATGATCAATTATATTGCTGTTTAATTGCAGATACCCTAGTTACTTTCTTCGCAGTTGGTGACATCACGAAAGACCAGAGAAAGTACCAATTAGAGAACATATATTTAGAAGATTATGTTCCTAATTTCCCAATTTCATTTGATTTGCATTTCAGCCCGCTATTTTCTCACCGCTCCCGCTAGTCTCTAGCAATAACGACCATTTTAAGAAATGTCATGTGTTTATAATGCCATGGGTGCGGTAACAGTGACAATCTCTAGCTTGTCTGCATCATATTTGACACTCTGCATCCATTCTTTGACACTTCTTGTCCGATGAGGATGAATGTCATCCAAAAGCTCATAGTCGCGTTTGATCAGGCCTGTATTGTTAATGGAATGTTGATACATCTTCCACCAACCAGAGAAGCTTTCATAGACTGTGTGTAATGTTGAATCGTTTGGTCCGGCTGTTGTAGAACCCATTTTGTGTTCTCGAGAAGGGTTCCAGCCGATCTCGTTAAACCATTCGTCTATTTCAATGCTAGTACCTTTTGCCGGTAGACCAGTTGCTTCTGTAAATGATTTGGCTAAGCTATTTGGTGTAACGTGTTCAACTCCTAGCTTAAGGTTCATACCCGCAGATCTCTCCGGATGTTCGAAGATCCAGCGAACGTAGTATCCCATATCATCCAAGCAAGTCAAGGGGAAGCCACCATCCTTGACAGGGAAGCGAAAATCATAAACACCATGCTCGGTTTTAGTGGGTCGCATTAAGCCCCAAAGTTGTTCGAGATAGGGGCTGGTGGCAAGAATCGTCCATCGCATAGGAGACTGCGGTAGGGCAGATATCCACTGCTCAACATGGCCTTTGCCGTAGTAGTGAACAGATCGAAAAGAATCATCGTACTTCGTTTGCAGGAAGAAATTATCGAGCGATGACCAAATATAGTGCTTGACACCACTCTGTACAGCAATTTCAAAGATGCGAATACCCCAAAATATTTCATCTTTGATACCGAGAGCCCAGCTATTAAGATTGACAAAGGCATAATCAACTCCATAGAATGCTTTTTTCAAATCAGGAACAGAATCTGCGGCACCCGGGAAAAGTGTTACGTTTGCAAATTCCGAGAGCTTTTTTGCATTCACAGAGTTAACGTCCCTTGTGAGAACTCGAACTTGAACCCCATTTTTAGCTAATTCTGGATAAATATTAGTATGTTACCCCAGCGTACCACCAAGGATTCGAAATACCGTCAACAATTGGTACACCTTGAGCTCCTGTACCACCAATCACAAGCGCTGTTGGAGTATTCATGTTTCTTGCGCCTGTCCTAGAAAATAAATGGAAAATCAGAAAGGTCACTTGTCTGTGAAAGAATTTGAGTGATTCTTAGATATTGGTTGCTCACTTCAAGATCTGGGGGAAAGCGTCAAGTTAAATACTCAGTCTTATATGATGATAAATGGTCACTACAGCGTACAGTTTGCC
This sequence comes from Trichoderma erinaceum, assembly GCA_026401215.1. NCBI lineage: Eukaryota > Fungi > Ascomycota > Sordariomycetes > Hypocreales > Hypocreaceae > Trichoderma > Trichoderma erinaceum. The sequence goes on from JALIRY010000071.1 coordinate 164,101, forward strand.
AGTCTTTTGTATATACTTACAGCTGCTAATAGGCCAGGGTTTCTGCTTCAGTGGGTACTGAAAATGCACTCACCAACCAAAGTGATAAGTGATAAGCCGCGACTGCTTGAACATAAAGACATTGCGTCACAAGCTGACATGTGAGCTGGCGACTTCCAAATCAATAGACAGCTGAACATTTTGTGAGACGAGGTATTTCTAGAATCATCCTGCTTATAGTAAAATAATTGTGAAGTTAAACGCCCCAAAACAACTCCGCTAACTAACAAATTGATCCAGAGAAGTCCATGACCAGCCGACAACCATTTGCACCGAATTGGTAGATTAGAAGATGAACTAATGTACCGGCAGCGAGTATTGTTTCTTTGTAACAAACTTATCCAGTACCCCGTATGTCGTATATCGTTCAAATATAGATTGAAGCAGCAAAAAGATTACAACTCTGCTAACCACGTTTAGGAATGACCTAATACAAGGCGAAAGAGGCGTATGGGGTGGCTCATGCTTTATACCGTCCCATGTACAGTGTAAATGAGTCCAATGCTTGCGGTGTGGGGTCGCGATAACATTTGCTGTTTGAGGCAATATTTTCATAATAGAAAGCGCCATATATGGTTAGGGAGGTGCAGGGTTGGCCAAGTACTTATCTCCGGGTTTGTACGTGACATAAAAAAAAAGAATCCTATAGCAAGGTTTTTAGTCGGTTAAACGAGGATATTGATGATGATTGTAAATTTTATTACAGTATTACCGTTTTGATTGCTGCAATTGCGGAGGGGCCCTGTTGCACATAAGCCACGATTGCCCTAGTCTAGCCTTAACAAGAAAATGCAGATTAACATTATTACCCGTATTAGGAAGAGCTTAATATTCAGGAATATAGTGCACTTTTCGTGTTTGTTCTCCTCTCTTCTTTATTGTGATACCGGCGGATTTCGGCAACCGCTTCGCCAGTTCAGCACATCGCAGCTTACTTACTTGGCAAGCTCTCCTACGACGTTATACAGTATGTGCGAATTACTCTGCATATCTACAAATCATACAAATCACTAGGTAAATACTTTGCAAACAGCGGAGTACCCAAACATCTAGCTGGTTTGTCAGTGCTGAGGAATCATAAGTGAAATCGATTTTGCCTCTGCAAGCGGCTATAATAATCATCGACCAGTCTCACTTTCGAATTCATCGAGATTCAACAAGGGCATTTCTCATATTCACCTAATAACTCTTGATATCTGTTCTTGGAGATACACTACGCCATTCACTATTACACTTTGTCAAGATGGCTCGTCCTTCGACACAGAAAAAATGGGTTATTATGGGACAAGAGAAAGGCTATGATGACTTGAAATTCACCGATGGGCCCATTCCAACAGTGGGAGACTACGGAGTACTTGTCAAGTTGCATGCGGCGTCATTGAATTATCGCGATCATATGATTCCAAAAGTAAGGTCACGCTAGATATTTTTAATTGGATGCACAAAGTAGATTGTTCCTTTACTTACTCATGTATTAGGGCACTTACATATTTTATCTTCATCTTCCTGTTGTTGGCGGGTCTGATGGGGCCGGCGAAGTTATTGAAGTGGGACCTAAGGTTACCAAGTGGAAGAAGGGTGATAGAGTTACCACGCTCTTTAATCCGGGCCACCAATCTGGGCCTATGACCAGGGCTATAATGCGTAATGGAAGTATCGGCGGCTCTTTTGACGGCACCTGGCAGCAATACGGAGTATATGAGGAGACATGGCTCGTACGCCTTGCTTCTAATCTGTCGTATCTTGAAGGTGCCTCTCTCTCAGATTGCGGATTAACAGCGTGGAATGCCCTTTATGGATTGAAGGCAGTTAAACCAGGCGATTGGGTCTTAGTTCAGGGAACCGGTGGTGTTAGTCTGTTCGCCATTCAGGTAACTCTTCATTGCTCTACATTATTGATTGATGGTAAATCTAACACCAATACTAGTTTGCAAAAGCAGGAGGAGCTAAGGTTGTCGCTACAACGTCATCTACTGGCAAACATGAGCTACTGCAACGTCTAGGTGTTGACTATATTATCAATTATGCTGAAGATAATGACTGGGGACTAACGGCACGGAATTTAACCCCAAATGAAGAAGGATTTGACCATATCCTCGATGTCGGAGGCCAAGAAACGCTGCCTCATAGTGTGAAAGCGATTAAGCCTGAAGGTATCATTACTGTAATTGGAATCTTGACAGGCGTGGAGTCCGGAAAAGCTAGTGTTTTAGATGCACTGTTAAACACCTGCACTTTCCGTGGAATTCATATTGGCTCTAGGAAACAGATGGAAGAGATGATGGCAGCAATAGATGTCAATGGGATTCAGCCTGTTCTGGACAAGAAAGTGTTCAAGTTGGAGGAGCTGCGAGAAGGCCTTGAATACATGGTAGGTACTCTGTGTAGTGCACTTCTTATGATACGAATGATGATGCTAATTGAATATGTAGGAAGCTCGAAAACATACTGGCAAGGTAATAATTGAGATTGCTTGAGAGAAACATACGCGTATGTGGCTGTATGTAGTTGGCAGTAGATGAAACGCTATACAAGTTGTTTTCCTTTCACTTTTAGATTGCATAACAGAAACTATAGGACGCCAAACTCCTTGTTAACCCGGACAAATGCCAATTTCATACACAACGAGTTGAGTTCCTTGGACACATCATCACATCAGGAGAAGTGCGAATGAACCAGACAAAGTTGCTGCTATCAGAGATTAGAAACTCCCAGAAACCCACAAAGGATTGCAAAGCTTCTTAGGACTCGCCAACTACTATCGAAGATTTATCTAAGGATATAGCAAAATCGCCAAACCACTAACAGACGCCACTCAACTAGAAGAAGACAAGAAGGGCAAGAAGAAATAGAAGGACAGGAAATTATCCTGAGCTGATGAAACAAAATCGGCATTTCAAGAACTCAAGGACGCCATCACCAGCGAACCAATACTCATTATGTATGACCCAAATAAGCCTGCCGAAAACAATCCAGTTCCTCCAAATCCATAATACCCTTTACATATTCGTTCTTGACCATTATCATCAATAAACATCTACTCAAATGGATCACAATCATTCTTTAGACAGATTATGTTTCAGAAAGCCTTTCCTTATCAATTGATATAAGTTTATCTCGTACTCCTCCATGACATAGTTCAGATACACCAAAACATCTCTTACTACTCATTTTGTGTATGCGTAAAACCCCAACCTTCCACATATCCGCGTTTAAGCCGGTCAGTTCGATTTCTGTTCATCCTAACGATTTACACCGACGAAATGCATGAACTCGTTTCGCGTCTCACTCTCGCGCTCAAAGCAACCCAGCATGCAGCTTGTCAGGGTTGTCGTATTAGATTTCTCAACGCCACGCATCACCATGCACATGTGGCTAAACTCCATAATAACGGCAACACCTTGAGGCTTCAGGATATCCATGACGGCATTAGCGATCTCCTTGGTAAGGCGCTCCTGGATCTGTAAGCGACGAGAAAATACTTCGGCGATTCGAGGGAGTTTCGAGAGGCCGATAACGGTGTTGGAGGGGATGTAACCAATGTGCATCTAGAAGAGATAATTAGCCGGCAGGCCCCAGAGTTGAGTGTATAGGACACATCAAGAGAAGGAAAAGCTTTCCTTTCCTGTAAAGGGAACAAGGTGGTGCTCGCAAAGGCTAAATATGTCAACATCTTTGACAATGACCATCTCGTTATGACCCTCATGGAATAGTGCGTTATTCACAATATCTTCCACATTGACATGGTAGCCCTGGGTCAGGAACAGCAACGCCTTGGCATAACGTAAAGGCGTATCCAGCAAACCGTTACGGCTGGGATCCTCGCCGATGCACTCTAACAAAGTTCGCACAGCACCTTGCATCTTTTCTAGGCGTAGAACGGCTTGTTCCTGATTCTCTTCTCGGCGAATTCTAGTCTCGATTGCTGGGAAGTACAAATGTGAGTCTCGATACAAAGAAACCTGTACCGAGCCGCAAGTGTACTCAGTAAGAGAGGAAGATTATAGTAACCTACAAAGACCATCAGAACCAGACACTGGGCCGGACGATTTCGTTGCTATGCTATCCTCGGAGACGAGAACCTTCTCAATGGATGAGTCGTCTCGGGTATCACTGGAGGCATTTCGCAGCGACTTCTTGCATATATCGAGAGCACTCAAAAGTGTACTATCAACAGGAACTCCGCTGCTGCTGGGCTCGTGTGTCTTCCGTCTTTTGCGCCCATCATGGCTGGTCGGGGAAGAGACAGAAGCAGTGTTATGGCCCCGCTTCTTGGAGAGGACGCTACTGTTTTTGGGATTGGCCATGTTAACTGCTACAGACCGGGAGGAATAGAGGCAAGAAGTAAGATATTCAAGGAAAGAAATTAGACCTGAAAGCCCGAGCGACCTGAAAAGGTTGTGGAACGAAGACCAAAAGAATCTGATCTTGCAAAAGGGTTGCTTCTCAACTAAGCAAACATGCGAATAAATGAATAGGGCAATAGATATACTATTATGACATATCTCATCGCCTAACTTCCATCAAACATTTGAAGCCGACCGATGCATGTACCATTGTTTTATGCATTAGAGACAAATTACAGTCATCCAAACCGATAGAATCGCCAGGCTTTGGCTCGATAATCCCCTCTTTGAAATAGTCCTTTTGTTGTCTTTATGCGGGAGGCCGGCCACTATATGCGGGAGGCCGGCAACTAATTGTCCTCCCATGAGAGTTGTCCACTTGGAGTAAGGTGCTGCATGCTTATGGGTTATAGTTTTTTGTTTACCTTCAGGTGGAGATTGATTTCAATTTCGTATTACACGCAACCTATCGGCGTACAACCTATCGAAGTGGTGCATGATGCATGCATACATGTATTGCACTTTTGTCTTGCAACGTGGATCTCGCCCCCCATCTTTCCAATACAATCACATAATAGGCCATGCGGGAGGCCGGCCAAAACAGGTTTATCCGCATAAGGGGAACCCACGAATCTTTGAAACACCCAGCAGTAAACGTGGTCTTCGTTGATAGGGTGAGCTGAAAACCCCTTTGCTTAATGAAGTAGCCATGCATTAATGTCGCCGAGATCACATAACGCGCCCGCGTACATTAAAGTCCCACCCACTATCTAATGAGGACTTGGTCATCTCAACAACTTCGGGGAGCGGATATTTCACTGATAAGAGAAAGCATGAGAATGAGATTAAAGTGCTTCGACAGGTTAGTCAAAGGTCGAGACATTATCCTCGATAATTCTAACGGTCCGACCCTTCTATTACACCCAACATCGGGGTGGATAAGACGCGGCAACAGCTCCATAGGCACGCAATTCATTATAATCGAATCATCCTCATTCATACGCGAGTATACTCTATTGTCTCTACCAGTACGAAAGCGTGCTTCTATCAAGCTGGTATGGCCACTCTCGATACCCTGAAGCAAACCCTTAGGCAGACGGCGAGAGCGACAGCATCGTCCGCAACGCAGCCGTTGTCCCAGCCGCAGTACAGCGCCGGGTTCGACATCTTGGTGCAGGGCTCAGAATGGATGACATACCAGCACTTCATTGTCCCTCAGCTCTCTTCGCTTCTAGACCGTCTACTTGAATCGCGTGTTCATATCTCGGTGCTAGAAATCGGACCCGGCCCAAAGAGCGTTCTGGGATACTTGCCCTACCACGTCAGGCGCAAGATCTCGAGATATGTTGCATTCGAGCCTAACGACTTGTTTGCCGTGAGACTAGACAAATGGTTTCACCCCAGCTCAGGAACAGAATGTCCCCTGCCATGTTTGGAACGCCGCCCCATTATTCATCGGATCCCATTCGCTCCAGACAACAACAACAACAACAACAACAAAAACATAAAGACCGGTATCAGCATTGGGACAAGTGGTGATGATGAGAAGTTTGATGTCGTCTTATTCTGCCATAGCATGTATGGCATGAAACCTAAACGCAGATTTATCGAGCACGCACTGAAATTACTTGAAGACCCAGAAGGCGGAATAGTGGTGATATTCCACCGTGATGGCGACCTGAACCTTGACGGCTTAGTATGTCATCACACGGCTTCTTTCCCTACCGGCATCGTCCGGATAGCAACCGACAATGAGACATTGGACCGATTTACTTCTTTCATCGCGGGCTTTACCCTCCAAGATGTGAAAATGGACGAAGCTATCCGAGGCGAATGGCGTGAGCTGTGCCACTCACTGGGCCGTCGTGAAGAAGCATACCCCGACCATCTCTTGTTCAGTTCGCCCAATGTCATGGCAACTTTTACGAAACATGCAACCGCATTGCCCGACTTGACGGCGCATGTGCCCTTAGCGAGTAAAAGTAGGAGGATTAAAAACCAGGAGGCCCGCCTCCACCGTCCCGCATCGATTGTAAGGCCAACAGAAATCGAGCACATCCAGCAGTGCGTGAAATGGGCCCTTAGAGAGAACGTCGGCCTAACCGTCATCGGTGGCAGCCATAGCGGCCAATGTCTTTGGCCTAACGTCGTTTCCATCGACATGAGTGCTTTTGATCAAGTACACATTGTCACAGCCGAGACGAGGGGAGGAGAACTGAATATTGATTCTACTACTCTGGTTGTCGCGGAGGCTGGTTGTAATACCGGAGACATTGTCCGCAAGACTATGGTGGCAGGCGTGACAGTACCTCTGGGAGCCCGCCCAAGCGTAGGCTCAGGGTTATGGCTGCAAGGCGGCGCTGGACACCTGGCCAGAATGCATGGGCTCGCGTGCGACGCCATTGTGGGTGCTGTGATGGTCAGCGTTGCTTCTGGTCAGGTTCTGTACGTCGGTCGCGTACCAAGTAAATATCGGCCGGCCGGTGCCGTGCAGTCAGAAACTGAGACCGATCTCTTATGGGCTCTGAAAGGCGCGGGGACTAATTTTGGCATCGTTGTCAGTGTTGTCTTTGAAACTCATGCAGCCCGGAACTTTTTAGTTCGGAACTGGAGTATCCCGCTGAAAGACGATCGTGATACACGACTTAAGCTTCAGGACTTCGATCAATATGCCAAATCTCTCCCTCGAGACAAATCCGCGGATGCATATTTATTTTTGAATAACTCACAGATGCACCTTGGCGTGACAGTGATCGAATCTACTACGACTGAACTTCCCTCAGAACCAAGTAGACTTACAAGCACGATGTTAGGGCCGGAGGATAGCCTCAAGGCCGTGGACGGCGTCGGTCTTTTCGAAACTGAGATGTATATATCCGGGATGCACGACGGACACGGTAGGGGCAAAACCTCCTCATTCAAGCGGTGTTTATTCTTGAGAAACATCGGGGCCACGAACATCGCAAACGCCTTAGCAGCAGCCATGGAGACTCGACCTTCTCCGCTCTGCTATCTTCATCTGCTACAAGGAGGTGGAGCTGTCGGGGATGTGGCGGATGCTGCCACGGCTTTCGGCTGTCGCGACTGGGACTTTGCCTGCGTGATAACCGCTGTTTAGCCTTGTGACCGGAGCGGAGCTAAGGTTTCTCAGGCTTCCATACAATGGGTATATGGCGTCGCCAGGAGCTTATTGCCCTTAAGCAGCAGAGCTTATGGTGCCGACCTTAGGCCAGACCCTAGAGACACCGCGCTAGCAGCTAAGGCTTTCGGGCCAAACGGACCGCGCCTAGCCCGGCTAAAACGTAGCTTGGACTTGCACAACGTGCTGGCTTACGCCTGTCCGCTCTCAAAACTGCCAAAGAAACAGAAGCTCATTATTCTTGTTACGGGAGAAAGTGGCGTCGGTAAGGACTACTGCGCCGACCTTTGGGTTCCTATGCTCGCTAGATCTGCCGACCAACCCTGTAAGATACACAAGGCCAGTATCAGCAATGCCATCAAGCGTGAATATGCAGCAGCTACCGGCGCTGACTTGCATCGTCTGTTATGGAATCGGGCTTACAAGGAACAACACCGGCCGGCATTGACGGCATTCTTCAAAGAACAGATGCGACAACAACCTTGGCTTCTAGAAAAGCATTTTCTAAATGTGGTGTCCGGAGCCGCAGATGCGGATGTGCTGGTAATCACTGGGATGAGAGATGAGGCGCCTACTGCGACCTTGGCGCATCTAGTTCCGAATAGCAGATTACTGGACATCCGTGTCACAGCTAGCGAAAAGACACGGCAGACTCGCCGGAAATGCCAAGCCGGCGACGATGATCGACACGAACATCATGATTGCAAGGATCACAATAGTAGCGACAATGGCAGCAATTGTAAGTCGAATTTGACGACACTGGATTACAGCCCCAGCCTCATCTTTGACAATGGAGCAACAGGAGATGAGATGGCAAGGAGGTTTGCCGATACGCATCTACTTCCCTTCCTTCATGGGGATCTGGAGCAACTGGCTAGTATGGTGCTCCCTGTGCCCGACTTCCCACGCCCAGGCATCGAGTTCCGCCATGTGCTCAACATCGCCCAACAGCATGGCGGGTTGGCTTTGTGCACTTCTCTGCTACAAACTCACTTCATAAATAAATGGGATAAAATTGGTATAGTGGCCTGTTGCGAAGCGGGAGGCTTCGTGTATGCATCGGCATTGGCCCAGGAAATTCGCGTCCCCTTGGCGCTGATCCGCGAAGCTGGCAAGCTTCCCCCGCCCACCGTTGCTGTCAACAAGCCTTCATCACACATCTCATCCTCAGAACCTAAAGTTTTAAAAGGGAAGAGTATTGAGATGAGCCTGAATTTGATTCCAAGGGGCATATCAGTAGTGGTGGTGGACGACGTACTTGCCACGGGAAGGACGCTTTATGCAATACTTCAACTATTAGCTAAAGCAGGCATCAGTAACAAGGATATTAGCATCATTGTTATAGCCGAATTTCCAGTTCACCGTGGTCGGGAGCTGTTGTATCATCATGGCTTTGGCGGGATCAGTATTCAAAGCCTTTTGGTGTTTGGCGGAGCCTAGATAATAAGAGTAATTGGAATTTTGGTGGTGCAGCATTCTTTATCACATGTTTCTGTCCCTATTTTCATCCATAGGGTTACTTATTAGCTTTGTGATGACGGGCGTGTCTACCTATTGAAGAAGCTGCTGGATTTTTTGGTCGATTCGCTTCCTATACTTACGCTTTGAACAGGTTTGGGCTCTTCTTACAACCTGGTCCCTTCCTTGTAAGGGTCCGATCCCGTGTAAATAGCTGTTTCAGCCATAGTAATTGCTACACTTTTGATTATTGATCTAATCCCTTGCTCTGTTGGCACTACAGTATAGCGGATTGTAACACTAAGCTATAAAGCAACGATTTTGCATCTTATTGTTAAGGGCTCTGTCTATCTACAATATCCCTAACTAGTGTAATACATACACATCATTCTTAGGTAGATGTGTATAGGTAGAATCGAAGTATTACAGCCACCCTATGCTTGGGCGGAAAATGCCAGGTAAGTTAAGGCCAAGCTTAATGGTAACAACTATATACTTTCAGGTACTGCAGCTTCTAGAATGTCAAATAAGGATCTGATCGGAAGTAGCCGTACAGCTGTTCAAACTGGATCTCGCGGCTTTATTGAGAAGGGACTCATCGTGGATTAAGTCTAGTATTGGAATGGTTAAAATCGCTTTTCCGGAATACTCTCCTGAAGAAAATGAAATAGAATGTTGACGCTGATTTAGAACTTGATAGTCTAGGGCTTTCCTGAGGAATGTAGAAAGGAGATGGTATATATGTGTCGCACAAGGGTCGGATAGCATAAGAGAAATCCGGGGTATAGATTAAAGTAATTTAGATATATAAGGCAATAAGACTGTAAGAACCGCCAGCCTAAGACCTGCGTTCGCTTACCAAGTCTAGTACTGAGCGGGTAGATACCAAATATGTCATTGGCGCCCTTGGTGCAAACTGAGTTACACTGGTCCTTTTGTAATAGGTTAATCTGGAAATAAGCAGCTATACTGTCTAGAATAATTGTGATTACTGGCATTACAGTATGGCAGACCGTTACGGCCGGGCCCTGTTTTGCTCTAATGAGATATAGACCCTGCCGATTTTATTTAATGTAACTAAGGCTAAACTATGGTAAGCGACGGAGATACTTATATCATGTTGGGAGATAGGATAAGGTAGTCAATTGAGCTGCTGGGCTTGGTTACGTAGTGGATAGATAAGATGTAACTCGAATCTGGTATTAGTATATTGTTAATGACTGACTATTTTAACTATTTAACGAGTGTATGAAGGTTATAAATAGGTCGAATCATTAGGCGGAGTTGCTTGAATACCATGAGCTGCTGATGCTGAACTCGAACACACATATGTAGCCGCGCGAGAAGTTATCGTTAACCGACCCTTCCATGCAGAGGGAGCCTCAGCCCCAAATTTCAGGTCGCATTAGATAGCAAGAAATGCGGTCATTGCCAAAGCAATAACTGTTGTAGTACCCAAAACGGTAGTAGCTACCGCTGCAGACTCCTTTGTATTACCATAAGCTGTTGCATTAGAGTTCGATAAAACTCCTCCAAAAACATGGTTTGGGCTCTCATTCTTGATCGATTTGATTACAGTAGCTTGGTAGCTAACTTCCTGCAGCGTATTCGCATTTATCAAAGCAACCATGCCCTTCTGGCATTCACGGTCGACTGAGGAATACACAAATATGGAATTGGTGCTATTGATTGTAACCTGGAAAGTAGCCGGCTAAAGGTTGAGATTAGCATTTTATTTCAGTTGGAGTTAGGTAAATAAATTTGAGTTTCTAACTTTTGACTGTTTGCTGGAGTAGAAGCCTCCGACATGCATAGGATAACATCCAGTAGTTGAGTTGCCTTGCACCACACTGTGCTCATCTTCACCAAATCGGAACTCAACAACATCTCCGACGCTTGCATCAATACGATCGGGCTTGAAGAAGTTCGAGCCTTCGCTTCCAACGTCAACAGAGATGATTTTCCCATTGGAGAGTCCCAACTGAAGGATCAGCACTGTGAGCCATTGCTTTGAACAACGCATGTTGTCAGTAGTATTAGATATGAACGATGGAGAAAAAAAAATTGAGCAAGATAGAATTAGGGTTACAGAAACAGCCTTAGACTACTGAAGCAGAAGTCCGAGACAGGTAAGGAAGAGCAGTTCGATCGTATTTAAATGCAAATTCCTAGGCCTTGATACCAAGACTGGTGAGATCAAAACGAGCGCTCTACATTTCCTTTTTGAGTACAAGGCTTGCCTCTTTGGGTCTAGTACTATTACCCTTACGCTAAGCTGAAGTCATGATTTCCATTCGCTAAGTCAGGCATTTCTAGCGTCCAATAGCGATAGCCAAGGCTCGTTTAATGCTATCCACGGGTGTGGCATTGTAGGTTTGTTGGACCTAGTAGGTACATGGGCCTGGGATTCCGCTAGTTAAGACCGTTGCCCGCACAGCAAATTCCGGTTCTATAATTCGTAAGGGATTTACCCTAATAACGGGGGAATCCTTAAGTATTTTCTAGGTAGCTATGTCCGCACACCTTGGTGCACGGCATGCCATGCCATTATAGTACACGCGTTGTATTAGATAGCTCGGATTGGTGTGACGACCAGAGTCACCAATATCCTAGATAGTTAGTGGCTCGTGAGATTCCCAAGGGACAAACCTGGTCTTATGGTTTATGTTGGCGGAGCGGTTAGGGGACTTATGGGCAATGTAATTGTAAGATAAATGTCACCAGAGTGTAAGCAGTGCAGAGCGTGTTGCAATCTAGATTCTGTGTTAACAACTGGCTATCTAAGTTATCTAATGAGTGTAGAGAAGTGAACTTATATATCCAGTTGGGTTTCCTGGATCGTGTTGGATCGATGGTGATTCCCATCGATCCGGATGTTGGATCATGATGGATCGAAGCCGATTCTCTTCGACCCGTTCCTGATTGGTGGTTCGGTCCTAAGTTAATCCGAATCTGCCTACCCGGTAGGCCCGTTGTTGCAACCATAAGTGTTGGGTCGTGACAATTGGTCAAATCGAGTATATGGTAGAGGTTATAAAAGAGCCTTATATTAGTATAAAGGAGATATTGCATAGGCCTATAATAAATAGCTAAAATAGCTAACTAAGCATATACTAAGCATATATGCTATCCTATAATAAGCCTAAAAGTAGGTGCCTAGTGCTTATAAAGCTTAGTATAGTAAAAAAGGTAAATATACTAAATTCTAATACACCCCTTACTTAATAAAGATATTACTAGTTTTTTATTAAGTGTATATTCCTATTTCTTTAGTATTATAGCATTTAAAGCTCTATTTAAGTACTTGCCTAAGCGCTTAAAAAAGGCTTTAACTGCTATTTTATATATTACTTCCTTATAGGCTTATTAACTAAAGCTATAATTATAAAGTAAATTATACTTCTATTATTAGTTTAATTAATAATAATAATAAAGAAAAATGCTTTATTAAGCAGTATAAATTAAACTAAAGGCTTATAAATAATAAATAGAAGTAGGCCTCTTATAGTTATAAATAGCTTTTTTTCCTTTCCTTTTATAAATACTTTTATAATAATAGCCTATTATTATACTACCGCCTAAATTATATATATAAATATCTTTAATTTAATTATATAATGCCTTTAGCTGCAGTTTAATAGCTAATTCGGGTTAGGGTTAGGGTTAGGTTAGGGTTAGGGTTAGGGTTAGGGTTAGGGTTAGGGTTAGGGTTAGGGTTAGGGTTAGGGTTAGGGTTAGGGTTAGGGTTAGGG